>BSBK01000367.1:0-352500 GCA_027943335.1 Chamaecyparis obtusa
ATTGACCGAGGAAGTAAAACCTAAACAACATTAGTTTGAGTAAAAAAAGGGAGACATCAAGCTAGTTGTTGAAGCTACATCCAATACACATACCATCACTAGTTCTCTAGAATTATCTAAGAAATTTTTTGATTCCTTTGATTCTTGGTGTAGTAATCCTCCTAAAAAAACATTTTTAGTCTCCTATACTCCCTGAGCATTATAAATTATTAAGGGAATAGAAAACATGGGAGATAACAACAAAGGAAACCTTGGGGAAGGCAAAAATGGACCTAGGTAGAAAAGAGAATTTGTAGAATATCATAATACTATAACCTTTGAATTTCCTATAGCCCACTCTGTGGATGAATCCCCTATGAAAACATACCACATTCTTCTTTACCCATTTTTAGCTTGACTTAACTTTTAAGGACCCTGATACATTCTTGTTTGAATTTGATGTTCTATGTCATAGTTACGACTATCAGAGTGATGCTCATAAGATAAATTTGTTTCCAGATACCTTAAAAGATGTTTCTCTATGATGGTTCATGAGATTATAAGACATTAGAACATGGGAACAAATGAAGGAAGCATTCTTGATGAAGTATCAATAATACTTGCAAGACAAAGGAATTATGGGACAAGATTTTTTGTATGAATTAAAGGAAGATGAATCCATTGAGGATTTCCTTGAACACTTTGCTTTTAGTCTACAGAGTTCTCGATGAACTAATTTAACTCCTGACATTATTAAAAATGATTTTTCTTAGAGGTATTAGAGATGGCACAACAAATGCTTTAAATTTAATTGGTAAAGGTAATATTTCCATATTAAGCTTTGATGATATTTGCCATATTTTTAGGAACTATTCAAGGTCCCAACATTCAATAAGAGGTCATGCAAGTAAGTTCCTCTCTTCAGGAGCATCAAGTATTATGAAACGTGAAATAGGAAATCTAATTGAAGACCGTACAAATGATTTGTTGAATCACATGGGGAAACAAATAGACACATTGCATACTCACAAGAAACATGAGGAAGAAGAGAAGGCCTTAACAGTATATTGTTCCACATGCTATAAAAAGCACGGTCAAGAGGATTGTCCATATAATAGAATAAATATTTCATCCCTAGAAGAGGTTAGTAAAATCTCAATCTTAAGACCCCTTCCAGAAGGAGTAGCTAGTATGGAGTATGCTGAGGAACCTATTTATTTTATGGTGACTCTATGTCCTTTCCCACCGAGATAAATGTAACCAAGTTTTCCCAATGAATATTTTCTTGGACCTAATCAACCCTTCCCCAATCAAACTAGAATGTATGGAGGTTGGAAAAAAACCTCCACTTTATCCTCAATGGCCACAACATAAAAAATATGCTACACAACCATGGAAACATGCATGGAGGCCACAACTGCCACAACCTTCATCATATCTAAAATCGTATCCCTCACAACATCCATTTCCACCTCCACTGCTAATTAGTACCTACCAACAAAAAAACCATTTCTTCTACCTATACCATCATCTTCTAATCCATCCATCAACCTACCATAGCTATCAAAACCTACATCAATGCCAACACAACCAAATCCCAATCCTAACAATAATGCAAAAAAACCTATGTATAATAATGAGGTGGCGGGTCACCCTACTTATCCAATCAGTTTCATCAATCTAAAAGGAGTACAATTAAGGTTGGGGAAATCCCTCCAAGACCCTACTATTACAAAAGTAAATGAAGAGCTCGAGGAGAAGCTTGAAAAAGAACCTCCATTTCCTAACCAATTTATTTAAAAACTTGTACAAAAGAAAACCTCACAAACTAAATTTAATCTTGTGGAACTTCCTAATGTTAATATTAATATTCCTTTGTTGTAGACCATAAAGGATATTCCAGTATATAACAATATGGCTGGAGAGTTATGTACCTAGAAGAAAAAGAAGGAGGATCCAAAGGTTGCCCAAGTTGTCAAACAACTAGAAGATCCCATTTTTGGAAGCCTGATTATTCCCAAATATTTAGATCAATAGAGTCCAATCATCTAGGTAAGTATTGGTAAGGTTACTATGCCAAACACACCTATAGATTTGGGTGCTACAATTATTATAATAACAAATGAAAGTGAAACCTAAACCATCTACACCCAAATTCATTCTACTGAAGGTAGCAAGACCAAAGAAAGTTTCAAAATTAACTAAAAAAGAAGACAAGGCTAGAAGGAAGAGAAAAAAGGAAGAAGACGAAGATGGATCTACTGAATCAAATGATTCAAAGAAGAAATTAAGATTCGAAGGAGCTAAAGCATCTAAAGTGTTAATTTTATAATACACTAAGAGGGGGGAGGTGAATCAGTGCAACCACATATCTAAAAATATTTTCATAGACTTGTAGATTAAATAACATGCAAAAGTAAATATAATATGGAAGCATAAAACTCAAAGAATCCACACATAACCAACACAAAAATACCAATATTTTTGCATGGAAACCCTTGTCAAAGGGAAAAAACCATGATGGGAATTATCACCCACTAATCTCACTAGTGCACCAATAAGATCTGCCTTGTTAGGAGCATTACAACACCCTATTAAGGGTATACCTGATTAAGAGTATCTATAGCCCGGTTAGAAGCTATTACAAAGTCTTGTTAGGAACTGTCCTATTAGGGGATTTTATAACTCCTTCTGAGAGTCACCTAGTTAAAGGAATTAAGCTTCAGACTTGTTAGGATCTTTCATACCCTATTAAGAGTAACCTCATTAGAGGATTTTGACCCGCAAGCCTATAAGAACTTGCATTGAGAATGAACTCAATAAGAATGATACGAATGTAGCACACTCTACCTGAAAGATCCACTTTGGCATTGCTCAAATTGTTGTTCTAATCATAAAAAATTAACGTTCAATAACCACAATCATTGCAACATCTAACTCTCAATTTCTCTTTGATTTCATCTCTTATACAAACATTTAGGTCAATGGAACAAACCTAAAATGTGTTACTGATGTCGGCCTTCAAAATACATCTAAATTTCATAAAATATCTCGCTAACATAGTAAATTGAAATCCTCAAGGTCATCTCTCAATAATACAATTCAAAAATAAAATAATTATTAACTCTTACCCAACCGCTACCTCGATTTTATCACCTTGACTTGTTCGGTTGGATGTTCTAGCCGATAACACTAATGTTTCCACCAAATATCCATATGTACTTTTAATCTTCTTATGTGATCATAGATATAGGTTGAAATGACTCTGTAGATTCTTCCTATCCAATAACACCACCTCAAATGTCTAGATCATCACCGTGCATCACATTAACCATGATTGACTGTGTTATCATTGGTACACTGGATACTTAGAGAATTCCTTGTGCAATCAAGTTTTTCACTAGTATAATGGATTCAATCATCCTAGAAGACTTTTTTCCATAAATTCCATTTCTAAAACATTCACCACATCATCATCCTCATCAAATCTTCATCAAATGCCAACAATCTCCCCCTTTGGCATTGATGGAAGCACTTAGAGAAAAATTGACTAAGTGTCTAACAATGCAAAAATATTCATCAACATCAAAGATTCAAAGCTTACAAAAATAAATCCCCATAAGGTAATATATCTACTCACCATTTCTAATACCTTATCAATATTTCACTACACTACTACTCCCCCTTTGACAACAATGACAAAGGTATTACAATGAATAACCAAAAAGGTAAAATTTTATTTATAAAGAGTAGCATATACTGATTTACAATCTACTGAATAAATTTGCAAAATCAGTCTTTAAGATTTGTAAATCATTAACCCAAGTGTTTTTTAGGTTCTCCATGATAAGAATATTCCCATACAAAAAATATGCAAGTTCCTCCAATGCTTCTACTATACATGGCTCAGGTAATACTACCACTAATTCAACCTCCTTAACACTTTTTTGCAAAATCTCCAACTTAGGGATCAATAGATTTTGTAACTCTGACAAAGTAGATGTCCTATTTTCTTGCTCATTACTATAAGTCTTCAACTTATGGTTAACGATACTAATCTATGCTCCAAAACTTGTAGCTAAACCATTGATAGGATCAAAATTGGCAACTAATATCCTTAGCTCATGTTGAGCTTCACTCCTTTTCCTATCTAAGTCACTCAAAAATTGTGAAAATTCAAAGATAGAGGTAAGTATCTTAGCACTTTATTTTAAATTATCTTTCATTTGGTTCACTTCAACTTGCAAAGTATTTCTATCAAATGCAATTTCTTGAGCCAATTTTTTAGACCTCTTCCTCTCATAATTTCTCTTAGCTCTCATTATTGCAAAATCCTCTAGAATTTTCAAATGTTCTCTAGTAACTATGACCAACTAACCCAACTATTCAATTGGTGTGTCCTTCTCATCATAGTTCACATCAATCACTAAGTCAAATAGAATATCTCTTGCATTCATGATAACTTGTGCCTCCCATTTCATTTTCTCCTTTTTTGCTTTGGACTTAATAGCCATGATAGTATCCATCATTTCCTTAGGACTCATATAACTCAAATATATTTCCCTTTAATGGAAGGTATATCTTCATCTTTAGCTTCTTCATCTCCACCTTTTTCTTCCATTACCGGTACCTATTGTTGTTCAACTGATGCATCTTTGGTCATATCTTGACCGATTTATCTATCCTCTGTCTCCTTTTCTTGTTGATCTTATGTTTCCTTAGGTTTTTCCTCATGTTTCTCTATAATATCCCTTTGTTCTTCTGGAATATCCATGACCGTAACATCACCTATGGTGTCCATGGTATCCTTGGGATCATTCAAAATATTGTTATCAAGTGTAACCTTCACACCATTTATGGTCCATCCTTCATCTGTAAGAGAAATCACATCCTCTTTCTCACTCTCCTCTCCTTTCTCCTATTCCTCTTCCACTTCAATATTTTCTTCATCCTCAACAAGATGTAAGTGCTTCTTCAAGACATTCTCTATTTCATCTTGCACTGATTCAAAATCACCAATCAATAGTCTTGTAACTCTTGTTTTAGTCTTAAAAGAAGGTCTAGCCTTATCCAATATTTCCTTTATCTCCTATTTTTTTAGCCCAGGCTTTAAATTCATTAAGACACACTCAATCAATTCTTTGTCTTTCTTTAAAGATCCCTTCCATCTAGCTTCAATTTAACCATATAAGGAAGAAGGAATTTATCCTTACAATTGCATAAGGACCTAACTAAACTTATTCATACGTTCTACAACATATTCAAATTTCCTTTAATATTATTCATTAAACTTATTATAATAATTTCTGACACCATCAAGTATACCCCCCTTCTTGACTTCATCAGTAATTTTATCAATGGAAATAAACTTACTAAAGTCTAGTTTAACTAATTTTACAGTAGGGGCACCAACCACCTTAGACTTCTTATCTTGAACCTTGAGTTCTTTTTTCTCTTGTTCTGACTCTGTTCCTTCAACTTCCTCTTGAATTTATTTGTGCATGGTCAAATATTGGTACTCAAATTGAAGAACCAACACTCAATAAACCATTAGCTCAAGAATTGAGCTATAGGAGGCCATATGAAATTAGCCAACTAAATCCTTAAAAGTGACTTATTGCTTCCTAGTTGAAGAGAGTTTAATCCTTCTCATGATGCTCACCAAATTGGCATGAAGGATTAGTGACTTGAATACTCCAAAATGGAAGATTCAATATGCAATGAAAAACTAGAAAGAAACTAGAATCCAAGTTTTAAACTAGAATGAGAGATTTAAGGTAGAATGGATGCAAATAAATAGTATTCTAGAATGAAAGTGCAAGAAGCTATGCTATTAAACAATGCAAGAAAGAAAACTAGATTAACAATGAAAGATTACTCTAAGAATGAAGTAAACTAAGAATTTAAGAGAGGTATGAGCATGTAAATGAAATTAACTAAGAGCTAGGAATTAAAATTAACAAGATTACTCTAAGAATGCAAGAAAGAAAGATGCAAGAGACTAAAATGAAAATGATCAAGATTGGACTCTTGAGCCAAGGAAGAGATTCCTTTTAAAGGAATTGCCTCAATAATGGAGGGTGGGGATTAAAAGGAAAAACAATGAGTAATTGAAATGAAGAGGCAAAAGGAGATGCAAGGTTAGGTAGAGATGAGTGGTGAGGATAAAGAGGCAAAAGGGAGATGTTACGTACAATAAGATAAAATAGAAATTTTAAAAGCACAAATCCCTTTTACTTGCTAATAAATCAAAATTAAGTGTGTGCACAAATGTGAATGTGTTCTTTTAATAAAAGTGTAGGAATTTTGTATTAAAAACAATGTTTTAGCAATTAGATAAATATGCAAGCTCTAGAAATTATACCATAGTATAAGCTTGATATAAGATTTTTTATTTTTGATTTAATTATACAAAGGGAATTTCCAGGGTTACTTTGAACAATTACGTCTATTAAACATGCCTCTAAGATTTAAGATTTTACTTGAGGTAATTTGATCAAAATTAGGGGCTTAGGTTCTACTAGACAAATTTTAGGTGGTTACATTTGCCCCTTGTTGAATCAATGTGCGAGAAACACATTGAGTCAAAGAATATATTGTAGATAAGGAACCAAATCCAAACTTGATTAAACAAAGATTGATAATAGATTTTAGCTCCAGACTTGATTGAGTGAAGACTGATGAGCAAGATGAGAGTATCCAACCTGATATGAAGCGATGAGACTGAATATCAGTGTAAAGATTTTGAGATAACTTCTTCAACAATGATTCTAAGGAAGCTAATCACTTGAGAGACAATACCAGATTGATATGGGTCCTAATGAACCTGATAAGCCCCAAGAGATTGAGAAAATGTATGTCTGAGTATATTGATGAGAACACTCTTTTAGAGGGAGATGTGGAGAATCTCAACTTGATATGGTTTTTGATTAAGTTGAGATACCCCAAGCAATGATGTTTTAGTCACTAACTGAATTGATCAATATATATTTGGTTCAATTTCTAGATTCACAGATTAGGAGATTTGATTGATGAAGAAGGTTTTCTATAATGTCATGCCCCCTCAGGATCGAAATAGAAAGAAAGAAAGAAGGTGGAAGAAAGCAAGAGGTGATAGCATCAGCAATCAACTGCATTTGATAATTAAAATAAACTTGGATTTTGATTTTGATCCCAAAAATAGAATCATGATTAGAGCAAGGTTAAAATTAGGTCAAAGATGACAATTCACAGTCAACTACCTTGGCGGGGAGAAAGGAAGGATGAAAAGAAATAATAGCTCAAGGGAGAATAGAAATGCACAACTACATACAAACCTAGAATGAAATGCAGCCTAAGAAACAAGTCAAGTCACTGATCCTGTAGCCATTTATTTATCATCATTTGAGCATTCAGGGACATCAGAGGTCAGTACAACCTGCACTGGTGTGAGAGTGGCCATGGAGATATGAATACAACCTTATCGGATAAGATGTAGGAAACACATGTAACCATCAAGACATAAGAGCCATGATAACTTGAACATGTTTTCCAAGTTAATGTTGTAAGATAACACCCATACCAAGGCTCAAGTATCCAAGATAATTGGGAGTGTCATCATATGTTCCACACAAAAGTAACATAAAATGTAGATCTTTACCATAGATCATCACCTTGAATTTTACTGATCATAGATCTCTTTAACTAACTCTTCTTCATCTTTGGAATCTTCTAGATCATAGTGGCTCTTCATTAAATGTCATTATGCTCCTTATATTTAATTTTTGTTCCATGGTCGGTGCCCTTCCTTTTCCTTCAACCAAAATTATGTTTGCTTCTCTCAACAACTAACTCCTTGCACTCGGTGTCTTGGCTTCCTTTCTCTTTAGCAAAAATCACTTTCATTTTACCAAATGACTTCTTCCTGCTCGGTAACTAAATTGTTTTCTTTTCCTTTTCAACTTTCTAGCCTTTCTCACTTGTCCAATATCCTTTACCAACTTGATATCATCAAATGTAAAGTAAAAACAAATTAAACCATTATTACCTTATCATTTTCTAATTTGTATTAGCTGCCCAATTAAGTTCTTCAACTTCACTAACTCCTTCACAACTTTTCAGTTCCTCTTTTTCTTTAACTCACTCAAATTATATCATACTCCTAACGATATGGAAATTGAATATAAACCATACATCAATTGTTTGACATCAATGAAAAAATAAAAACTAATCTAATCCTTCTACAATCTTGTATATATCCTCTGATCTCGGTCTTCATCATCATCACCATCAGTTGGGGTTAACATTATGTAGTGTGTTTTAGTAATTTTGTTGGTTCAATGTAGCTTGTATATTGAATATCACAATCTATGGATGGTATCCATGCATTTTAGGATGTCTATAGTTGATTTAGTTCAACTTTCAGAGCTTCACATAAAAAAATGTGTAAGTTATGAGTATATGTCTTATGAATACTTTTTTAGTTGTTTAGAGGTGATATAGTGACAGTAATTTAATCTGTATTTTTTCTGCATTGTAATATTTTTCTTTGCAAATATGGTGGTATATTTGGGACATTGATGTGTGTCCTCATCTCAATTGGTTCGTGATTTGGAGTCCTACAAGCTATTTTTATAGATTGGCATTCATTGTTGTTGGTTTTCTTGAGGTTTAGTATAATGATGATGATGATTATAGAATTTGAGGTAATATAGATGTCGGTTCATTAAACCCTTCACCTCTAGATGTTTATGCTCATATTTGAGCTTTCCATCTACACTTATTTCCTAGAAGGTGGATTGAAGCTCAAAGTATCCTATTTCATCAATCTTGTAGTGGATGTACATGTGAATATCTTGGACCAATAAAACCCTAGGAAAAATACTTGAAAATGCGCTAGTTTGGTCAATATGTGATGCAATCTCAGGGTGTAACTTGTATTTTGACTCATCACAAGTTTCAAATTTAATTAGGTTGACCTTCTTATCACTCTCGAACTTGGATTTCATGACCTTGGATGAGGATGCCATCATTTTTGAATTTAGGGCTTCACAAATATTCTATAAAATAACTCGGTGGATGCAAAACTTACTTTTGATCATGATGAACTTACTCAGGAATCCTTCAAATATTTTCTCAAAGCTTTGGAAATTTCTTCACACAAATCTTCTCAAGTCACTTTGGTTCTTCATAATCACACAACTCAGTAGATGTAGTTTCACTCAGTTTACACTTTAAAAACCTTATCTCGGTTAACACTTAGACATTACTTGTTTGATACCATGACTCGGTTAACCTTGCCAATATTTACCGACTAGAAAACATTTACTCGTTCATGCTTTTACCGAATGTACACAGTTTAAGTTCTAAACACGTAATCCCATAGTGCATCTTATTTCATGTTGATTTGGTGTGCATTTACTATATATAAGGAACTATTGTAAGATATAACTGATTTGAAATTCAGTTCCATACATACCTTCATTGATTAGGTGGAGGTGGTGATATCACCTAATTTGATGGATGAGGTGTCACCGATTGCAGTGCTCAATCGAACATTATCATTTGATTCTTTTCTCCACATTTGATTCCTTATCCTCATGATTTCTTCAATTGTATATCCATTTGTATTAATTTGTGTCTCCGGTGCTCAGTCTCTACAATCCTTTCTTAAGTGACCGACCTTGTGACATTGAAAACATGCCATACTAGTACTTGTCCAATTACAAGATCTTCCTCTCCAGTTCTTTCTCATGCAATTTGTTTCTATATATCCATACCTGCCATATGTTGTGCATTTAATGCAAGTATTGTAATCCCAAGTATATGCATTACCTTGCCTTCTCGGTTGATATGTTTTGTTTTATTCCTTCAGTGTTTAGAGTTGCTTCATTTTTGTCCTACATTATTATGATATGTGTCCATGCATGTTGCAAGTGCGAAAATGTTTCTCCATTGAAGGTTTCTTGGGTGTCCTATTCAGCTTTTCTCTGCACTCATGTGCTTGATGTCCATACTTATTACAGTTATAGCAATAACCATTGAATTTAGGAATATATTTAGGAATACCTTTTACATTACTTCTGCAAACATTTGATGTGTGACCTGGTTTTCCACAATGATAACATGATAGATTCTTTGGTCTTGGATTTGGGTAGGCATTATTTTGTTCGGCTTGTCTAGATGACTCTCCTTGCTCGGTGTAGCCTAAACCAATTGAACTATCAAGTCTTTTATGACACCAAAAATTCATCCATTCTTTTAGTACTATCTTTAGCTTTCTTGATCATCTCATTATGTTGTTGTTGCATCTTTACCTCATTATTTAATCTTTCATTTTCCTCTCTTAATTCACCAATGTCTTTCAATTTCCTTGTAAGCTCACTATTTACTCAGTTGACCTCCTGACTTATGACAACCATCTAATTAGATATTTCAAAGTGATGTTCGATGAGTCTCAATATTTCAGATTCCTTCTCTTGCAACTTGTCAGTCATTTTCCTCCTATCTTCAATTGCCAAATTTATTTCTTGTTCTTCTTGCCTTGCATTATTCATGACATCAACCATTCTGACCATTTGTGTCTCTTGACCGATCTGCAAAGATTTTACTTGTTTAGTAAGATGTAGATTCTTTTTAGATAGATTTGATATGGTTCCTTCTGATGTATCAGATATGCTGCCAGATCTAGATCTGGATACCTCAAAGGGATCATGTATTTCTTCTTCATGATAATCAGTCTCATTATATTGAATTTCCATATCCTTCCTCTTGACCCGTAGTTACTTCTTTTCTTATTTGGCTTCTTTGAATTTCTCAATAAAGATTTGCATTTGTAGTCTTTGATTCTCAATAGTCTTATCCAACCTATATCTTTCCATCCTTAGATATTTTCTCTTTAGTGATTAAACTTCCTTAACAGGAGAACTTTCTTTGATACCAATTGTTGGGATTATGGAAAGATAAGTACTGAGAGGGGAGGGGTGAATCAGAACCTTCAAAACTTTTCATGACTAAGGCTTTGTAGATATAGATAGTATTCAACCAAATGAATCCATTGTCTAAAACATATGTTCAAATGTAATTTTCATGTAATCTAATAAATAAACCATTCATGAAAATTCATACACATAACATAGATCTTTTGGTATTGTAGAAACCCTTGTTAGAAGGTAAAAACTGCGGTGGGGATGAGACCCACAAATCTTCACTAATGCAACAATAAAGTATGTTGGTTAAGGTTACAAAGTGTGATCAATTTTGGTGATCTTACCTTGTTAGGAGTAACAATAAGATCAGCTAGATCTACCTAGTTAGAGGATTTTAACAACACAATACATGTGTGTACTTGGTTAAGAGATTTAAACAAGAACTGTTAAGAGATTTTAGGTTTGCTACAATAGTTAAAAGGTAATGGTAAATGTGTCTATAAATAGAAACTATATCTTGTCTGATTCAGATCTGTAATATATCAAATAGATATTACCTTCTAGTGATGTATTTGTCCTTCTATTATGCTCGATATCCTTTTGTATGTTCTGAAAAATGAATGCTTCTTTCAAACCTTTTATAAAATAACCCTTTGTCTGATGTCTTGATGTCCTTGGTGCGGCTACTCCATGATACTCATTCATAATGACATATTTACATTTTTATATAAAAATAACTTGACCTAATCAGGATTTAAAATATCTTAGAAAACTTAAGATCAATGGGGTAACAAAATAACCCAGATCTAACATTAGATAGGAATCATCAACAAATTAATGATTATATCCATATTTAATTCTATCTCGATCTTGGTAAACTATTTTATGATCAGTGTGAACCATTTGCATTGATGTATATGCCATTTTAGATTACTATGTTGTTTCCTATTTTAATCAATAATTACTACATTCTCCATTCGGTAAATAATTGGTGCTCAGTTCATATGAATGCTCAGTGATGAGTATGCTTAGTGCTCAGTAATTATATGATGCTTGGTGAGTTTACTCAGTCAAAACCTTGTTCAGTTGACTTAGAGATCTACCTTGTTTCTTGCTCAGTGTGTAGGCTTTATATGGTTGACCGATTGTCCTATTTGTTTCCTTTACCATCTGAATAACTAATTGATACTAACAAAAATCCATTAATGCTCAAATAGGAGTAATAACCACTTCTATTTAGATTATGAATAGATGTTATCCTCTAGTTGGTACTAAATTTAATGGATATCAGTACTAGTCTTGGCTATGGTGTTCCCATAAGCTCCAGAATATATCTCATGTAGTTCATTATTCTTTATCCTCTGGTAATCATTCTATGTATCAAATTTATCTTATGTATGACCTACATGGTAATGTGGTAAGAAGATATTTATGTGTGACCATCCTTTAGGTCTAGTTCTAGTGTGCTAAGCCTTAATAAATATTTTAAAATTGATTTTTAGTGTTCAAGATAATATATTTTGCTAGGAAAACCTATTCTAGATTTGTACTATTCTACAAGTTGTTGAAAAGTGATGTTGTGGTAGGGATCACTTAAGGGTTGTCATTCATGGCAACACTTATGCCAGAGTGATCACATGATGAGAAGTTCAGTACTAGAGTCACAATCATAAAAATGACTAAGTCTAGAATCAGGGTAATAGGGTATAGTGTTACAGTTGTGGTCAATGATGGAATTGTATAAGGTATTTTGGTATATATATATATATATATATATATATATATATATATATATATATATATATATATGCTTCAGTTAAGAGCGCATGAGTCTTGGTGATCAGATCAGTGAGATTCAGTGATTTGAAGGTATGCGAAGTCAGAGATTCAGTATAACAAGGCATATGAGCAGTTGCAAAGATTAAGGCAAGGTTAGCAGATATGGTAATGTGCTAAGTTAGGTGAATGGAGTATATTGCCAAAACTTGGGTAATATATGATCGCAAACTTCATACTTACGCTTTACATAATCAATTATTATGTTTTGTATGATAGTTGTGAAGCTGACTGGGTAGAAGTTTTTGTATAAGTATAAAGTACTTCTATGAAAGCGATAAGGATTGTGATTATAAGAAAGAATCAAGGTTGTGAATCTGAGAGAAAAGATAAGATGTGAGATCAGTAAGAAGTAGAGCTATAATTGGAACTATCTAAGCACGATAAGTGCTTGTATTGTTCACATTTCGGAGAAATATTTGTAACAAGTTTTGATTGTAAGAGAAGTTTTCTCTCCACCTTTAACCAAGTGTTCTGTATACCCCTAATAGGGTTTTGTAATCCTTTAACAAGGAAATGTACTATGTAATCATCAACTCCTAACATGGCTAGATCTCCTAATAGGGATATAATATTTTAGTGCATAGTTGTGGGTACCATCCCCATCGGGGTTCTCCCTTGGCCAGGGTTTCCTCGAGAAAAAATCATAGTGTCATGAGTTATGTGTTATGTTTTATTGTTCTTTTCATTTAAGTAGTGTTATGGTTTATTTATAATTGTTTAAAGTTTAAATTAAATTTCAGTAATATTGATTCACCCCCCCTCTTAGTATTACCTGATCCCAACAATTGGTATTAGAGCTATTAGCTCTTGGAGAGAAAGCCTAACAGCTTAAGGGAGATCAGAATGGATTTGGAAAGTTTGCAAGAGAACTTTGAAGCAACACTTGAAGATCTAGACAAAGAGAAGGCTGAGAATGGTACATTGAAATTCAAACTGAGAAGAGTGGAAGGTTTCATTAGGAAACTAAAGGAACAAATGGAAGCTTCAAGAAATTAGAAACAAGATCTTATGGACAAAATCCAAGAAGATTCAGATAATGATACATTGGATCAAGTTAAGAGATTAGAGAAAGAAAAAGAGGAGATCAATCTTTTGATGATAAAAGAGATCCAACATGAAAAAGATGCTATGAGAAAAGTTGAAGAATCACTAAAACAAGAAAATGAATAGATAGGACTAATGAAGACTTAGGACTAATGAAGACTAAACTTGATCACTTGAAAGACAAATACTAGGAATTGGAGAAGTATAATCAGATCATTAAAGGTGAACTCACTCAAGCCAAATTACACATTGAGAAGTTGCACATGAGTAGTGGCAAAATTGATGAGCAAAGAGAAAGACTGAAACCTAAAGAAGACATGACTAGAGTTGGATTCAATCAAGCAAAAAGTTCTAAAACCAATGAAGAAGCAAGTGGAGAAAAGAATGAATAAAGATCTATACACGAAGAAAGACCTACTCATGAAGAACCTAAAGAACCGATCAGACCTTTCAGAGGTAGATTCTTTGGATGCAAAAAATTTGGACACATGAAAAGATATTGCAGAAGTAAAGGTACATATAAACCCTTTACCAGCTATTGTTTAATTGTTATGATTATGGAATCAAGAAAGTAGATTGCAGAAAACTGAATCAATCTAGGTACAAGCAAGATTATGTCAGAGAAGAATTAGCAGCCAAGATCACATGTCAAAAATGAAATAACTTTGGACACACTACAAGGTATTGTAAACTAAAAGTAAATCAAGATAGAAGGAGACCTCCTACACATTAAAAATGCAACAACCTTGGACACATTGCAAAGTTTTGCAAATACAATGGATAGGACAATATAAGAGGACCAAGAAGACCAAGTGAACCAAGAGGACCACCTCCTGTGGTTATAAGAAAGAATGTTGGTGATTGTGGTAAGAGTCTTAATGAATACATGAGTGAATTTGAGAATCAATTCAAGAAATAAGAGAGCAAGGAGGATGAAAAGATATGAAAGGTGAAAGTTTTAAACAAGGCATTCATTTAGGGAGAGACAATTGATGATACTATGTCTTCACATGATGAGTTCTTTGAGGCATCGACTTAGAAGGTCATATGGCCTTAAGGGGAGCATTGGATGCAGATAATATAATATATCTAGTTCCTGTATATGTGGAGTAAGCTCATCTGAGCTTAGGTATGGTGTGTAAAAAAAATTTGGAGCCTGTGGATGAGAGCGCAACTCTTGGAGATTCATTCCGTGTGTTCACGAGTTTTGAATTGATAGAATGGGATGCAAAGTTGAGCTACTTGTGTTTAATGCACTTACTCAACTTATGAAGGATAAAATGGTTTGAAAGTATCATTCCTACACTATTTAATTACCATCGATTAAGGAGAGCAGAGTTGTGAAGTGTTGCAGTGATCTAGTAGAGAGATTTCGTGATCCTGTAAAGCAAAGCACCGAATTCAAGCATGTATAAGGTATTTAGACCTAATCTCATAGAGAAGTCATGGATGCACCAGTGGTTTATGATGTCATGAATAGACCTAGGTATAAATTCAAGAGACATCCATTCAAGTCTTGTGAGGATGATCTAGAAGGAGTGTTTTCACAAACCCTCGTAGGTGTATTGCACGTAGAAGACATTAGGGCATACATACACTGCAAGTATGAAATCATTGGAGATGTAAACATTTACAATGAATTGGATAGTATCATAGAGGTGGATGGATCCATGGTAGAATAATTCAAACACCTACAAGATCAATCCATCATTAAGCTAACCCTACTCACACAATTCATGAAAGTTGAATGGTTTAAGATCATTATGAGAAGGGTTCATGATCAGTTTGTTTGGATTGGAGAAAAACTAGTAAAGATTTGCGCATGGATGATCCATGAGATTACATGTCTTGATAATGAAAGAGCCCTACCTGTATCATAAAAGAATTTAAGGAAATTGGTAGAAACCCTAACTCATTCCAAGTGGGACAAGAGGGTGATGACAGTCAATGACATATTTCAGCAAGATGTTAGGTTGGTAGCAATGTTGTTGGGTTATAAGTTGTTTCATAGTAGTAGACCAAACTCTGTATCAATTGGAGTTGTTATGATGTCATAAAAAATGGTAAAGGAAAACAAGAAATATAACCTCTGCAAAGTACTTGCACAATAGTTCCTTGAAAATGTCAAAGTGATAAAGAAAGATAGGACTAAAACATTTAGGTTTGGGTCCTTGTTAGTCCATATGTACATCCACATCATTCACAAGTTTCCAGGCATGTACCCTAGGGCATGGAAAGCATATATACCTACTGGAATTTAGATTTCAGAGAGCTATAGGAAAAAAGACAAGAATTGGGTTGATGGTGAACTATTTTCCATGACAAAGATACTAAAAAGACAAATGAAGGAAATGTATACAATACCTGAGAATATTGTTGAGAAGTATGAGGACTCTATCTATTTCATGGTTGAAACTGATTGTGTCTGCTTTCAAGCAGTAGAACCAAGGATGAAATGGTGTTACCCCATGGGATATGAAGTAAGTGTTGAGGTTCTAACCATGAAAGTAGAGAATGTACCGGCAGAAAAAATAGACCCTACACAAGAAAGATGGGGAACATACAAAGAGAAATATGAAAAAGTCAGAGAAGAGAAAAAAAAAGTTACAAGGAAGAGAAAGATAAGTAAATTTTTTGAAGATATCACTACGAAGGTAGGAATAACTAAAAGAAGTTAATAGACATGAGAAATAAGATGGAAGCTCCTTCAAGCATGGCCATTGACACTTATATTCCTTTAGAAGCAGAAACTATAGTAACTCCTACTATTGATATTGTAGACTTATCAGCTTCACAAGAGAAGGCAGTACAATAAGTTGTGCCTATGATCATTCCTAGAAGATCTGCAAGATCTAGAAAGATGGAAAGTCCTAAGGAGAAAGAATTAGAAGTGAAGAGGAAGAAGAAAGAGGAAAAGATTCATGAGAAAGAAGAGGAAAAAGTAGTACCAAGGGATCCACGAACCATGTGGAAACCTAATCTTAAGTCACTACATAAAAGAGTGATTAAAGATGGAAACCTAATAACAGTGGATAGGTATTATGAGAGATATGACTTTGAGAATCAGTCACTCATTGAAGATACTATCATTGAGTATCTCTTAGTTTTCAAGAAAAATCTGTTAGAAATTGAAGGGAGTATCCCTAAAGAACTATAGAAAAAATTGGAAATCAAGGAGCAGTTGGCATAGTCAGAAGATTAAAACATAAGAAATAAAGCTATTGAGGACATGTTACCTTTTGTATCAATACAAGAAAGGGAGAGGATAATAAATGCATTAAAACCCCTATTGAGAACAAAGGCCAAATTGGTAAAAATCATGGTGAGGAAGTATGATGAAGTAATCAAGGACACTCAAAAGGAATTAGATCAAATCCTAATGAGTGATATGCCAAAGAAAGCATCACCTCCTAAGGTCACTAAACCTATGTCTTTGGGATTGGGAGAGAGTTCCAATATAGCAGATGAAAGTGAAAAAGCTAGCATGCAACCAGATTTCTTTGTCTCTGGTGTACTTGTGACCCTTGACACTTCACATGATGTAAATGATCTATTTTTGGATAATATGGATAGTGTGATGGAAGTTGAGTTCCAAGGACAGGAAGAGGAAGATAAAATAGAGGAGAAACAAGAAGAGAAATGATAGGAAAGGAAGGAAGAAGAGATTGAAACAAAGAAAATAGTTGAGATCATAATGGAGCAAAAATTAGAACCTGACACCTCTTCTACCTTATTGTTGGAATGCATGGCCAAACTGCTAAGTGCTGATGTAGACAACATGGATGAGGAAGAGCTTATGAGGCTATCCTTCATGGCCTTCACCAAGGCTAAAGAAAGGTTAATGTAGAAAGGGGACAAAAGAGTAAAGGTAATGGCTAGGGCTGTAGAAATAATAAATAAACTACTTCCCACACCTATTATCTTTCAAGAAAAAGATGAAGTTGAAAATCTAGGTATGGTACTAGATATTTTTGATAGTCATTTTGAATCATTACTAAAGACTACAGAAGATAAGGCAGAGAAGAGATTTATGGAGAATAAGTTGAGAGAAGTCTGTCAGTCCATTTCATGGGACTTAGACATTCTCAAGGCTACTACTCTTAAGGCCAAGAGTTGTGTAGCACAAGGCAAGAAAATTTACAACTACTGCATGAGTCCTTGTAGTCATGTAAATAGCATTAAGGAGATCATAGCCAAGGATAGGGCTACTCTTGACAATCTGATGGACAATTGTGAATCATCTTCACAAACTATGAGCAAAATGGATAAAGAGACATCCAGGTTATTAGACAAGATTAGTGTACTGTAAATAGAGAAAGGGAGAGTGGCAGACAAATTTGTCTTATTAAGAAGCCTATTGACCCTTAAAATTTTAATGCTTGAGACTCATCTTTCAGAGATGGAAAAGGTTGAGAGGTCAATGACTTTGTCTACACCCACTGAGCTTAAGGCAACATAGATCACTTCATATGCATTGAATGGAATAATCCATGTCAGTGAGCTACTGATAAAGTCATGGGTTGAGGAAATAAAGACCTTGGAAAACTCCTTCCAAGATGTCTTAAAACTAGTGAGTAAGCACTAAATCTTTTTGTACTTAAATTTTTGAAATTTTGAATGAACCTTTTCCATTGATGTCAAAGGGAGAGGAAGAGAAAGAAAAATGAGGAGAGTAGTTGAGGAGAGTAGTATGTAGAAAGAGAGGGAGAGAAGAAAAATAGTAAGAAGAAGAAAAATATGTATAAAACAAAAAGTAGAAAAGAGAAAATGAAAATAAAGAGAGTTGTACTTTGACACTTAGTCATTTTTCTAAGTGTTTCCATCAATGCCAAAGGGAGAGATTGTTGGCAAGTGATGTTGTGGAGCACTAGGGATCACTTAAGGGTTTTCATTCATGGAAAAACTCATGCTAAAGTGATCACATGATGAGAAGTTTAGTACTAGAGTCAAAGTCATAAAAATGACTAAGTCCAGAATCAGGGTAATAGGGTACAGTGTTATAGTTGTGGTCAGCAATGGAATTGTATAAGGTATTATGGCTTGAGAAGTTGGTAGAAGGTATTTTGGTATATATTGTTGGAATTAGGAGAGATAGGTACTGAGAGGGGAGGGGTGAATCAATGCCTTCAAAAACTTTAGTTGCAAAACCTTTCTGATCTATAACCGAATACTGTGATAACTGATCAAAGTAACTTGAATCTAATTGCATAAATCAATCATCTAGTTAACTTAAGAAAGTAAACAACATGAAATCAATATGAAAATCACATAACACAAGTATTTTGGTAATGCATAAACCCTTGTAAGAAGGTAAAAACTGCGGTGGGGATGACACCCACAAATTTTTCACTACTGCAGATAGAAAAGGTTTGCATGTTAAGGCTACAAGTTTTGATCACTTCTAGTGATCTTACCCTATTAGGAGTAACATATTAGATCAGCTAGATCTACCTAGTTATAGGATTTAACAACACTAATGAAGTGTGTACTCAGTTAAGAGATTTATAAAAAGACTGTTAAGTCTACTCGGTTAAGAGATTTCACAAAAAACTCTATCACAATTTTTAGAAAGTAATAGGTAATTATCTGCTAGTTGACAACTCAATTGTCTGAAATAGATCTATAAATGCTCATTAAAATATCACCTTACCTCTGATGGTTTTCTACTCTGATCTGCTCGGTAGCCTTCACTGATTCTGCTCAATTTGATATCCTCTGTACTCTATTCTACTCAGTAAACTGATTGTCTTGAAGATAGGTAATGTCTTCAAGTGCTCCTTCATTCATATATATCAGTTCAACAACCTCATAGAATGGTGCAAACATACCAAATATATAGTGTTCTATTTTGCCGCCTTAGCAAAAATTATGTTACAAAAATAATCATAACCCTAAGATCTACGATGCAAAATAACCTAGATAAACTATTACAATAAGATAAACATTATATTTAATGAGTATCTATTTACAATAAATGCTCCTTGATCTTGGTAAATTGTTTTACGATCTATTGTAACCGTTTACATAGAATAATGTGCCATTTCAGATTACTATGCCATTTTCTATGATCATCGGTAAACAATATATAATCTGCTTAGTGTATACTGCGATGCTCGATGTTTACTGACCATCGGTGTCGGTGTCACTGGTGCTCGGTAAACTGTGTGATGCTCGGTGTAAAGGCTTTACCGACTACTTTGTCTTACTTCTAGTTACTGACTATCTCAATATAAGTAACCGACCGACCTATTTACTATCCTTTGATACTAATGAAAACCTTAAATGCTCAATAGAGATTAACAATCTCCCCCTTTGGCATTAGTATCAAAACTTTGAATGTATATAGACAAAATGTTTCTATTTATTCCTTATATCTCCACCATATACATATCCACGACAAAAAATTTCTAAGTACAAAAGTACTCCCCCTCGGTGCATGCTCCCAGTAGTATGTAATATACATATCAAAAAAAAAAACTATACTATTTGGCATATACATGGTTTTCCCCCTTTTTGATAATAATGCCAAATAACCAAAAAGTATGTTATGTATACTTACATCTTATCAAAAATGTTCTGATGGGTTTTCTTGACAGACTCCAAGAGGTTGTCCCATTCCTCTTTCAAGTTGGTAAGAGCAATATGCTCAAGACTGACTTGTGCATGCATGTCAAAGATATTATCCAACACAAAAATCACTGGTGTTGCCACAAGTTTCTCAGCTTTGACAATATTTGTTTCAAAAATCTTTAGGTAAGGAGTGAGTTCTTTCTGTAACTCTGTAACCTAATCAGTGATGTGTGCTTCTTGTTTCCTTAAGTCTGCTATCAGCCGTCAGAGTTCCTGAACTCGGTTAATATGCTTTAAGAAAGTAGTTGGCTCGGCGATAACTACTTGTGTACTCAACTTTATCTCTTCTTCTAAACATTTTATCTTTTCACTAATTTCTACAGTGAAGGTGTCTGAAGTACAAAGCTTGATGAGAAATTGACAGATTATTTGGGTAATAGATTTTACCTCGGTAATGAACTCAGATAATTTTACTTTGTTTAGTGCCACTTTTGTACTAATCCTTTCTGCCAATTTGTTCTGAATCTTTGATTCTACTCATTCTTCTATTCTTTTGTTTGCATCTATATTAGAGGCATTGATTTTGTCGGCGAGTGTGGCAAGTTGATCTATGATGGGAGTATTCTCATCAATATTTGTCTCCGGTACTATCTATTACAGAATATCCCTCACATCATTTAACACTTCTTTGTGTTTGTGTTCTTGCCTTAACTTCTCTTGTGCCACTTTCCTTGAACATAACTCCCCATACCTACTTAGTTCCTCAAGGCTTAGGGTTCTCGAGTCACATTCTGGTATAATGATGACTTCATCAATGGTGACCGACCCTTTGGATTTCTTCTTCTTCTTCTTCTAGGAAAGAGGTGACTTCTTTTCATTATGAAAATAGATTTTTCTTCACTTCTCAGAGTATTTTTCCTAGTTGACACTGTATCATCCTTCTTCTACTCCTCGGTAGATTGTGTGGGAGTCTCGGTTGTAGTGTCAGGTGGGTTCACCTTGGTAGACTTTGTTTCTTTAGGTTCCTTTGTTTTTGTAGACTGTGCCTCTATTTTGTTAGGCTCATTTGTATCTGCATGTTGCTCAGGTGCTTGAATCTCAGTTGCATCTTTGGTTGGCTCAGGATGAGAAGCATTGGGTTGTACTTGTGAAATTATTTCAACTACCTTTGCAAGTATAAGTAGTTCACCTGATAGAGATGTAGACACATTATCAGTGTCTAAAGCTTCATCTTTGTATGGTACAGTTGTTACATCTTCATCATCCTCATCATCAGGATCACTGTTAGTGATGTCCTCAATGAGTGCATCATCATCAGTTTTTTTTTGCAAGTGGATCTTAACTTGATCTGGTGCATCCTGTGAAATTTTGATTTCTTCCTTTTGTTCGGTGATATCAATTACCTCAGTAACTGATATACCAGTGTCTTCTATTTTCTTACCTTTGTTATCATCAATGAAAATACCTTTATCTTTTGAACTGTGTCTCTTCTTAGATATTTTCAGGAATTCTTCCTATTCAGCTTTCTCTTCTGCTTTCAAAATTGATGTCCACAAGGAATCACATGTGACATCCATATCACCCACATTTTCATCCATGATCTGCATTGCTCTATTCTTGACTAGAAATCTAGCCTGATACTTTGTCATGTATTCACTTACCACAACATAGCTAAAGTGTGAGGCTGCATGACTTAGTGATTGTTCTCTTTTCATTTTCTCTATATCTAGTGCAATAGCCCATCTCTCACTTATGTTGTCATCAAGTTCCTTTGGCAATTGACATGTGAATTCCATTGGTACTTTCTTGAATTTAATCATCATTTGGATGATAGCATGTTCTAGCTTTGTCTTGTCCTCAATTGACATGTTGCCAAATTTGCCTATGCCTGGATCGTTGAGATTTCCATTCTCAATTATATCTTCAATCATTTCTTCTATTGTACTTTCCCTATTAAAAACTAACTTGAATTGATTAGGATCATTTTCGATGTTAGTCTCCTTTATATCCTCTTTACTTCTTATGTATTTCCTCTTTTTCTTCGGTGGCTCAGCGACATTCTTGTTCTTTCTCTTTATGTATTTCTTCATCGGTGTAGTTGCTCTTCTTTTTGCTACTTTTAATGACTCTTATTTTTCTATAGATTGTGTTGTAGTTGACGAACGTGTCCTCATTCCTTCAGGTTTTGGTAGCTGAATTTCTTCTTCATCATTGGTGGGAGGGACCAGTGTGTGATCCTTTTCTTTTTCTGACTCGGTCTCCTCGCTATCATAGGGCTTGTCAGCCAATTGTAACTGACCTTCAGTTGCCTCATCAACCAGTGACTCCTTAGGTGAGTTAGATGTAGTTCCATATTTTTCTGTGAGATCCTTTTTCATTTTCTTTGCCCTTCTAGACATTTTACCAATCTCTATGTCTGTTGCGATTCTAGACTTAGCTTCCTCATATACACCAAACCTACTGGTAGTGATGTCTATTGGTAATGCTAGAAATGCATTAATAGATTTCAAAGTGAAATCAAGATTCATTTCATAACCCATCGGTGCTAGCCATTTTGTTCTCAGTTCTACTGCCTTTATCATTGAGTGGTCTGTGCTGACTACAAAGCATATGCCATCTTCATATTTACTTACTAATTCCTTCTGAATCCTACTTCTTTGTTGCATTTTTGTTTGAAATTCCTTGAAATATGCATTGAATTCTTTGTTCAGATTGTCTCCTAGACTTTTCATCATTTCACCGATTTGAGCAGTTATCGGTTTGTCCGATTGCCAGTTTACTTTACCAATACCTGGTACATATTTTTGTAGATAGAGAAATGTACAGACAAGCAGTGATCTATACTTACATGTATTGGACTTCTTTTCTTTTATTGTCTTCATATTATCATGCAGTTGGTGTAGTAGTAGCTCGACAAGATCAACCTGGTGATCTTTCTTCACAATTTTGTAAGCCATGTCCACAACGCTGCAGGGTACACTATTTGGTTTTCTTGATTGGAATATCTTGTACTTGATGACATGAGCTTCAAATTTTACCGCTAGATCTTTGATGGTTCCAATTTTCAGTGCCCTACCATCCCATTGAGCTCTAATGTTCTTTTCTATGTCAAGACAAGATGAACTTCAAAAAGCTTTGGCTTTGTCGGTTGTAGGGTACCCAGTAACCCTACTGATAATCTTCTTAGTGACCTCAATAGGTTTATCTAACCAAAATTTACCATCATGAAATCTACTTAACACGATTCTTATCTAGTCATTATGGAAGGATTGTAGAAAATATGTGAAACACCATAACCCTGACTCCTCAATCTTCTTGTATTTGGCTTTAATCTTACCATTCGTTCCACAGACTTGCTGATAAGTTGCAATGGTCTCAAAATACATACTTCACCGATCTTGCAGTGAATGTAGGCCCTAACATCTTTTGATAACAAAACCCTATCTAGAATACTAGAAAATGCACCCATATCATCTGTTTGTGTTGCGACCTTAGGATGAGGTTTGAATTTCTCCTTGGCAAAGTGTGCCCTAACAATTAATTCTACTTCCTCCTCAATGTTCTGCGATTTTCTTGTGGTCGATGTTAATGCCATAAATTGTTTCTAGGGTTTTAGCAAACAATAGATAACCAGTGTTTGGTAGGCAGATGAACTTACTCATTATCATTGAAGAATTGTCATCGGTTCGATCTATAGTAGCTTTGAATCTATTCTAAAAATCTTTTAGCTTGAACTCTTCTCTATAAAATCTCCTTTCTTTGAAATCACAATGTAACAATGAACTTTGTTTCCACCTATTTATAGGTTTTTTGATATTCTTGCTCAAACTTTGATGCATTAAATGCATGACCTAACTTTCGGTACAAAATGGTTGTCAGCTTGGTAATGTCTACAATATCTTTTGCTTAGTTAACATAGAATTTCTTCATCGGTTTGCACTGTTGTTGGTTAACCTTGTATAATGATTACCGATAGGTAACCAAGTCACTTTTCTTCTTTTACCGACCGTATGACATTTGTAAACTTATAACACATAAACCATAGTGCATCTTTACTCATGCAGATTTGGTATTTTTACATCATATATAAGGAACTGTATGTAAAATGTGATCGTTTAAAATGTCAGTTCCATACATATCTTTGTCATCTTAAGTGGAGGTACCGATGTCACCCAATCCAGTGGATGAGGTTTCACTGACAGTGTTACTTGAATCAACATTCTCATTAGATGCCTTCTTCCACATTGTGTTCCTTAACTTCATAATATCTACAATGTTATATCCACTCTCAAATATATGGTTTTCATCAGGTTCTCGGTCTTGGCAGTTCTTGCTTACATGACCAACCTTGTGACAGTGCATACATGCCATTCCTGCATTTGTCTAGTTTCTTGATTGTCCAATCCGACTCTTTCTATAATAGTTTTCTGCAATATGTCCATACCGACCACATGCAGTACAATTAGTCCATGTATTATAATCCGAAACATATGAGTTACCTTGTCTCTTCGGTTGATATGGCTTTCGTTGTAGTTTCTCTTTAGGTGTCTAGACTTATTTCATTTTCACCTTGTAGTCCCTTGTAGTGTGTCCATGCTTATTACAAGTATAGCATATTTTCTCCTCAGTAGTATTATTAGCAATGTCATACTTCTTAGCTCTGCATTCATAAGATGGATGTCCAAACTTACCACAATAATAACAATATCCATTGAACTTAGAAATGACAGGAGGTTTACCTTGTGCTTTGCTTCTGCACACATTAGATGTATGTCCTGGTTTTCCACAGTGGTAACATGTCATCACTTTAGGTTTTTGAGTTTGATTGTTGTTGACTTTTTCATTTTGTTGTGATTATTCTCCTTCACTGGTGTAGCCTAGACCGGCTCTACTTCCGAATCTCCTCTAATTAGTCAAGAAATCATCAATCTTTTTAGAACTATCCTCAGCTATCTTCATCATCTCATTGTGTTTCTTTTGTGTCTTTATTTCATTTCTCAGTTTTTCATTGTCTTCTTTGAGTATTGCAACATCTTCAAGTCTTCTTGATAATTCTCCATTTACTCGGTTCATTTCTTGATTAATTGTCATCATCTGATTTGATACTTGGAAGTGATGATCAGTGAGTCTCTGTATTTCACTTTCTTTTGCTTGAAGTTGTCCAATCATCAGTCTTCGGTCTTCAGTATCCAGATTTTGATCTTGTTCAGCTTGTCTAGCATTGTTCATGATTTCCACCATTCTCACCATTTGAGATTCATGACCGATTTGAAGTGCTTTCACTTGCTTAGATAGATGTTGATTCTTTTTAGATAACTCAAAGATTATGCTTTTAGATCCATCAGAGATGCTTCCAGAGCTTAATCCAATATGATCAAATATTTCATCAATAGGTTCTTCATGATAACTAATTTCATTCAGCTGAATTGCAAGGTTTTTTCTTTCAACTAGTAACTTCTTCAGTCCTTCCTTGGATTGTTTATACTATTCCACAAACATCTGCATTTGTATTTTCTGATTCTTAATAGTCTTGTCAAGCTTGTATCTCTCCATGACTTAGATCTTTACCCTTCAGTGGTTAGACTGTTCAACAAGAGAACTGTGCTCTGATACCAATTGTTGGAATTAGGAGAGATAGGTATTGAGAGGGGAGGGGTGAATCAGTGCCTTCAAAAACTTTAGTTGCAAAACCTTTCTGATCTATAATTGAATACTGTGATAACCGATCAAAGTAACTTGAATCTAATTGCATAAATCAATCATCTAGTTAACTTAATAAAGTAAACAACATGAAATCAATATGACAATCACATAACACAAGTATTTTGGTAATGTAGAAACCCTTGTAAGAAGGTAAAAACTACGGTGGGGATGACACCCACAAATTCTTCACTACTGCAGATAGAAAAGGTTTGCCTATTAAGGTTACATGTTTTGATCACTTCTAGTGATCTTACCCTGTTAGGAGTAACATATTAGATCAGCTAGATCTACCTAGTTATAGGATTTAACAACACTAATGAAGTGTGTACTCGGTTAAGAGATTTATACAAAGACTGTTAAGTCTACTTAGTTAAGAGATTTCACAAAAAACTCTATCACAATTGTCATAAAGTAATAGGTAATTATCTGCTAGTTGACAACTCAATTGTCTGAAACAGATCTATAAATGCTCATCAAAATATCACCTTATCTGTGATGGTTTTCTGCTTTGATATGCTCGGTAGCCTTCACTAATTCTGCTCAATCTGATATCCTTTGTACTCTATTATTCTCGGTAAACTAATTGTCTTGAAGATAGGTAATGTCTTCAAGTGCTCCTTCATTCATATATATCAGTTCAACAACCTCATAGAATGGTGCGAACATACCAAATATATAGTGTTCTATTTTGCCGCCTTAGCAAAAATTATGTTACAAAAATAATCATAACCCTAAGATCTACGGTGCAAAATAACCTAGATCAACTATTACAATAAGATAAACATTATATTTAATGAGTATCTATTTACAATAAATGCTCCTCAATCTTGGTAAACCATTTTACGATCTATTGTAATCGTTTGCATAGAATAATGTGCCATTTCAGATTACTATGCTATTTTTTGTGATCATCGGTAAACACTGTATAATTTTCTCGGTGTATATTGTGATGCTCAGTGTTTACTAACCATCGGTGTCGGTGTCACTGGTGCTCGGTAAACTATGTGATGCTCGGTGTAAAGGCTTTACCGACTGCTCTATCTTACTTCTAGTTACTGACTATCTCAATATAAGTAACCGACCGACCTATTTACTATCCTCTGATACTAATGACAACCTTAAATGCTCAATAGAGATGAACACACACACACACACACACACACACACACACACACACACACATATATATATATGCTTCAGTTAAGAGTGCACGAGTCTTGGTGATCAGATCATTGAGATTCATTGATTTGAAGGTATGAGAAGTCAGAGATTCAGTATAATATGACATATGAGAAGTTGCAAAGATTAAGGCAATGTTAGTGGATATGGTAACATGCTAAGTCAGGTGAATAGATTATATTGCCAGCACTTGGGTAATATTTGATCGCTGACTTCATACTTACCCTTTACATAATTGATTATTATGTTTTGTATGATAGTTGTGAAGCCAACAAGATAGAAGTTTTTGTATAAGTATAGAGTACTTTTATGAAAGTGATAAGGATTGTGATTATAAGCATGAATCAAGGTTGTGAATCTAAGAGTAGAGATCAAGAAGAAGCAAAGCTATAAATGGAACTATCTAAGCAAGATAAGTTCTTGTATTGTTCACATTTTGGAGAAATCTTTGTAACAAGTTTTGATTGTAAGAGTAGTTTTCTCACCACCTTTAACCAGGTGTTCTATATACCCCTAACAGGGTTTTTTAATCCTTTAACAAGGAAATGTACTATGTAATCATCAACTCCTAATAGGGCTAGATCTCCTAACAGGGATACAATATTTTAGTGCATAGTTGTGGGTACCATCCCCACTGGGGTTTTCCCTTGGCCAGGGTTTCCTCGAGAACAAATCATGGTGTCATGAGTTATGTGCTATGTTTTATTATTCTTTTCATTTGAGCAATGTTATGTTTTATTTATAATTGTTTAAAGTTTAAATCAAAGTTCAGTAATACTGATTCACCCCCCCTCTCAGTATTACCTAATCCTAACATGAGTATATATATAGAACATATTTGTGGATCTGAATATGTATGTATGTGGCGAAGTGTGTGAATAGAGAAATGGGTGTGAAGGATTATTAAGTAATGTGATAAGAAATAGAGAAGCAAGTAGAAAGCAAGTGACAAGAAGAAGTAATCTATATTGTAGAGGATGTGTGAAGAGGTGATTGAAGTTTGGCAGAAGATTCCTAACTAGATCTACTAGAGAATTATTGTTGTTCTCTTAACCAGAACTGACTTCATGCACATGTAAATGCATCTCCATCAGCTCATGTTTTGTCTGTAAGAATATCTTTTAATCAGTTGTTTTTGTATCTTGGCAGTTAGCCCACCAATAGGGAGCCTACCTATAGTGAACAACTTGGTAGTGATCCCTTTGTAAAAATCACCTTAACTAGTGTTTCACATTTGAGAATTAGCATTTTCTACAGTTTCTCCCATCTTGGTTTTTCTACACAAATATGGTGTTCATTGTGAATGGTGTTCTTATGTACTTCCATCTTCATATCTATTTTTTTTATCTAATTGATATAAGATTTCTCTAGATCAATTAATATTAAGAAAATTATTTTATGATAATTGATTCACCGCCCCCTCACATTTATGTAGACTATTCAACCCTATTAGCAAGGAGAAAGGAGGGATTGGGTTGAAAGATTTGAAGCTCTAGGGAATTTCAATGGTTGCTAAATAGATATTAAAATATCTCAAAGGAGATGAGACATGGAAAATCTTAATTAGGAACATCACTAGATTAGTGCCAAGGATTGGCCCCTCCTAGCAAAACCTCCCCTTAAGCAATCTCATTGCAGGAAAATTCAATGTTAAGACAACCAGTTCATTAGTTTTTAAGTCTATTTGGAAAACCTAGGATTATGTTAGGCACATGATCATTGAAAATGACATTTTGAACAAGGAGATTAGTATCATGGGGAAAATATCTATATGGTGGAATATTAAATATAAAGATAATCTCTTTGCATAGATCTAGGGATTCTCTACTAGGAAGCAAGCCTATAAAGGTATTCAATGCTTGAAGGAAATTATAAAAGATAGTAAACTTATGGAGTGGAAAGAAATTTTCCACATATATAGTCTCCCTCAAACCCACTATAGAACTTATACTAATATGAGAGAAGATTTCTCTCTCTCTCTCTCTCTCTCTCTCTCTCTCTCTCTCTCTCCATGGCTATCAATAATGACGCCTCATCTTTCTTGTGGTATAAATGGGCCGATGGATCCTATATATTTGACATTAAAGCTAAATTTATATACAAATAATTGGAAAATTATGATGACATCCTTTCTCTTTTAACTGTTGTTGAAACTTGAACCTCAATCTCTCTACATGATAGGCCTATTGTAAGAACTTGTGGGGAAGACTCTATGAGCCAAAGAAAAAATCTTTTTGTGGCAACTTCTACTGCACAAACTTTGTCTCCTCAAAAGTAATGGGGAACCTTGTATCTATACCTCTTGTAGGCTTCTTGAGACTGTCAAATATATATTTTTTGACTATATTTTTTCTAGTGAGGTTTTGGGATCCTTGGGGCTATTCATTGACTCTTCTAATAGCACTGCGATATTCTTTGTGGTTCTCTACCTATGCTTGATAAATATTGCAATTTATTTTACTTTTTTTAATCCTTAGAAGTGTGTTAGATTATTTGGAAGTACAAAAATAATAATGTATTTAATGGAAGGAGTGGAGCACTTAAGGGATCTCTAAGGAGGCTCATATTTTATGCTATTGAGTTGCAGATCACTGTGGCATTTAGGTTAGCAAATAAATTTTTTGAAAGACTCATTCAAGATGACACAACATGCATTTTTACATGGGAAATATCCCATGACTTCACTTGGACAAAGTAGAATGAGGATAATACTCCATTAAAAAATACCATGTAAAAATTTGTACGAGAACTAAGAGAACAAAGGTATTTAGGCTTACGCCTCAATACTCTATTGCTCCAATGTTCATGCATCTATACCTAAGCCATATGTAGGATGGGCTAAGCATTCACTTGGATGGTCAACATGGTTTAAAGAATTCAACCCTCCTAATTATGAATAGAAGTAGTGATATATATATATATATATATATACACACACACACACACACACACACACACACACACACACACACACACACACACACACACACACACACACACACACACACACACACACACACACACACATACACCCTCTTTTGTAATATCACAACATATATCTTGTCTTATCAATGGTTGTTATTGTGTAATGCGTAGGACCTTTGTAGTGTTATAGAATACAATAGATTTAGGGATCTATGCTTTGTTTCTCAATTCAAAATTGATTTGTGATTATCATATTTTATAATGTGCTTTACTGATCTTTAATATAAAAAAATGAATATTATCATTTTTCACTATATTAAGATAATATAGTAATTATTTTAATCTAATTAATTAACCATCATAACAAGAAAATATGTCAAAACATACACAACCAAGAAACAACATGATCAAGCACAATCTCAGACCAAACACAAGCAAAAGGGTCAAGGAAATCCAGAGTTGTCTTCCTGATAGCTCGAATGGTGACACATGGCTTAATCATCCCGACGTGGCATGATGGTTGGCTAAAATAGACAAATCAACCTTACTATTATGTAATACCCCTCCCATAGTTTATTTTTTAAGTTTCTATGGCCACTCTTCTTGTTGATTATCTGCATTTGATGATGTTATAAATATATTTATGGTTTTACTGACCCCATACTTGCATGTGTATGGTTAGTGTGTATATTTTATGTTTCTATTTGAAGTGTCTGATGTAGTTGAGGGACAACATTGCCGTTAATTTCTTACGAGATCCACTCTATCAACTGATCCCTACCATTATCTGTTATATATTTATACATGTATGTACATGCTTGTCTTTTATGTAGGATTTCAGATACCAAACATCGACTTCCCTTAATTGTCAAGATGAGTGCACCCTATCGCAATATCTCAATTGTAAGAGAGGGGAGATAACATACAGGTCCAATCCCAATCCAATCCATCAATTGTCCTAGAATAATTGACAAGTATCTATTTTTCTACCTATCTGAATTTGTCAAGGTGACGCAAATTCGTGAGCCCTTCCCTTGAGTTTGTTTGTTATTTGAGTTAGTTGATTTTCATGTGTTATAAGTCAAGTGAGTTTGTTGTGTGGTTTATTTGGTTAAAATAAAAAAATTTAATATTATTTGTGATATTAGAATAATTATATCTTGTGAATATGGAAATATTAAATATAAGGAGATTTAATTATTGAGAATTAATTAAATACCTTTGTTTAATTAAAAAGACTTAATTAAAAGTCTAATTATAAAAATTGGAGATGTCATTCAATATTAACTTTAAATTAAAAACTAAATGCATGTATAATATCAATTGGTAATTATTTATCAAGTTGCATGTTATTAAGATGTCATAATTATTAAATTAGTAAATTAAAATATTAAATAAAATTTATTATTATAAATAATGGACATGACTTGATCAATTTGATTGGTTATAGTGATATATTTATTATAATATTCTAATGAAATAATCATGTAAGATCTTTGTGAATCTTCTTAACATCATAATGTGTTGCATATGAGGTACAATGTATCTCAAACAAAATAGTTGTATGAAAGTCTTTAGAAAAATAGAGAATAATTATGACTAATATGTCTGTTGATTACGTTTACACATTTAATTAATAAAATGAAATTTGAATTTAAGTTAAAGTTGAGTTAGGAGTTGTTAATTGGAAAAGTGCATATTTTATTATTAAAATATAATTAATCATGCAAAAGAGTTTGATAAAAATAAGGCTGAGAGTTAAGTTCTTATTTCAGTGATTTTGAGTTAAGTAATTCTTTTATTATTTTCAAGTGGAGTTCATTTTGTATTTGGAGTTGCATGCTTTGAAAACCTAGCTTATCAAGTTTTCTATATTAGGGGGTTTTGAGTTATTATTTCATTACATCTATTAGTTTTGGAGACTCGTGGTGCTTGGAAGTTAAAGAATTATTTTAAAGCTTGGATTTTTGGTAGTCTTTGATTTGGCCTTATTTGTTGTATTTAGTTGGCGGATTTCAAGTAGGATTTCAAAACCTATGTTTATTGTTCTTTTAAAGAGATTGTCTACTTTGTGATTGGTATTGATTGTTTGAAATTATGGTTTTATTTGGATTATGGATTACTATTTGATTTTCATTATTTTCAGTTTGAATTGGCTATTGAATTTCTTTTGCAAAAAACTCATAATTTGTTTGAAGAACAATAAGAAAAAACTTAAAATTAATTCAGTTAGGATTTTCTTTGTATTTGTTGTTGAAACCCTAGGAATTAAATCAAATTAAAATAGATATAAAATATTTGTATATGAGCATAATCTTTTTTTATAGAATTAAAAGAAAGTAGTAAAGAATACACACACACACACACACACACACACACATATATCAAAAGTCCAAATACATATACATTTATTTTTCTACGAGTTTTCTAATTCATGATTTAATATCTTTTCATCCACACACACACACACACACACATCTACATCTACATCTATATTTCAAAAGTCAAAATACATATACATTTATTGTTCTATGAGTTTTCTAATTCATGATTTAATATCTTTTCGTCCATATATATATAAATTTTTTGATTTAAAAAAAATTATTATTATTATTTATTAATTTTTGGATATAAATTTATTTTTAAAATATTATAATAATAATTATTTATTTAAATAATAAATGGTAGGAGGAGGAGGAGCGTGTTTCAGGTACGGCTAGGGTTTCGACACAGAAGGAAAGGGAATCATTACCAGCTCAGAAGGAGAGATGGGGGGATGAAGTTGATAGGGTTTTCCCTATTCAGGATCTTCAGCAACAAGTTGTGAACCAGTCATTTTCTCAAGAACCTTAGTGGGTTTTTAGGTCTAGAAAATGGACAGATAAATCCAGTCAGGGTCTCCATAGCAAAACCCCTCAATGGGTTTTTCAATCAGGGAAATGGGTGGACAAGGCAGTCTCGATTGATGTTAATTCCAGAGTTAGCAACAACTTTTTCCCTCGGAAACCTTTGAACAAGGAAAATAATTTTAAGCGGCAGCGGCCTTTTAAGGGTAGGCATTGGAGGTATCTAGAGAAGAAGAGGATTTTTGATATATGTGGGCCGATCTCTCCATCCCGATTGGAAAATGATGTCCCAGAGATACCAACACCTAAGTTCAAAGTGCACAGTGATTTATTCTCAGCTTCTGGAGGAGCTCCTTTCAATCCACACCCAGTTTCAAGGCCTCCACTTCTAGATCAGTGAGTGGCTTTTCATAGATTTTCGCAAGGTAAAGCCCATGATGCTAATCATCTTTTTATCCCAGCTACTATGACTTCTCTCAAAGTTTAGGAATTAAGGGCAAGAGCCCTAATTGGTAAGACCTGGAACTTTACTCCTTCAAATGAAGTTTTATCAGTATGGGGTTTTAAATACTGGGCTGGTTTACACAAGATCTTTCAAATAGATAATGGCTGGGGTTTCTTTATAGCTATTTTTGATGATAAAGCCAGCAGAGATAAGATTCATCACTGTAAGAGTTGGTTTCTAGAAGGCAAGGGTTTACACACAGACATTTGGTATCCAAATTTTAGTCCGAACAAGGGGCATATGAGATTCTTCCCCTTCGGGATTTCTCTCCTAGCATTACCCTTGGAATATAGATAGCTAGATATCTTGGAATCTTTGGCCATTAAATTGGGAATCTTCCTCAGACATGACTGGGTTATGCTAGAGGACTATTCACTCCCTCCTAGAGTCTGTCTACTTCGGGACCCCTCCAAGCCCTGGATATCTCAAATCTATTTGGAATCCAATGTTGGTTCTTTTACTTAGAATATTACTTTGGATGGACCCAATTTGGTGCTAAGAAGAATAGATTCTCTAGGGCATCTTTCCTCCCAGTGCGGGAAGCCCTCTCCATTTGGTAACAGGGTGTGCAAAGACACTTCCTCTCTCCCCAGGCAATGCGAAGAGCAGAATCCAATTCAAGGGGTGAGTTTTTTTTAGAGAGAGTGCAATGACTCTTCACTTAACCCACTTTCTCCAACAAAAGTGCTTCTTTTCAAGGAATCGTTGCAGATCCAAAATCAAACTCTCCTTTCTCCTATTCAATCAGAGGGGGTGCAAGAAATTATGAGTAATCAGTCTCAAGATTCTCTTAAGGATGGCACACATAGCCTACGGCCAACCAGCCTTCTTCAATTGACAGAGCCCACTCTTGTTTCACCCATTATCCCCCACTGAGCAGACTATTTTTCTCTTAAGAGGTCATCTTTTGATTTTCCTCTATCTCCTTTGGTAATGACAGACATTTCAGCTCCCCCCCATCTCTTTCTCTTTATAGAATCAGGGAATTGTAGGAAAGCATCTGGATTATGAACAAGAATGGCCTGTGGATAATTCTCCTTTGTCTCTGGGGAATCAAAAGGTTTCCCCTCATGTGAAATCTGTAAGGAAAAATCTACAACACTCCTTCCTACAAGAAATTGACCTTGTGCCTCTCAACACCCCTCATGAACACTCTGGCTTGGTCCTGCCCAATCCAAATATAAACCCAATTACTGAGATAGATTTGGCAGATTTTGCAGACAAATTGCTATTAGATGTGGCTGAAGAGCAGTTTGAGGGGGGGGAAATTTATGATGATAAGTTAAATAACTTAGATTATGCTCAGCTTGAGCTTGTCAGTAACCCAAATGATAATGAGTTGGTTAATTTGGATCCGTCAGCCTGGTCACATCCTTCTCCAGTGTGTGGAATTCTCCAAATGAAAGATGACCTATCAAATATCATAGTTTTCTTATCAACTAAGAAAGCTAGGGGTCATCCCCCTAAGGGAAGGAAAATTCAATAGGAGATTGTGGCAGGAGTTCAATCAGTAATTTCCTTCTCTAAGATTCTGAGGAAGTCTAAGGAGGAGGCTACAACTTCAATAGCCAAACAAATGAAGCAGGGGAGGAGAGTAGTTTTCTCTCCAAAGTGCCAATGAGGATTATATCTTGGAATGTTAGAGGCTTAAATGCCTCTAACAAAGCACGTCTCATCAAGGATCAGATCTTGGTGAGTCGTTCAGATGTAGTTTTACTGCAAGAAACAAAATTGTCTTTGGATAAAGGGAAAGATCTATTCAAATCTTGGCGGGGATGGGACTATATCCATTCACTTTCTGAGGGGGCCTCGGGTGGCATAGCTATCCTTTGGAAGTCCTCCAATTGTAAAATTCAATCAGTTTCAGCTGGGGCAAACTGGCTACTAGCAGAGGTAACAATCTTTGCTCTCTCCTTCTATCTTCTGAATGTTTATGGTCCAGTTTCAGTCTCTTCTAAACAAAGGCTATGGGATCAGCTTTCTCAAGTTATTCTTAACCTAGATAATTTGAAGATTATTATTGGTGGGGATTTCAATGCAACTTTAGGTGATGAGAAAAAAATGGGAGGAGTTGGAACATCTTTTAAGGTTACTTAGGATTTCAAAAATTTTATTGAAGGTTTAGCCTTATTTGATTGTCTTCCTAAAAATGGAATTATAACATGGTCTAATAGGAGGAAAGGTTCTTCTTTTGTGGGAGCTAGGCTAGACCGTTTCCTTCTAAATCCAACATGGATTCTCTCTCAAGGTTGTTTCACTTCTTCCATTCTCACTCTTTCTGGGTCAGATCATTATGCAATCTCACTTGACTTTAATTTACCTTCAAGCAAATTCAAACCTAAATCCTACTTTAAAATTGAGAGGATGTGGTTTCGGGATAAGAATTTCCTATTGTTACTTTCAAAATGGTGGTTGGAATGTCCACAACAGGAGGGCTATAAAATGTTTCAGCTCTTCAAGAAATTATGTTTTCTAAAAATTAAGATCAAAGAATGGAACCATCACTGTTTTGGAAATATTTTTGCAAAAAAAGCTTCTATCTAGGGCCAGTTGGAGGAGTGGAATGATCACATCCTTCACAATGGGCTCTCACAGTAGGTTTATGAGATTCAGAAAAATTTAAAGGAAAGACTCGAAGAGGTCCTTCTTAGGGAGGAGGCATACTGGAGATAGCTATGTAGGGAATTCTAGCTTAGAGAGGGGGACATAAATACTAGCTTTTTTCACAACTCGACTAAAATAAGGAGGCAAAAAAATTCCATCTTTTAGGTCCAAGATGCCAAAGGTTACTTGCTGAAATCAGAAGAGGACATGCAGAATGAGGCAGTTCATTTTTTCCAAGACCTTTTGGCCAAGCCATTAGGGGCCAATCATGATTCTTATCAACCTGACTCTCTACATTTCATTCCTTCTTTAGTGTCTTCAAAAGATAATGGATTCCTATTACAACCATTTAATTTAGAGGAGATTAAAACAACAGTTTTTTCTATGGGTCCTGATAAGGCTCCAGGCCCAGATGGCCTTACTCCTTTTTTCTTTCAAAAATGTTTGGAGTTTATGGGTCAAGATATTCTCCAAGCAGCTAAAGAGTCGAGGATCCACTCTTGTATGTTTAAACCTTTTAACAATACCTTCCTCACCCTTATCCCAAAATGTTCTTCTCCAACCACTTTCGTAGATTATAGACCAATTTTGCCGTGTAATACTATCTACAAAATCATCACTAAATCCATGGCATCACGGTTGGGAAAGATCATCCCTAAGATTATCTCTGATCAGCAAGGGGGCTTCATTTTGGGAAAGGATATGGTTGAAGGGGCACTAATTGCACATGAAGTATTACATTCAGTGAAATCTCAAAGTCTTCAATTGATGGTTCTTAAGCTGGATATGATGAAGGCCTACGACAAGGTCAGCTGGTCTTTTCTTCGGTTGATTATGAGTACGATGGGTTTTCATAAAAAATGGATTAAATGGATCCTTGCATGTGTCCGAGGGGCCAAATTCTCAGTTTTAATTAATGGATCTCCATGTGGTTTTTTTTCAGCCTCTCAAGGAGTAAGGCAGGGAGACTCCCTGTCTCCTTTCTTATTTATTATCATGGCGGAGGGTCTCAGCAGACTGATTACTTATAAGAACTCCCAAGGTTTATGGGCTAGTATTTCTCTTCACCAATCTAGCATCTCAGTTACCCACACCTTGTTCGCTGATGATTCTTTGTTATTTGGTTATAGTTCTATAGCTGAAGCAAGGGTAATTAAGGATACTTTAGAAGAATATTGCTTGTTGTTAGGTCAGAAGGTTAGCATCCCAAAGTCTAAAGTTTCTTTCTTCAACACTCCTCCGAGGATTCAAGTCGCAATTGGTAACTTGCTGGGTTTTCAAGAAGCTCTCCCACCTAGTTCATACCTGGGTATCCCATTCTTTCAAGGGCCTTGCAAGTCATCTTTCTGGGATAAGATTTGTCAAGCAATTGCTAATAGGATCTCCTCTTGGAAGGCTCGTTGGTTGTCTTTTGTGAGAAGAATTTTGGTTGTCAAATCGGTCTTATCTTCTATCCCAAACTATGTTATGTCAGTATTATTTTCTCCCAAGGTAGTTATGGACAAAATTAGAAAACTTATTATGGATTTCATCTAGAAAGGTAACATGGATAATGTCTCGAAGATCCCCCTGGTGGCTTGGGATAAGATGACATGTCCCAAAGTTTGTGGAGGACTTGGCCTACACAACTTATACGAAAGGAATATCAGTTTGGGGGCTAAATTATCTTGGAAACTATATGAAAATCCATCTTCACTTTGGGCCAGGATTATTAGACTTAAGTATTTGGACTTAGATGATCCCGCTCGAATTTTCTCTATTTTGGACCCCCCACTTGGCTCGACAATGTGGAATTTTGTGATCAAATGTAGACAAATTATTTTGCCTAAACTATCTTGGATCATACACTCAGGGGACCAAGCTAATTTTTGGGATGACTCATGGAATGGTCTCCCTCCCATTTTTGCTTCCTCTTCCATTAATCCTTTAACTATCTAGGTTCTTAAAACAAATTGGGGTTCCAAGGTGAAAGATTATATATCCCCTAGCTTGAATGGAAATGGTCTTAGATCAGATTGGAAGGATTTGTCCCAAGTGGGTCTCCCCAAGGACCAGGTGAAGGCCCTTCAAGATATCCTTACCAATAGGCCCTTGTTCCTTAATTTAGAGTGGGATAAGCTCATTTGGGCCTCTGCATCAGATGGGAGATACTCGGTAAAGCTTGGCTACTCTCAATTATCAAATAACCCCCAATCTGTTAACAAGCATATTTTTGGTTTTTGTTGGCATTCTGTTGTCCTTCCTAAGGAAGGTTCATTTTTGTGGTTGGCAATTAAGAAGTGTATTCTCATAGGGGACCGACTTCAAAGACTTGGGATTGCAGCAAACTTTAATTGTGTGTTGTGTGAATCTTTATTGGAAGATTTGAATCACCTCTTACTAACTTGTCCCTTTGCTCAACAAATATGGTATTGGATTCTAAATAGATTGGGGTGGCATGGTCCTTTGCCGACTCTTTTGATGGACCTCCTTAACCAATGGCCCCTTCTTAATTTGGATTCCTTTTTTGCACAAATCTGGAGAGTCATTCCCACAATAGTTGTTTGGTCCATTTGGTGGGAAAGAAATAAAAGAATCTTTAGAAAGGTTAAGAGCTCAGTTAATCAGGTGTGTGGGGAGGTGGAGAAATCAATATGTAAAATTTTAAATGCTTACACCTTGAGGTCAAAGTCAGTTTCTTCTCTCTTTACTTCTCATGATTCAAAAATTTTAAATTCGTGGCCCTCCATTGTTATCCCATTTAATGGGGATTTGATAGGTAAAGTATCAAGTAAAGAGAAGAGAAAAGATGTAAAGTGGTTTCCTCCAGAGGAATCCTTTATAAAATTAAATTTTGATGGGGCGTCTAGAGGTAACCCAGGTATCTCAGGTGCAGGATATGTTCTTAGGGATTCAAACCTAGCCCTTATCGATGCCAAAAGCTTGAGAATTCCTTGTGGGTCTAACAATATTGTTGAGGCCAGGGCTTTGCTCATGGGCATTCATATGGCTGTATCCCAGGGGATTAAGAAGATTCACATAGAAGGGACTCCCAAGTCATCATCGCATCTCTCAACAAATATTTAGTCTCAAATTGGCAGATTCAATACATCATCAAGGAGGTCTGGGCCCTCCTCCCATCTTTTGAGGATTTTGTGGTATCTCATTGCTATAGGGAAGCAAACAGTTTGGCAGATTGGTTGGAAAATAAGGGGGCAGATCTCCCATCAGGAGACATTTGTTGGCAGAAAGAATGCCTTATATCTTCCCTGTTAAACTCTAAAGGGGAACCTTGGGTTCTTAAGGAAGTACAAATTTGGATGCCGTAAACACCAAATAGGAATCATTAATCAATATGGGGTGTTTTTGTGGTTTGAGGATAGCATTTTTTTCATCAATTGATGGTTGGGGGGTCTTTTCACATCCCCTCAAGTGAGCAAAGTGTTTCATCAAGGGATCACTCTTGCTCCTTTCATATGCAGTTTTCCCTTAGATTTCCTACGAATTGATTAGGGATATTTTAGTTTTGGCTTTAAAGTACAGATTGTTATCTATCACACAAGATTTGACATGGGTGGATGTCATCATCTCTCTGGTTTCATCCTATTTATTGACCTTTTCTTCATTCCTCATTTCCTCACATTTCAGGCTGAGTTTTTTCTCTTTGTGTCCTCACTGCTCTCTTAGTTGCGAGTTATGTCATCCTTAGAATACAGGTGCTTAATCTTCACATCAATATGCCAATCCAAAATTGGGAGTGTCCTACGATGGGGGATTATCTCCAATGACATTTTAGGGTGGTCTTCAAGCCATTGCCTGCAGAGGTTGTCATGGCGGTTTGACAGATTATTGGGGAAAATGTGTTGCTTCCCTCCTCTCCATAGTGCATTTTTCATTCTCAAGTGTTATCAACTTTCCTATCTAATTTCTACGATGTTTTCCAAGATTATGTTCAGTTCATGCATGTGATTTCAAAGCTGGTTAGGGAAGATTTTGCTTCCTTGGAGGAAATCCACAACGCGGTGGCGTGCTACAACCTTAGGGGCTCTATGGCATGGGTAGGGGGCATTTTCTCTCCATCCAGTCTTGATCAGGATGTAGGGATCATTAAAATGTTTGACGCATTCAAAATCGGCATCCTTCATAGGGATAGATAGGCTTTCTCTTCTACTATGGCATCATTGGTTGACTTCATTCCAGTTTCAGTTTGGGCTCATGCTTTTAATACTTTCGATTCTTGCATGGTGCTGCTAGCTTTCGCCCACAACGAAGCCTTGGGTGGTCCTTCTTCACATGGTCATGCAGCTCTGGGGGTTCCTCTGGCTTCATCCATAGGGTTGGCTTCAGCCTCCTCATCTTCCACATGCAGATGTCCATGCTATGTATTCGGCCCCTAGTAAAAGTTTATGATCTAATATTTTGGGATGTTTCGCATTTTTAAAATTTTTTGGGTGATGTAGTATAAAGTGTTGTTATACGTCTATTGGGTTAGATCTTCTGATGCACGATTGCAAGCCTTTTTGCATGATTTTTGTATGCTCTTGGGCTATAGGTCTCCAAATGTGGGCATGTATGCTTTTGGCTTTTGGTTATAAAGGTGATATACGTTTTGTAAATAATCAAAACTATGTATATTCTTGACTGAGAAGGGAGTTTCTTCCTACTTCTTTCCTCCTGGAGCCTCACTGAAGTAGTTCTTAAATATTAATAAAATATAATGGCTTTGTCCATTTTTATCAAAAAAAAATAAATTATTTATTTCAAAAAAATTAATAAATAATTATTAATTGTTTTTTTTTAACATATGGGTTTTAATATTAATGTTTTAATTTATATTTATATATAGAAAATTAATAACATTATTTTATTATTAAATACATGATATTTTGATATGCATAGATATTTTAGTTAAATACTTATTTAAAAAGTATACATGCATGAGATTTTATATGAATATTTTATTAATAAGTCAAACTAGAATTTAATAAATAAAATTGACTGTTCTTAAACAACTGGGACTTGTGTTATGGTTTGACTACTTGGTTTATTCTATTGCCTTGTTTGATGTTGTTTATTTGGGGAAATTACGTTCACTTTAGGAGTGGTATACAAAGGCTTGGAGGGGTTGTCTTCTCTGTGACGTGTATTTTTAGTATTTTTGTATGTTGACTTGGTCACGATTAATTTTACCCAACTTGATTTCTTAAGCTCATTATTTTGTGAACTCTTTGAGAGGGTGTGTTATATCATGTTATGGTTTGAGAACCAACTTGTAATTATGGGATTATGGTTTGAGGACCAGTTATTTTTTATGGAACAAAAATTGATTATCATACTTTATACTATTTATGAGATATGTTAATGACTTATGAGCTTAGGGTAGGTTATCTAGGTGTATAGATGGGAGTAGCTTGCAATAAGCACCGGGGCTCATAAGTGGCTTCTGGGATCACTTATTGTAAGTAACTTAATAAAGTGATAGCATGTTACATTAAATGGGAGGTTTTAAAATAATAAGATATGTTCCTCACCCATACCTGAGTACTTGATTGAGGTCTTGACTAGGATGTGAGTGGGAGAAGATGCTCAATTAAGGTCTTGCATGATTAGTAGCCTTGTCCATACGAGAGGTTTATTGATGCCGCATATGGTCACTTGAATGTCAGGGTCTAGAGAGACTACCAAGACAAAACTAAAGGGTTAGACATATGTGATGACACTTCCCTATATACATCTTAGGTTTCTTACATGTGTTGGTTGCCTTTGAATTAGTTTGTATACCTTTGCATTTGAGTTGTACCTTTGAGATAGAGAGATTTTAGGATCCCTTGCTTAGTTCTACCTTATGATTGGTTGGGGTATTGTTATCTGAGTGGGGTCTGATGTTATCTCCTCGGAACGGTGGGAGTGGACTTCTTGTTTCCACGTGGTCAGGTGGTATTGTTTCTTTTACCATTGAGATTCTAACATTCCTGAATTAGTGTTGGATGATCCTTGTTGATGTTACCTTCTTCCTTGTTCACCATTATTGGAGACTTTCTCTTATCTTTTAGGATATTGTATATGTACCTTTTATATGATTAGTTATTATGTACCCTGTGACTTGTGTAGTGGATGATGGTTCGGTGTGTATACCTCATAGTATCAATTGTATCTATGTTTCATTTATATGATGTTGTACTTGTTATTCATTTACAATAGGTGGAGATTGTATATTGTTATTATACTTAATAGATTAATAAAATTATGAGTAATTCTACATTAAGGAACCCATGAGAATTGTAATCTATGTGTTGAGTTACTTTTATGAGTATTTTTTGTATTACATTGTTTTGATTCTACATTAATGTACTTGTTGTTTCTAAATTTTTAAGAAAAAAAATATTTTGTAAACTTGATAACATGTTTCAGGTTAATTTCTCTTGGGTTCCCTGATGGGGCATTACACTTGGTATCAAAGCCCAAAGTTCTACACTGGGAACTTTGGTAATTTGTACGACCACTAGATGTCTAAGCTGTCAAAACTTTAAACATAAACATAAACATATAAATCTCTTGTATTTCAGACTATTGTTTATGAATCTAGAGGTATGAAATTAGACTTGTATGTTCAAAATAGATTTTATATGAGTGTTGCATTAACTAGGTTTGCATGAACCTTTTAAGTTATTATTTGATGTAAATACGAATGTGTGATTTATACAAATGATTACATGCTATTTTCTATAATGGTGAATGAATAAATATTTAGATCTATTTAAATTGTTAAATACTGAATGATTGATCAATATGATTTTTTATTTATTCTTAAACCAGAATTATATTGCTCTTGATGACTATATATAATGTCCTTATTTTCTAGCTTGTTTTTAGATATCGTTTTGTCTTTTGTTTTAGTAGGATGCTTCTTAATTGAGGGGTACATATCCTTATTTGTTTGTAGGCTTCCAGTAGTAAGCCTAATTCTAGGGGAGGTGGATGTAATACCCCTCCCATAGTTTGTTTTTTTAGTTTTTATGGCCAGACTCTTTTAGGCCACTCTTTATGTTAATTATCTACTTTTGATTATGTTATTTGTATTTATGGTTAGAATGACCCCATACTTGCATGTGTATGGTTAGCATATATATTTTACTTTTTTGTTTGACGTGCCTCATGTGGTTGAGGGATGAAGTCGTAGTTACTTGCTTGTGAGATCCACATGATCGGTCGATCCCTACCATTGTCTATTATATATTTATACATGTATGTAAATTCTCATCTTTTATGTAGGATTTCAAGTACCGAACATTGACTTCCCTAAATTGTTAGGATGAGCGTGCCCTATCATAATATCTCAATGGTAAGAGAGGGGAGATAAGATACATGTCCAATCCCAACCCAAGCCATTGATTGTCTTGGAATAATGGACAAGTACCTATTTTTCTACATATATGAATTCATCAAGGTGACGTAAGTTCGTGAGCCATTCCCTTGAGTTTGTTTGTTATTTGAGTTAGTTGATTTTCATTTGTTGTAAGTCAAGTGAGTTTGTTGTGTGACTTATTTGGTTAAAATAATTAAACTAGTAGTCACATGCTTTTGTACATGCAATGGAGAACCGTAGGAGTTTGCACAAAAAATAGATTACTAATAAATTAATATAAGATTTCAAAGGATGCAGTGCATCCATTACAAAGTAGAGAAAAAAATAGATGTTTATCTTTCAAGAAAAGGTAAAACAATATGAAACTAAGTAGTAGTCATTGAAGATAAGAAATTTCTATTTAAATTAAATATATAATAATTTTAAAGATATTTATTATTATATTAAAATAAATAATTAGAAAGTAAAATATTGTTTTCAAATGGTTTTTACAAATACAAGTAATTGAATATTTCATATTATATTAATATTTACAAAAACTAATATCTAAAAGATATTTTTTTAATGAAAAGAGGAAAGTTACTAATAAAATAAAGAAATTATTAGGGAACCTTATCATCCAAGTTTTATATTTAGAACTATTCTATTGATTTTCCACATAACGATTAACAATAAGGCATAACTAATGAGAGAAAACATGAGGCAAGGGGAGTAAAAATTAGAAACAATATTTAGGACAATCAATTATAGAAATAAAGATAAGGACTAAAAACAACAATCATATTGATTGGAAATAAATAACTAAATAAACAACCTAGTTAAAAACCAAAATAATTTGTATATTGGATGAAACAAAAGAAGCACAACTAAACAAATAAAATAAGCATTAAAAATCTACTAAGCCTAGAATTTAAGAAAGGAATGAAGTAAAAGAAACCTACTTAGATTTCCCTAATAAAAAAAAAAATTAAATAATTTGAAATCATATGTAACAATTTAAATTTCTACGAGTGATGGAAAAGATAAAACAAAAGAAATATTAAAAATAAGGTAACTTACTATTTTAGAATCAATTTTTACTAATTTCCAACCAAATGGAAAAGATAAAACAAAAGAAATATTAAAAATAACGTAACTTACTATTTCACAATCAATTTTTACTAATTTCTAACAAAAAAAGAGGGAAGAAAATTTAAGTGTTTTCCATAACCGGAAAAGAAACTATCTGGGAAGAGGGCTGGCAACTACCTGGGAGGAAAAATGTATTTCCGGGAGCAAAGCTCCCAGCTTCCCACACAAAGTCTATCGGCTTAATCAAGATTAATTATGAGATTAGAATAATTATATCTTGTGAATATGCAAATATTAAATATAAGAAGATTTAATTATTGAGAATTAATTAAATACCTTTGTTTAATTAAAAAGACTTAATTAAAAGTTTAATTATGGAAATTGGAGATGTCATTAAATATTAAATTTAAATTTAAATTTAAATGCATGGATAATATTGATTGGTAATTATTTATCAAGTTGCATGTTATTAAGATGTCATAAATATTAAATTAGTAAATTAAAATATTAAATAAAATATAATTTGCACATTTAATTAATAAAGTGAAATATGAATTTAAGTTAAAGTTGAGTTAGGAGTTGTTATTTAGAAAAGTGTATATTTTATTATTAAAATTATAATTAATCATGCTGTAGAGTTTGATAAAAATAAGGCTGAGAGGTTAGTTCTTATTTTGGTGATTTTTAAGTTAAGTAATTCTTTTATTATTTTCAAGTGGAGTTCGTCTTGTTTTTGGAGTTGCATGTTTTGAAAACCTAGCTTGTCAGATTTTCTATATTAGGGGGTTTTGGGTTATTATTTCATTACGTCTATTAGGTTTTGGAGAATCGTGGTGCTTGGAAGTTAAAGAATTATTTTAAACTTGGATTTTTGCAAGTCTTCGATTTGGCCTTATTTGTTGTATTCAGTTGGGGGATTTCAGGTAGGGTTTGAAAACCTATATTTATTGTTCTTTTGAAAAGATTGTCTACTTTGTGATTGAAATTGATTGTTGAAAATCATGGTTTTATTTGGATTGTGGATTACTGTTTGATTTTTTATTATTTTCAATTTGAATTGGTTATTGAATTTCTTTTGTGAAAAACCCATAATTTGTTTGAAGAACAATAGGGAAAACCTTGAAATTAATCGAGTTAGGTTTTTTTTGTGTTTGTTGTTGAAACCCTAGGAATTAAATCAAATTAAAATAGATATAAAATATTTGCATATGAAGATAATATTTTTTTTTATAGAATTAAAATAAAGTAGTAAAGACGTCCAACTTTGAGTGAAAGAGTAAAGTAGATGGCTTTGCAACTAGGGCATCCCAGCCTGCACAAGTTTCTATTTCTGCTTCCCGTGAGCGCAAGTGGGAGTGCCATTAATGACTTCCACCTCTCCTGGGGTCGTTAATGGAAATAAAGATAAGGCCGTGCATTTCCATAACAATCTTGAGAGACAAGGCTTTGTTAAAAGTGTCATTATTAACCCCAGAGTGAAACTGAAAGGCAAAGATTTAGCAGTGACTGTGGTGGAGAATAGCCAAGAGAAGGTAGATAATGGAACAAAAGGAGCGGAGCCCAGAAAAATAACCTTCAAACAAGTAGTCTAGAATAAGAGGGCTCTTCCAGAAGGTGCACACTTTATCTCATCCTTTTCCCCCACCTCGGATGCAACCGCAGGAGATGGAGGTAACATTTTGTCACCTCCCAAACTCATCATTAAGGCCAATCCTCAAATGACTGTCGCAATTGAGCAAGAAAAGATTAGGATTAAGGATAGTGCTATATTTTTTTCTGCTGTTAATGTGCCAAGATGCCATCTAGGAGTTACCTTAATGACTAGTTTCAGAAAATATGGGGTCAAAAATAAGGGTTTCATTTTTCATATTGTAGAATGCTACAAAAGGGTTTATTTGTAATTTTCTTTGTTGATTCTAAATCCCAGAAAGCCATTGTAGAAAAATAATTTTTGAGAGTTGGACCATATGAATTCAGAGCCATCCCATGGTCACTTGAAGCCTCACATAGAAAAGTTCTGGCTCTCTCAAGCCCTAGATGGGTTGTTATAAAGAATATCCCTCTATTTTTGTTGAACCTAATCCCACATGTGCTCAAACCAGTAGGTAAGATGTCGAGGATTGATCAATCTAACATCCTTATTCCTCACACTGATGTTAGGGTGCTCATTTCCCTTAAGCCAGGTATAGATTTCTCTAAATCTCTACATTTTGACCTCAATGGCTACCCTATTGATTGCCTAGTCACCTTTCTGGGAGGTATTAACAGTTTCTACCTCTACAAGAAGGAGGGCCATAAAAAATAGGATTTCCCTATTTTAAAAAGTGTAATCCCTCACCCTTTGGAAATCCTCCCACTCCTGGTGATAACCCCCCACCCCTACAAATAGTAACTCTATTGGTGTTTCCTCAAATTTTCCTCAGCTAGCCACTCCTCCTATTTTCCTCCTCTAGTTATTCAAGGTCCTCCTACTATCAACAATTCTAACACAGAATGGATGCAAAAGACGGCTAAAATCTCTAATACCATAAACCATCTCAAAGGTTAATTTGATATAGAATGAGCCTCCCCAAGCTTGAACTCAGTGGTACCTGAAGCAATGCAGAATCTTCCTTGTGTTAGTGAAATTGACTTTGGATTGGGTCCCAGTACCAATCCCCCTTAGCCTAGACATAGAATTAAGAATGCTCAACAGTTAGCATTAGAAAGGTTTCAAACCAAGGCAGATACAGTTTTCCTCAGCCAACCACTCCTCCTATTTTCCTCCTCTAGTTATTCAAGGTCCTCCTACTATCAACAATTCTAACACAGAATGGATGCAAAATACGGCTAAAATCTCTAATATCGTAGACCATCTCAAAGGTTAATTTGATATACAATGAGCCTCCCCAAGCTTGAACTTAGTGGTCCCTGAAGAAATGCAAAATCTTCCTTGTGCTAGTGAAATTGACTTTGGATTGGGTCTCGGTACCAATCCCCCTTAGCCTAGACATAGAATTAAGAATGCTCAATAATTAGCATTAAAAAGGTTTCAAACCAAGGCAGATACAATTAAAAATGTTCCTAGACCCAAGTGGAAAGTGTACTCAATCCTTCTTGTAGTTCAAGATCCTCCTCCTGACCAGCATTCCCCCCTTGTTGTATCAATTGACAACGTCGATAGTCCTAGGGATTTATCTCTCTCTTCTAGCTCCCCCACCACATCATATCCCATTGTTCATGGTAGTGGTCTTGTAGTTGATGTCTTGAACTCTTAATTATCCCTAAGTGACAAGCTCAATGAATTCTTAGTGGTAGTTATACCTGCACCTCCCCGCCTCCCTCCCCTACTTGATCAGTAGAGATATGAACCTAGGAGGAAGAGGGACATTGAGGCACCCACCTTGCCATTGGTTTCAGTTAGAGCAGAAGATAGGTAGGAGGAGGGCCTTGAACTTGAGGAAGGAGAGTTTGTCAAAGGCCAAGAAGATTCTTGCAGAACGGAAGGAGATAAGTTCATCTTTAGCTCAGAATCTGAGAAGGGCAAGAGAAAGGATAATTTGTTAGAGAAGAAGCTCCCATTGGAGGTCCCAGTGGGATTAGCCTTAAGAAGAAAAGAGGGAGAACCCCTCTAAAAAATGGAAACCCAAAGCCTTTCAAACACCAAAAGAGTGATTTACCTTAGTGTTTCAAGAGTTTTAAAATTCCCATGGACACAAACAAATAAAATTCTCATGAGTATCAATTTTGTATCCTGGAATGTTAAAAGTTTGGAATCCTCTGACATGAAATATGTAGTTAAGAGACTTCTACAGTTTCATAGAGAGGTTGACATCCTTATGATCCAAGAAGTAAAGGTAGTTGGATTCAACTTGGACATTGCTTTAAAATGCATATGGAAAGATGCAACTGCTTTCTCCACTAAGCACCAGAAGGGAAAAGGAGGGATCTTTATTTTAATTGGTCCTAAGTGGAGAAAATTGATCAAATGTTGGGGATCTTCTCCTTGCAATAGATCTATTTGGGTTTCATTTGAATTTGAGGAGAAAACCTTTGGAATATTATATGTTTATGCCCCTAACGATCACCATCTAGGATTAACCTGTGGAATTGGATCTCAGACTTGGATATCATCCCCTAGATTCTAGAAGGGGATTTTAACATCGTAGAGAGAGATCATGATAAAGAAGGAAGGCTGAGATTCGAGTGGAAAGGGAATGAATTGGTTTTTTGGAAGAGGATGATGTCTAAACTAAATCTCTTTGACCTCTTAGCTGAGAAGAAGAGGGACTCGAAGGGAGTGTGGTTTACCTGGTCCAATTTCCAAAGAGGAGATAAGAGGATTTATTCTAGATTGGACAGGTTCTACATGAACAAATTATTCTTCAGTTACCCCCCACTTGCTGATGATAATTGTGTAAAGGTTGTCCCCTTCACCCTCTCAGACCATCAACCTATTTTTTCCCGCATTCACCTTATTTCGAACCAATGTGACACACCCACTAAGAAATCAAGCTTTGCACTTAACTCCTCTCTCTCTCTCTCGATGAAGATGTACAAGCTGCCATTAGGATTATAGGTTGATTTAATGAGGAGGTTCCCCTTCAGGATTCTGAGGTTGATAGATGGAATCAAACCACAACATCTTGGTAGAAGATGCTTAAGATTGTGGGAAAAAAGAAGGCCAAGGATGCTAGGAGGAAAGAGTTCAGCTTAGTTGGAGACCTTCAGGAGGCTGAGCTTCAGATTCAAAGATTTCCTGTAGACCCAATGTTGTTAGATAAGGTGGTTGGTTGTAGAGACTCTCTTGGGAAGGTTCAACAAGATAAGACCAGCAGTGCTAAGGTGAGAGCCAGAATAAACTGGCTTAATCTAGGTGACAAGGGGTCTAAATTCTTTTTTCAGACTTTGATAAAGAAGGAAGCAAGGAACAAGATTACTTGCATAATGGATCAAGGTTCTACTTTCACATCACAAGAGGAGATTGTGGATACCTTTGCCAAGTTCTATAACAACCTTTTCGCCACTAAAGATAATGGTTCTATGGACTTGGCTAGGCAGAGGATTAGAGGTCTCATCCCTATTAAAGTTTCAGAGGAAGATACAACTATGATTGGGAGGGAACTCTCAATGAGTGAAATCAAGTATGCTATTCTGAGCATGGCCAATGACAAGGATCCTGGTATTGATGGTCTTACATTAGAATTATTAAAGGATAATATTTCCTGGGTATGTGATAGTCTATATAATAGGAGTCCATAACAATAGGTACCCTAGGTTCTATACTAAATGTTGTCCTTATCAAATTGATCCCCAAAGAAGGTGATAGACTACTAATCAAGATTGGAGACCAATCACCCTGCTTAATGTAGGTTATAAGATCCTTTCCAAATCCCTATCCATAAGGATTGTTAATGTGCTCCCTAAGGTGATCAATAATACCCAAACATGTTTTGTCAAGGGTAGGTACATATTAGGTAATTTGGTTACCTGATGGGAGGCTATGGACTAGGCCAAATATTCAGGACAACAGAGTGCCATGCTGCTCATAGACTATGAAAAGGCATAGGATTGTATTGAATGGAAGTTTATTCTAGTTATGTTGGAGAGCCTGGGATTTCCACCTTTATTTTGTAAAATGGTCTCCACCTTACTAAAGGGCGTTGTGGCAACAGTGGAGGTTAATGGTACCAGATCATCATCTTTACGCTTACTAGGTCTATCAAATAGGGTTTCCCTCTTGCCCCCTCCCTCTTTGTTATAGTTGTAGACTCCCTCCACTACCTTCTTAGGGATGATACCCTATCTCCTCAAGTGAAAGGTATCTCCTTACCGAATGGTCAAGAGGTATCTAATATTAATTTTGTAGATGACACAACCATACTCCTCTACCTAGAAGAAAATAATATAAGACTCCTTATGAAAAAACTAGACTTATTTTTCCAAGCTTTGGGTAGTAAGATCTCTATATCTAAATTTGTTATGCTGGGATGGGAGAAAAACCCTCTGTGTTGGTGGGACAAATTTGATTTTGAATGGAAAGGCCCTAACCATATTGTGAGATATTTAGGTATTCCATTTTATGTGGACCCTAATATTAATGGGATGTGGTGTTGGGTCAAAGACAGAATCCTCAACAAGGTGAGTAAGTGGGACAACAACCTTCTCTCCTTCCTTGGAAGAATACAAGTTTGTTAGAAGATCCTATCTTATTACCCCATCTACTTATCTTCTTCCTAGTTGTTCAACCAGAGCCAGTTCAACACTATTCAAAAGATTATCAGATAATTTCTCTGGTCTTGTGGGAGAGAAAATAAGAAACTACATGTAGTTTCTTGGGAATGGTGCACCACAGAGAAGGCCTGGGGGTCTAGGTCTGAAAGATCTCAGAAAACAAGGAATAGCTCTAGAAATGAAGTAGATTGCCAAAGCCTCCTCAGGGGAGGAACCATGGAAAATATTGATCACAAGTAATCTTACTAGAGCTCACTTAATCAAAGTGAGGTCCTAGTCTAATCTATGCTTCTCAGACCTTCTTAGCAGTGATATTAGCATTACAGTAAAAGGTTTTAATGTCTTTAAGTCTATATGGAAGAGTTGGAAGTATGTTAAGAAATTTCTCTGTAACACATCTCCTTTAGAAAGTGGGAGTTTGATCTGTGGGACCAAATCTATTTGGTGGAACTTGGAACATAGATGTAAGCCCCTTGCTCTTCTTCAAGGGTGCTCTGTGAGGAAATAGACAGATAAAGGGATTAATAAGTTTCAAGATGTGCTACAGGATGGTAGACTTATCTCATGGGAGATATTGGAAACAAAATTTGACCTGCCCAAATCTCAAATGAGAACATATGCAATACTCTTGGTAGCCATAAACAAGTTGGGATCCCTGAATGGTTGTTGTTCTCTTGACAGTTGCTCCTTTTAGATTTCATGGCTTGACAGTTCCCCCCTCCATCAGGTCAAGACCAAGTACATTTTGAACCTACTCACCTAGAGCCCTGATATCCTTACCCATGCTAATTCCAAGTGGCAACTAGATGTTTCCCAATCTGAATGGGACACATAATTCACCTCAATCTGGACTAGGGCTATTGAACCCAAAATCATCTATTTTTTATGGTGGCTCCTTCTGCATAAGCTCCCTTTCAAGAAACCGGGGGGATCCTAATTTGTGCACTGTTTGTAGGCAGCTTGAGTCTGTTTCTCGTGTCTTCTTTGAGTGCTTCTTTGCAGTTGAAATTTGGAAGATTTCTGGTCTCACCTATAAGTCTCACTTTAATAGTATTCATGTAATTTCTGGGTGCATTAACAATAACAAATATTACAATGTCTTTTGGTTTATTCTTTCTTCTATTATATTGTGGGTTATTTGGAAGGCTCACAATAATGATGTGTTGGCAAGGAAGAGCACGAATCTTATTGAGTCTCTAAGGAGGCTCATATATTTTGATGTTTCCTTGCAAGTCACAACAGTCATAAAAATGAAGGAGAGTAAGTTCCTTCAAATCCTGAGAGATGGTGAGACCAGCATTACCAAGAAGGATACTGCACATGGTTATACAACCATGAAGCATAGACTAGAATTTGGAGATAAACTTGCTGACTTCATTGAGCAAGTAAAGAAGACCAACTTGCCTCCGGGAAGAGGTGACATAGGGTCTGTCACAGCTGGTTGCAGGGCCCATGAGATCATTGGATACAATTTTGTATCACCTGACCCCAATGAGTCAGATGCTGATCATGATGATCCTTCTGAGTAGCTTTCATTATGATTTTAGTTATATTACATATGCTATAGATACTCTCCTCGGTGATGGTAACTATAATATTTTGAGTTCTTTTTTTATCTGGTTGGGATGATCTATCCAACCTTCATTGTAATATGTTATATACTCTGATATAACTTTTTTTATTTCCTCTAATAAGCAATAGAAAAATGAAAGTAGTAAAGAATATATATATGGACAAAAAGATATTAAATCATGAATTAGAAAACCCATGAAAAAATAAATGTATAAGTATTTGGACTTTTGAAATCTATTATATATATATATTATATTAAAATATATTTATTTATTAATTTTTGATTAAAATAATAAAAATAAATAAATAAATAATTATTATTATTTAATAATTTCTAAATTTAAAAAATGAATTATTATTATTATTTATTTCAAAAAAATTAATTAATATATAAATATTAATTGATTTTTTAGTTACATATGAATTTTAATATTAATGTTTTCATTTATATTTATATTTAGAAAATTAATAACATTTTTTAAAATTAAATACATGGTGTTTTGATATGCATAGAGATTTTAGTTAAATACTTATTTAAAAAGTATATATGCATGAGATTTTATATGAATGTTTTCTTAATAAGTCAAACTAGACTTTAATAAATAAAATTGATTGTTCTTTAATAACTAGGACTTGTGTTATGGTTTGACTACTTGTTTTATTCTATTGCCATGTTTGATGTTGTTTATTTGGGGAAATTACATTGCCTTTAGGAGTGGTATACAGAGGTTGGGGGGGGGGGATTTGTCTTCTACGTGACATGTGCATTTTTAGTATTTTTGTATGTTGACTTGGTCACCATTATTTTTACCCAACTTGATTTCTTAAGCTCATTATTTTGTGAACTCTTTGAGAGGGTGTGTTATATCATGTTATGGTTTGAGGGCCAACTTGTAATTGTGGGATTATGGTTTGAGGACTAGTGTGAGTTCTAGTTATTTTTTATGGAACTGAAATTGATTATCATGCTTTATATGATTTATGAGGTATTTTTGTGACTTATGAGCTTAGGGTAGGTTATCTAGGTGTAGAGATGAGAGTGTCTTGCAATAAGCATCGGGGTCGACAAGTGGCTGCTAGGATCACTTATTGTAAGTAACTTAATAAAATAATAACATGTTACATTAAATGGGGGGTTTTAAAATGAATTAATAAGATATGTTCCTCGCCCATACCCGAGTACTTGATTGAGGTATTGACTAGGATGAGAGTGGGAGAAGATGCTTGATTGAGGTCTTGCATGATTAGTAGCCTTGTCCGTATGAGAGGTTTACTGATATTGCATATGGTCACTTAGAGTGTCAGAGTCTAGAGAGATTGCCAGGACAAAAAACAAAGGTTAGACGTATGTGATGACACTTCTCTATATACTAAACATAGTGCAATCCAGTAACTCCACACAATATTATCATAGACTGTAGAAATCTTATGTCTAAAATTTGAATGCTTGAATTTTATATCTATTTATATACACTATGTGATTAATCTTATGTGATATTGAAATATACTTAAATATAAACATGTTAATCTAAAGATAAACATAAATGTATGAAAGTGAGTGCAAAAGTAATATACAATCACATTATCAATATACAATTACATATAAGATATTTCACAAAGATAATTTAAAAGACTCAATAAGATCTGGCATGGACATTGTAAAGTGTCTATTACAGTAACATAAAAAAACATTGATGATTTTTTTTGAAGATCAAATTGTCGGAGATAAGGCTAAATCTTTTTATTGAAAGGCAAATTTAATGACTCGTCTATGCATTATATCCAGTCATAAAAATATCTTTAATTTTATAAAGTTATATTCCAATTCACGTTTATCTTTAACTTTAAAAAGTTATTCAAAATTTACAATTCATCGTCTTATTCAAGAAAAAGGAAAGGAGTAAAGTCTAGTATGTCCCCTTAAAGAGATTCCCCACTCAGCTATTCATAATTATGTATTCGATCTTTATTTTTCAAATCTACCTTTCAAATTTTTTGGAAAGTTTATTCCTTATAAGCTATAGAAGATATTAAAATCTATAAATTAGGGGAAAAATAATAAAAAGATTTGATGAGGCCCCTTAGCCTCAATAAAAAAGGCACCACACCACGGTGTTTCATGTTTGTACAAAAACAACCAAATAAAAATCATTATTTGGTACATAAAAAAATATAAGTTTAAAGGAAAATATATTAGTTTTTAAAATAAAATTTCTATATGGGTACACGTAAATTTTGAATTAAATGTTATTTAGAAAAATAAATATAAAATGTATGGAGGTATTTGGTTTGTTTTGTTAAGAATGATTTTTTTTGATGAAAGATTTTGAGATTTGAATATGAACTAGTCTAAAAATGATACATTTGTTTGTGTAATAATTTGAATTTTGCATAACTTGTGTTTAGAGTTGAGTTTGTACTTTTAGATCTTTTTCACATTTGTGAATATGCTCTTTTGTTGTGTGGATTAGATTTCATTGATTTCACACTTGTGCTCTCTAGTTTGTTGATTTTGCTTCTATTTGCTCTATTCAAAAGATCATGGGTATTTTGAAACACCTTTAAAGGATTGTCATGTGAATTTAAAGTGGTTTATTTAGGGATATTTGTAAAGATAGACAAAACTTAGATTTATGTATAGGAATCTTCTAGTCTGTTGATAGGTGGAGGTTGGGGAATGAGCTGAATTGCACACAATATTGCACCATTTGTCAACATCCATTCATATTAAAAAATTGTCCCAAAATAGGTATAAAATTGCATGAAAATTTAATGTAGTAGCATTGGGGTATAAGGGCAATCTTGCATCAACCCAAATATATATATTAATTTGTGTTAGGGTTGGTGAATACCCATGAAGCTTATTTCCATAGAAACATTTTGAAGAGTGGTTTAAAACTTTTGAATTTTCAAAAAGGGCTAAATTTAGCAAGACCTCTAATTTTAGTGAGTTTGCATATGAGCACACAGAAAATCAAAATTTTCTCCAAAGCTTAAGGATAAACTCATAATGAATAAGATTCCTTCCAAGGTGTCCACTTTTCAGGATTTGAACAGTCTTGTTTTGGGTGCCTAATATTAAAAGGTGAAAGGTCATCTATTGGGAGATCCAAATGATCATCAATGAGTTACACAACATGTGGGAAGCTCAATATTTGAATGGCTATACATTAGGCACCCATGTTGGAGTAAATTTAAGGAAAATTATATTTTATTATGTCTCTTACTTGTCCATATTTCAAGGTGTGGGTTTTTGCATGTTTTTTTCTACCTCTTATTTTGGTTTACCACTGTAGTTTTTCCCACCTCAGTTTATTATAAATTGGAACCATGGAATACTAATTTTACATGATTTATTTTATAGGTATCCAAGTATTTGTGAAGAGGATTGTAAACAATGGATTTTACTTTTCACCAAGGCATTGTTAAATTCAATGGAATGGGCTATGAGATATGGAAATTAAAGATAGGGGATCTTTTGGAAAATATGATTTTTTTCTTTTTGGCTTCTTGAGAAATAAATCCTTTCACTATGACTAATGAAGATCGAAATAATTTGGACAAGAATACACAAAGAACAATTTGGTTGTATCTTATAGATTATGTTCTATCGAATGTCTCCATAGAAGACTCTGCATAAAAGTTGTGGTTGAGGATAGGTAATATTCATCAAACTTAAAGTTTGTTTGGAATAAGTTATATCTCAAGAGAAGGTTACATTATTTAAAAACAAAAGGAAGTGACTTTATGTTAGAGTATTTAAAGTCATTTAATATGGTTATGCATCATCTTGTATCAATATATGTTAAATTAGAAGATGAAGATAAGTGTACATCTTGTTTCTTTGTTCTTGTTAGAGTTATTAGGATAATTACCAAATTAATTTTCTAATTGGCTCCTTTATTACTTTATTCAGTTAAGAAAAACATAGGAGTGCTCTTATGATTTTGTAGATGGAGTTTTATCTAGCACATGTCTCATTCATTATGACATGGAGAATTTCTAATCTCTTTTTTATTCTTCTTAGGTTTGTATATAGGGTTTAATCACTAAGTTTTTTTTTATAAGAATTCATTATAATCTTTCCAATTCATTAATAGGTTAATCTCAATATCATATTCATCTTTGTATCAATTCTCTCTGTAGGTTGCATAACATCTATCATAATATCCAACATGGTATGGTATCAAGGCATTAGACCTATGAATCCCTATCTTCTTTTTGAGATATGTAGCCTTGAGGACAAAAATTAGCTCATCTTCGAGAAAAACATTTTTCAAATTTTCTTCATATCCACAAAAACAATTCATGGTCACGCTCTTATTTTTCTAAAATGCATCAAATTTTGCAAGAAAATAAGGAAAAAATGAGAAAGAAAATAATATTCTGCCCTAAAAAATTTTCTCCAAATTTGACATAACATATTTCTAAGTTTTTTCATTAATCTCAAGGAATCATCTTATTATCTGTTAGATTTAGCAAGGAATGAGTAAATTTTTTAGAAATCAAATCAAAAGGGTCATGTAAACTAGTTATCAACATACTAAATTTAGTCTATTTTTCTTTTTCCTATAACATTTTCATAGGTAAGCCCATCCCCCTCCACCAATGTTTTATTCTTAGGCTTTACCATTTCCATATGGCCCTTTGCTCACCTAGGCCCATTATTGTTCAAGAGGCCCCAAATTCTACTACCCCTCTATCAGTCGGTCTTTTAGACTTACCTAGGCCTAGCAAAAAGAAATACATTAAAAAATCCGATCAAAAATGTTGACAAGACAACCCTAAAAGCCCTACCCATGCTATAATTGAAGGGGAGTCAAATGATAATAAATAAAAAGCCCAACCACAGAGAAATAAAAAAGAGAATGCCTCCAAGAAAGCCAGGTTTACAATCTAAACAATTGATTCTCACATAGAGGCCATTGAAGAAACCATCACCCCTAGGTGGTCAACTAGGTTGGCCACTCATCCCATGGGTAAGGGGAATAAATTAAAAGTGGATACAAAGTCTGGAGAGGAAGAGGGTAGTGGGAATGAAGAGATAAAAGAAACTGGTAAGGGGGTGGAAGATAATGAGAAGAATGTGGATATGGAGGATAGCTCAGATACTGATAATATCTCTTCTCATGTGTCCAAAAGCATAAAAATAGGTCCCATAGACCTAAAAAATGAAATGATGCATGAGGAAATAACTACCACCAAACCCACTACTATCAGGACTCTTTTCGACCTCATGTTTGGACACTATGAAAAATGTACTACTATTACTAGAGAACTTGAAAAAACTAAGGTCAGAGTTTCTAAGCTTGAAAGGAAAATTGGAAGAATTTCTACATTCTCCATGAGGGTTATGCATAGTTCAACAACATCCCTTTGTTTGTTGTAGAAGAAGGCGTTGAGAAATGATGACAATGACGAGGGAAACTATAAGGATCTCTTCAAGTACCTTATGTAGTATTGGTTAGTGACACTCTATCAAGTTTGATGGAACTACAAGGGAGCTCAATAAGGACTATGTCTCTTGTTCTATTTATTTTTGTCTTTATTACTGCTAGTTGCCACTATGGACATATTATGAACATTGTTAATACTTTCTTAGATTTTAGTTGGAACATTATTACTTGATGTTGCTATGTTTACTAGGATGTCCATGTGGCCTTTTAATTAAACTTTTAGTAGTTTAGATAGTATAGTGGGTAGTAGATCTAGAGACATTAACTTCTTTTTTATGGTGTGGATGATCGATATTAGCTAATGGTTTTGATATTATTTGTGATTTTTTATCCTTAATGTGTTGTTATTGTTAAACTACTAATTATATGACCTTTGGGCCTTTGTACGTAAGGGAAAACACCCTATTTTTTTTCTTTGATATCAAAAACATTTGCATAGGTGTTGAAATTGGACAAAAAAATCTCTTTGGAAAGGTGGCTCTGAGCACTTTGTAGTGGTGATGGTAGTATATCTAGATTTCACTCTAAATTTCTATTATTTTTAGTCAAACTTAGATATCCCATTTCTACTTTTGATCTTATGTCCTTGTATCTATTATTTTTGTGATTCTTGCAGCGTTGGAAAGGTGATTTGGATCTCTTCACATCTATATATATATATTTTTTAATATCGACCTTAGATATATTTTATTTATTTATTTGTTTTCACAAACTGGTTTATTAATTGAACATTTTGGCGCTTGGAAAAGATCTAGTTGTATTATATCTCACTAAATCTATTTTACATGTATTGAGGGCTATTTAGGTATGATTTTATAATTTTGGAGGATTTCTTACGAGATTTTTTTTCAACTTATTGTTTTCATCCTAGCAAAGGTTAGATATTAGTCTTAAAAAATGACATCTTGACACATATTAGGTGGCTAGATATTTCCTTATTTTTATGGACTCGTATCTAAATTAGGCACACCAAGAGGTAGATAAGCTTGGGGTATTATCAAAGACCATTTTGTAGGAGTTATCTTGTCTAGCGTTGATCATGAATCTATGTGGGATACATCAAACCTTGAGTATCCCCACTCACTTTCGACTAGACTTTAGGAGATGCATAGAGACCCTCATGTCTTTCCATCCTTAGATAATCTTGTGAAAAAATTATTATTCTCCTTTCACATGAGATTATACCCTTTGATAATTATACTTTATAAGAGATTGCATATATCATAGGTCTTGTATGCTTATATTGATCATAGGTTTGACTTCCACTTCCTACTTGTTACCCCAAGTTTGAAATTGTTGGTTTCTTTACTTTTTGAAAAATAAATTGTTGGAAAAATGGTCAGTGCTCTCCTCGAGATTTGTGACATGGATTAACTGCCTCTTGTGTCTTCTATAAGTCTAGTGGTTGTATTGAGCATTAACAGGTTGATCATTTGGTGCAACGACAACCACTACTTCTAACAAGTGGTATAAGAGATTGGTCATAGGTTTGAATCCCCTCGAGTAAACACTGAGGGAGAGATTGTTGGAAAAATGGTCAACCCTACCCTTAGGATTCATGAAATGACTTAACCACATCTTGTGTCTTCTATAAGTCTAGTGGTTGTATCAGGCATTAATAGGTCAATCATTTGGTGCAATGACAACCACTACTTGTAACATAAATTCCCCCATTTGTCTCAAATATTAACTATAAGCCCTATTGCTCCTACCAAACACGCAGTTAGCCCAACTTCTTAGGCACCCACATTCAAACTTCATTTTTCCAATGTTCAGAAAGACCCCAAACTCAGTGACTATGTTAGCCCCTTAGTATCGCATGATTGGGTGAAATCCTAAACTCCCTAATGTTCACAACAATTTGAAGTACTGAATGAGTTCTCAATCGTTGAAAATGAAACTCTCATCCAAATGGTCAGCAAGTTGGGGTAGTGATAACACCTTGGTTACATCAACTAAATAATTAATTCCTCCCATCTATTGACATTTTTATTATACTATGTGGCACATATTTCAAGGTGTAATCATTTGAAATATTAGGAAAGTATGAGTCTTAAATGGTACATATAATGAATTAAATTTACTGAGGTGACAACATGATTATTAATACATAAAAATATATTACTATCTATCATCAAAATTAAATGAGCTTAAAGTATGACTACGAAGAAAGTCGGTAGCATTTCTAAGTTCAATTTTCAATAGCCAAAGGTTTTTTCTAAAAAATGGGGCTTCCTATAAATAAAGAAATGTGGAATGAAGAACCCATGCCTATCATGAAACCTACCTTGAAATGGACTGAGGTAGAACAAATTGATATCATCTCCCAACTATGTTGAGTTGCATGGAAAGAGAAAACCAGCTATGATGAATATCACAGGGAAACCTTCATCATTGAGGAAGAGATAGAGTATGCTAAACTTAACAACCTTTTCATGGAAATACTGCTAGAAGTGGATAGAGACCCTACACCCAAGGTAGTTTAAATTTTCTTATTTAGCATTGTTACCTCTAATTTTTTCTTATTTATTCATGGCTCTAACCTTCTCAAAAATCCCCCCATAATCATTTTTTGGGTACATTTTTACCGAAGTTCATTTTTGCCCTTTTTGCATGTACCTCTTGTCGGTTGAACTTGAACCTTGAACTATCCTTAGTTCAAAATTCAATGTTTAATAGCACCACACGATATGTTTGGTTTTCCTTTGTTTTATTATGAGTTTAGCAGCATGTTTGTTTTTGCAAAGTGTGTCCTTCCATTGAATTATGAACCATGAAATTTCTTAGTTCAAAGTTCAAGGTTCAATGGACTCTGCCAATTTGTGAAAATGTTTTAATCATTATTCATCTTTCTTTATAGCTGCTAGCTTTTCTTTTTTTTTTATAAAAAACATACCAAAGGGTAGTCATCTCTTGTTACTAGTTGAACTTGAACCGTGAACTCTCTTAGTTCAAAGTTCAAAGTTCAATGGATTCTCTCAATAAGAAGAATGGATGGTGGTGATGTGATAGAAGTGATAGTTGGCAGAGAATATGATGTCTGCGTGTGGCGTGGATACAATCATTAATAGAAGTGACATTTAAATATCATTTTACTAATGGGAAAGTATAGATATTTAATGCAGCGATCAAGAAAACCTCCTATCATCATTAACTAAATCTTTGGGCCATCACTTCATCATTTATTGTGAAGGTCCTGCAACCTTGTGATCAATTTGGTAAATAAATGGATGATACTTAGTCATTTTATTCATTGTAGCATCTCCTGGTGAAGGCAAGGATAGCAGAGTAGATGAGGTATCTTTTTCCTCTCAAAGCTTAATGCACCATGTGAGATAAAAGGTTAGTCATTTCTATTTGGCGCCTTTGTTTCCAATTGAAGCTATTTGTATTGTGAAATTTTAAATACCCTTTCGATCTTATGTGTTTCTTTGTTCCTTTCCTTTGTGTTGGGTCATCATGAAACCTCCACTTCCAAATTTTGGGAGTACTTCTCCCTTAATAAGTTCTTTGCTCGAGTGTAAGGATACATTAATAAAGTTGGGAGAACTAGAAGAAATTAGAAGCAAGCTCAAAAACCCTATTTCGGGCTCTATAATTGAGAAGGTAATTTAGAGCAGACTGGTAGAAGCTGCCGCTTTTCCCACAATGACTCCATGCCCATAATTAGTAGTTGAATGCACCAGAAGGTATAGTATGGAGGAAAAATGCATCAAAAAGATAGATGGAAGCCCTTTAGTTTACATAAATAGAGATGTCATCCTAACTGCAATGGGTATTCCTAAGAAAGATCCATATGAGGGATGGATCGTTCCTTCTTCTCAATTTATCTTTGCTACTAAAAGACAACTCTATAGAAATGGGGTGACCTAGAACTGGTTATTAAAAGCACAAAAGGCAGGGTCTAGGCTTCCTAAACCTCTCACCATTGACCATTTCAAACTAGAGGTTGCTGAGTTAGTCATATTGCTCAATAGAATCAAGGGAAATCAGCATGCATTGTTAAAAAGTAAAGTCCACCAAGATAACTGAGAGGTGGGGGGGGGGGGGGGTGAATCAGTTATCAAATAAATATAATTTTTATCAACTTCAATAGATTTTAACCATGAAAGAAATGTAATCACCAACCATAGAAAGATATACATACACAATAACACAATGACACAAGATATGTTGACTAGGGAACCTCTTGATCAAAGAGTAAACCCTGGTGGGAATGATGCCCACAAAAGATGTACTAATATGAAAGTTCCTTGTGAGAGGATAGACTCTATTAGGAGTCTTATGAAATACATTCAGTACATATCAGTCCCTATTAGGAGACTTTGAATCCCTGCTAAAAGATTCTAACTCTGTTAGGAGTTATGGAAGACAGAAGGACCCACTGCCCAAACAACTTCAGGTGTAAGATCACTGGACACACTGTCCAACTAATCTTTGTATTACTCAACATAATAATACCAAAAAATTACTAATCTCAACAACTCAATACTCCTCTAACTGGCCAAACCGCACCAACTGCTTCATCAGATTTCTATGCTTCGTATATCCTCTTCCAAAAAGTATTGCACAATTCCACAATTCAGTTTCAAATACAATACACAATTACATATTCAATAAGGAAAACATTCCTTCCTTTATACCACACTCAAATAATTACAAATGAGTCAGCATATAAATTACAAAATAAAATCTTCCACACGTTACATAAAAATTACACAAAACTGTTAGCTTCCAAATAAGATAATTCTTCACTCGTGCGACCTTAGACCTTGCACTCACGTAGATGTCACTATCATCATGTCTTCAACTGCTGTTCAACTTCACATGATTAGATTCAATCTCGATTAGGAGATATCATCCAATTTCCACAAACCACTACTTAGGAACACTCCCTGAATACTGCTTCCACTGATTTCCACATAACTGTCATGAATACATGAATTTCCGTATGCACTCTTAACCACGATCTTATAAAACATCATAGAGTAATTCCTCAACTTTGTATAGCTATATCTTCAATATCCCAAGTGTGTTAACTCAAATACTATTTTCTTCTTTGCTAATATTCAGTAGATCACTATGTTGACATCAGTGAAAATCACAGTCATGAATGCAACAACAACTGCTATAGAATGACTGTGAATACTCCCCCATAGGATATATTCAACATTCATTCCTAACAATACTACTAGCATGATTGGATGTACTTTTACATCCAAATTACTCTAGGAGGAGAGAAATTCATTGACTAGGCTGATACCATTGCAGATGAGCTTCATCACCAATTGAAAAATTTCCTAGGTGGAAGTAATTTCTATATGTCTTCCTACTTGTTCTATATTATAGCATGCACCAGAGAATGGCAAGGTCTCTTCCATAAATTAGCTATCCCAAATATGAAAGTATGTGACTATTACCCTTATCTCCAAAAAGAATTTCATACAAATAAATTTGTGAAATTGAATGGGATATTTTTCATGAGGCTAACCTATGAGTTGCAAGGGAATGTGGAGAAAAGAATGTTTGAGGAGGCCAAAATTTTTATCAATACCTATGGGAGTTTCTTCATTCAGTTCAGAAGGTTCACTTATAGTAGAGTTAGAGGTTTTGAGGGAGAACTGTTTAACTACCAAGATATTATTTTGATAGTCTTGTTATAAAAGAGGTCACTCGCTAGTTGGCTCATGTACACAAAGGGGTCAAAGAAAGAAAAGGTAGAGAAAAGTCAAGCTTTCCCATTGAACTGGGATTTTATACATGCAAAACATCTTTAGACACCCTCAACCTTGAGCTAGAATTGAGAAAGTTAAATCTGAAAACCTTTGAAGCCATAAAAGACTTTGATAGAAAAGGCTGTGAAGCTTGACATTTTATTCTGCCTTCCAAATTTCAACATCTTCCTTAGATGGAAGATTATTGGGAAGATTGTGTTGATGATTTTGAGGTAAGAAGGAGATCTTGGTCAAGATTTACTCTCGGCCAAGTCGTCACTCTAAATATGGAGATTGACATTGCATGGGTGGAGGAAGATGACAGTGAATAAGTGATTGATGACCAATTTGAAACTAAAGTTAGAGGTTTTCCCTTGCTAGAAATAGACTGGAGCATTGATGAAAGAGATAGAATACCAATTAAGACTCTTAGTTTAATCAAGAGGATTGAGAGATGGATTAACAACAAGAAGCCTCTTGTTTCAAAAAGACATAATACAAGAAGATCTGCACTCACTACTTCTGTTGAAAATCTCATTCTTTCTTCTAACGTCAATGTTTCTCTTGTAGGTAATTATAAAACTAAAAATAAGAAAGCCCTCAAAGATAATCTTTAAAATTAGAGCATCCCCTATTCCATGCCATTAACAAGAGTAACAAGGACTAGATCAAAGAAAGGAGATAATAAAGTGGCCAAAGAGAAAGATTGACGCAAGGATAGGGAAGGTAAAGGTAGAATTAGGGTTAATTGAGACTACTTAAACCTAAAAACATGTCATGCAAAGAGTTACACATGGAAGCAATATGAAAACCACATGAAAGAAGTGAAAACATAATGGATATGAGACAAGCAACTGGCGACAACACTGGTGCAATTATTATAAAATTAGCAACATGCCTGACTATGAGGTATGTTAGGAATAATAGTCCACAATACAATTGAGAGGGGAGGTGAATCAGTTGTATAAAAAAATATTAAACTTTAAAATTTAAGCTCCACAATATCATATCCACTAAACACAATGAATGAAAACACAATAACACAATATTTTAGTTTCGGGGAAACCCTGTTAAAGGTAAAAACCCCGGTGGGAATTAGCACCCACAAATGATGTACTGAGAGTATAGTTATCCTTGTTAAAAGATATAGCCTTGTTAGGAGCTTATTGAAACATTACAGTACATAGTCCTTGTTAGAGGACATACCCTGTTAGGAGTCAAGAGCAAAAAGGGAGGGCTCACTATCTAAAGAAGGTTAAATCGACCTTCAGAACTCACTTGCTCCCAAGAGGTGTATATAAAGAAATACACAATATTTTGAACTGTTTGCTAGAAAATGTCTTTGCTTGATCAGTTCTAATGAAGTCCACCAGTAAACCTCTTCTCTACATATAACATACACAAGCTCACAACTTTCACAACCTTGTTATATCACATACATTCCATCCTTGTCTTTTCCAAAGAAAATATTCTACATATATACCTTATTACAATTTACCATGATCAGGTCAGCCCATGAGGCTTTTCTAATTACAAAAAATTACATAAACCCTTGCTAAGATACACATGATATCTAGGATAAGTCTACAATGATTACATTACAACAATTAAGGACCGACATCCTTAATTTATGCTCACCAAACAAAACACACACTTCATTTCCTGAGTCAGCTTCATAATAAGCCATCACCAGAATACATGCTATAGATGACATAACCAATCATTCCGTACCTTGCACTAACCAATGAAAATCCTTCAGTACCTCATCTATCATACTTCAAGTTCACATACCTTGAATCCAAATCCTCTGAAAGATATACTAGAAACCCAGAGACTAACTTTGTCAATTCTCACTGTCACAGTCCAGTGACCAGTCTTCATTAAAATAGCTATAAATCTCTCAATATGAAACATTTAATGATGCAATCTCAGATATAAGATCACAACATCCACCTGAACTCTCATCTGACTTCATAGTATCTGAAACATATGTACAATGTCCGTACACTATGATTACTAGTTTGGTTCCTAAATAGAAACATATGTTGACATCAGTGAAAAAACACAAATGACAACAATATGAGTGTCTCTTTAGTAACGTAGTGATTAAACATATTAAATGTCTCAATCACCTCTCCATGCATTAGCAATATCCAAAAATCTCCCCCTTTGGCATTGATGTCAACATATGGGAAAATCTTATCCCAAAGTTATATCAATCCAAAGTTCTGCAACTAAACAATCTCCCCATATAGTAGGTATTTTCTCATAGAAACACTCTCCCTTTGACAACAATGGAAAATGCTGCCATGAGGCTTTGGCTTCCTTCATAGATAAACTTTATTCCATAATCACTCCCCCTGAGGAGTAGATCCCTATATCTAGTCCATAAAATGATAAGGCTCTAAATACCTTTGGACCGATGCATCTCTACATCATTTAGATCTGAGTAGGAGGAGCCTGAACCCCCAACATACCTATGAGATATTCAAAGGTATCTTTCGGTAGTGGCTTTGTGAAGATGTCTGCAATTTTCTCTTTTGTATTGATATACTCTAGTTTGATTTCCTTTTCTGCCACCTTGTCTCTCAAGAAGTGATACTTGATAGAAATGTGTTTAGTTTTGGAGTGCTTCACCAGATTCTTTGACATATTTACTGTACTAGTGTTATCACAATGGATAACCACTGGCTCATCAAAAGTTATTCCAATATTGGTCAACATTTGTTTCATCCAAACAATCTAAGTGTAGTTTATAGAAGTAGAAACATACTCTAATTCAGTAGTAGATTATGCTATACAATCTTGTTTCTTACTTAGCCAAGAAACCAACTTTTTCCCAAGAAAAAATGTACCACTGCTAGTACTTTTTTTATCATCAATGTTTCCTTCCCAATCAGCATCAGTATAAGCATGAAGTTCAAAACTATCATTTCTATCATACCATAAGAGATAGTCTATGATTCCTCTTAGATACCTTAGTATCCTTTTCACATTAGCTAGATGTGTTTCTTTGGGTCCTGCCTGATATCTAGCCACAATTCCAACAACATTAGCAATATTTGGTTTAGTGTGGGTTAGATATTTTAGTCCTCCAGCCATTGATCTATACAAAGTATGAAAAACACACTTTGATTCATCATCAATTGTTAGCTTGGTACCAGTTACCATAGGTGTTCCTACTAGTTTACAATCTTCCATTCCAAATTTCTTAAGCAATTCTTTGAGATACTTAGTCTGAGAAATGAAAATACTGTTCTCACTCTGAGTTATTTGCAATCCAAGAAAGAATTTCATTTCACCTATCATGGACATCTCAAATTCACTTTCCATTTCTTTAGCAAATTTCTTACATAGATAATCATTACCTCCAAAGATAATGTCATCCACAAATACTTCTATTATCATGATTCCATCTTCACTAGTTCTTAAATACAAATTACTGTCTGCATTACCTTTTCTAAATCCAAGCCCAAGTAGATACTTGTCTAACCTTGCATACCAAGCCCTAGGGGCTTTCTTCAGCCCATACAGAGCTTTCTTCAATTTGTAGACCATGTCTTTGTCTTCGCATAGAGGAAATCCATCTGGTTGTTCTTTATAGACTTCTTCTTCAAGATCTCCATTTAGAAATGCAGATTTAACATCGATTTGATGCACTGTGAAGTTTTTATGTGCAGCATAAGATAGGAACAATCTTACTACCTCTATTCTAGCAATAGGATCAAATGTTTCTTCAAAGTCTATGCCTTCTTTCTATGAGTATCCCTTACACACTAGTCTTGCTTTGTTCCTTGCAACAGTTCCTTCTTCATCCATTTTGTTTCTAAAAACCCATTTTGTTCCTATTACATTTTTATCTTTAGGTCTAAGAACCAGTTCCCAAGTATTATTCTTCTTTATCTTATCCAATTCTTCTTTCATAGCATTTATCCAAGATTCATCTTTAAATGCTTCATCTGTAGTTTTTGGCTTAGCTTGAGAAATCAAACAAATTTCTTCTCTAACTTTTGATCTAGTTAGCACTCCATGACTGGCATTGCCAATAATTTGATTTTTAGGATGCTTATTTTTTACATACCTTGGAGTTTTAGGAGTCTCAGTAGCCTTTCTTATGCTATCATCACAAGCTTCTTTTTCACTTTCTTCCTCAACAATTTCTTCTTCTTCTGCAGTAGTAGTAGTTTCTTTTATCTTTGAAATCTAATTACTGTCATACATTATTTCTTGTATCTAAAAATTCTCATCTATTCTTACATTGTTACTTTCAATCATATTCGTCAGTCTTAGATTGAAACATTTGTAAGCCTTTCTTTTAACAAAGTAGCCAAGGAAGATTCCTTCATCACTTCTAGTATCAAACTTCCCTATCTCATCATCCCTCTTGATATAACACTTACTACCAAATATTCTAAAATATTTTATAGTAGGAGTATGATCAAACCATAGTTCATATGGAGTCTTACTTGTACCTTCTCTGATTTGAATTTTGTTCAATGTGTACAATTCTGCTCCAACATCTTCTCTACAATGTACATGAGATATATTTCCTTCAATCAACACTGTCCTAGCAACATCAAGTATAGTCCCGTTTCTTCGCTCTACTATCCCATTATGTTGTGGAGTCCTAGGAGTAGATGTTTGTCTCTTTACCCCACACTATTTGTAGTATGAATTGAATAAGTCTGAAGTAAACTCTCCACCTCTGTTTGACCTTAAACATTTGATCTTTAAACCTGATTCATTCTCTACTTTTGCTTTGAACAACTTGAATTTATCAAATGCTTCTGACTTTTCTCTTAAATAAGTAACCCACACCATTCTAGAAAATTCATCAACAAAGAGTATAAAATACCTTTCACCATAGTATGACTTTGTTCTTGTAGGTCCACATAGATCTATATGTACCAGATCCAACTTTCCTTTTGATGTATATGCTTTGCTTTTATGACTACATCTAGTCTTCTTTCCCACAACACATTCTCTACATATAGTGTTAGATGGTTTCACAATCTTTGGTAGATCTCTTACAACATTAGCCATACTTTCCTTCACAATGTTATCAAAATTAACATGACAAAATATCCTATGCCATAACCAACTTTCATCTACCTTCGAAACAAAACAAGAGGCTCCAGATTTTTTTAGTTCAAATATATTACCTCTAGATTTTGAACCGGTAGCAATCAATTTTCCTTCCTTGCTTCTGATGAAACATTTACCATTAACAAAACTTAATTGAAAATATTTATCCATTAACTATCTGACACTCAACAAATTATGTTTCAACAAGTAGTACATTGTCCGTATTAGTATTTCCATCCAGAGTAATGGATCCTACTCCTATGATGGATTTAGGGAGATTGTCCCCAAACCTCACAACACCTCCATCATAATTTACTAATTTAACAAACTTTTTTTTATCACCAGTCATATGATGAGAACAACCACTATCAATTATCCATTCAGTTTTCTTGTCAACATGAGATACTAAAGCTTTTTCTTCATGTACTAGTTCATCTTTAATAGCAAAAAATCCAATCTCTTCATAATCTAAATCATCATCATCAGAGATTCCTTCACTAGCATAATAACATTCTTTGTCCCTTTTAATCTTTTCATAATCAGGTTTGTACTTAGAAAATCTTGTAGGACATCTAGATGAAAAATGACCTACCTTATTGCATGAAAAACATTTCAAGGGTAACTTGCCTTCAAACTTTCCCTTACCTCTTTTTTCTCTTCTAGCAATTAGTGCAACAAGTTCATCCATCTTTCTTTCTTCTATCATTATTTGTTCCCATTCCTCAGCATACTCACCAAGCTCTTCTTTTAGGTCTTCTTTGCTAGTGCTCGGAAGTGTAGACAACTTCTTGTGTGCAGATGCCTTGAATGCAGATTCAAATTTAGGTCCAACTTCTCCTAATTCTGTAGCTTCAAAAGTAGTTAGTGTTGCAATCAACATTTCTCTGATAAAATTTGGAGTCAGGGGTATAGTCTATTGAATAGAAATTTCCTTGAACTTGTATATAGGAGTCAATGATTTGAGGATATTCGCAATAACTTCTTCTTCATCATAAGTACCTCCACAGTTTCTAATTCCAAGTACTGCTTCTGTGACCCTTTGAACATATGCTCTAATGCTTTCATCCTCATTCATTTGCAACTTTTCCATCTTTGTTTTCTAGTTTTGTAACTTCGCTCGCTTGGTATATTTGTCTCCTTCATATAATTCTTCTAATCTATTCCAAATTTCATGTGCTGAATCTAAGTCTTTAACTTCAATGAACCCACCTTCAGATAGTGCGTTGATCAGTGCTTCCCTTGCAGCCATGTTATATGAGAATAAATTCTTCTCATCGTCAGTAGCAGATGGAAAATCATTCTCAGTCTTTAGGGCTACCTTCTTTGTAATCATCCAGTCGTCTATGCCTAAACACAACAAGTGTGTTCACATCTTTTTCTTTCAACTGTCAAAGTTCTTAGATCAAATTTGGGACCATCCTTCCTATAGAGTGCCATCTCCAATACCACCTCAAGATGTTAAGATTTCTCTCTAAGAACCACAAGCTCTGATACCAATTGTTAGGAATAACAGTCCACAATACAATTGAGAGGGGGGGGGGGGGTGAATCAGTTGTGTAATAGAATATTAAACTTTAAACTTTAAGCTCCACAATATTAGATCCACTGAACATAATGAATACCAACACAATAACATAATATTTTGGTTTTGAGGAAACCCTCTTAAAGGTAAAAACCTCGAGGGAATTAGTACCCAAAAATGATGTACTGAGAGTATAGCTATCCTTGTTAGAAGATATAGCCCCGTTGGGAGCTTATTGAAACATGAAAGTACATAGTCCTTGTTAGAGGACATACCCTGTTAGGAGTCAAGAACAAAAAGGGAGGGCTCACTTCCCAAAGAAGGTTAAATCCACCTTCAAAACTCACTTGTTCGCAACACGTGTATATAAAGAAATACACAATATTTTGAACTATTTTCTAGCAACTGTCTGTACTTGATTAGTTCCAATGAACTCCACCAGTAAACCTCTTCTCTACATACAACAAACACAAAGCTTGCAGCTTTCACAACCTCTTTATATCACATACATTCTATCCTTGTCTTTTCCAAAGAAAAGATTCTACATATATACCTTATTATAATTTACCATGATCAAGTTGGCCCATGAGGCTTTTCTAATTAATTTTTTTTACATAAACCCTTGCTAAGATACACACAATATCTAGGAAAAGTCTACAATGATTACATTACAACAATTAAGGACCGACATCCTTAATTTATGCTCACCAAAAAGAACACACATTTCATTTCTTAAGTCGGATTCATAATAAGCCATTGCCAGATCACACGCAATAGATGATGTCACCAATCATTTCATACCTTGCATTGACCAATGAAAATCCTTTAGTACCCTATCTATCATCCTTCAAGCTCACATACCTTGAATCCAAATCCTCTGAAAGATATACCAGAAACCCAAAAACTATACCAGAAACCCAAAAACTAAGTCTGTCAATTCTCACTGTCACAGTCCAGTGACTAGTCTTCATTAAAACAACTATAACTCTCAGAATATGAAACATCTAATGATGCAATCTTAGATATAAGATCACAACATCCACTTGAACTCTCATCTGACTTCACAACATCTGAAACATCCGTACAATGTCCGTACACTGTGATTACTGGTCTGGTTCCTTCATAGAAACATATGTTGACATTAGTGAAAAACCAAAAATGACAATAGTATGAGTTCCCCTTTAGTAATGTAGTGATTAAACATATTAAATGTCTCAATCACCTCTCCATGCATTAGCAATATCCAACAAGGCCTTTTGAGTTTTAGCCTTATACAATGAATTTATGAAATCAGGATCACATCTCGCATATTATTTCATGTGTTCTTGCTACTACCATCTAGAAAAACTTAGTACTACCTATTACCAACTATCACTCTCCTCCAACAATAGCACAAGCTCCAAATATATAGCCAAGAAAGCCACAAGTTGACCAGTCAGGCATTTAATTACAATATAGGTCCACATAGGAGGAGAAACCAAAACTAAAGCTAGAAATAACAAAAAATGATGTGCCATTATAGTTAGGTCCACACATGATCCAATAACATATTCAAAACTTCACAAGATCTAATTCCCCCACATAGAACTGCGCAAGGTGAAACACCACATGTTTCCTATGAAATTGGTGGAGAATCAATACCCGAGGGAAATGGCAGTAAATTCTAGGTCCGAATGAATTAGGACGTGCGCCATTGGGAGAAGGTCCAAAAATAGGTCTAGGACATAGCATTAACTGGGCAAGGCAAGAAACCAACCGCAACAATGGCTATAAAACAAACATCAGACATGTATAGGAAACATAAATTGTTTTTGGCAATGGAAGATTTCTGAAGACCCAAGATGCTCCTACATCAGACACCTGGGGTAAAAAAAGAATTGATGTCCACATCAAAAATTTCTCATATTCTAACCTGAATCATAAAGATCCAACTTAGCTTGTTTAATCCATGAACTCTCTTCAACTGGCTTGTCTTTCCACTGAACAAGGTATTCCATGTAGTCCTTTCGTCTTGTACTCTTGCTCACTCTACTATTCAAGATCTTCTCAATGTCATCTCTGTTCTTCTTAGGATAATCCAGATCATCTTCCATCTCATCATTTGATTCAAATTACTCAAAGATATTAGCAATTTTGAATATAGGTGATATATCCATGTCCTCTGGTAATTCCACTTCATAAGCATTTCCATTGTCGAACTTCTTTAGAATCTTACAAGGTTCAAACTTATTCATTTTTATCTTGTTGTAGGTACCAACTGTAAACCTATTCTTCTTCAAATGAATCATAACCTCATCTCTGACTTCAAAAGATTTATGTCTCCTTCTCTTATCTTCTCTTTGTTTATATTTTAGATTACTGTCATCCAAATTTCTTTTGCCTTCATCATGTAAAGTTCTCATGAATATGGAAAAATCTTCAGCTTCAACACTCCTTGTCTTAGTAGGTAAATCTCTCAATTATGTGGTTCCTTTAGTCTGAAATCTAGTAACAATCTCAAATGGTGTCCTCTTAGTACTTCTATTCATATAATTATTGTACGCAAACTCTGCTTGTGCCAAAACTAAATCCCAATTAGCATGCTTCTCTCCAACTAAACATCTCAACAAATTTCCCAAACTTCTATTCACAACTTTAGTCTATCCATCTATCTGAGGGTGAAATGTAGAACTAAACTTCAACTTTGTATTCAGCTTATTCCAAAGTGTTCTCCAAAAATTACCACTAAACTTAGTATCTCTGTCTGAAATAACAGATTTAGGCAAACCATGTAATCTTACCACTTCCTTGAAAAATAATTCAGCTACATGTAATGCATCATATGTCTTCTTACAAGGTATGAAATGTGCCATTTTAGAAAATTTGTCAACCAATACCAAAATAGAATCATTACCTCTTTGAGTTCTAGGCAATCCAAGAAATAATTCCATACTCACATCTTCCCAAGGTCTATCAGGTACAGGAAAAGGTGTATACATTCCCACATTTTGACTAGTTCCTTTTGCTACTTGGCAAACTCTACAACCTCTAATGATTCTCTGTACATCCCTATAAATCTGCGGCAAAAATTACCTCTTTGAAATCAATTTCATAGTCTTATCAATCCCAAAATGTCCAGGAAGTCCACCACTATGCTTCCCCTTTATTATATTCTCTCTCGTAGATCCTCTAGGTATGTACAACTAAACTCTTTTAAACAACATGTCTTCTTGAATGAAATAATCAGTCCACTTATCACTCACTGTTTGTTCCTTACAAGATTTCCAAGGCTCTGCAAAATCAATTTCAGTTCCATACAAACACTTCAAATCATCAAAACCATGTACCTCAACTTTCATCGTTGTTAGCAAACTTCTTCTTTGTCTCAAGGCATCAACAACCTTATTCAACTATCCACTCTTATGTTTCAATGAAAAGGAAAAATTCTGCAAAAACTCAACCCACTTCATATGTCTCTGATTCAATTTATTCTGACTTCCCAAATACTACAAAGCTTTATGGTCAGTATACAACACAAAATATTTAGACATCAAATAATGTCTCCATTTCTTCAAAGCTTGAACAATAGCATAGAATTCTTGATCGTAAAGTGGATATTTTCTCTTAGCATCATTTAACTTCTGACTAAAGAAAGCTACTGGTCTTCCTTCTTGACTCAAAATAGATCCAATTGCACTACCACTAGCATCACATTCAACTTGAAAAACTTTACTAAAATCAGGCAAAGCAAGTGTAGGCAATTCTACAATTCTTTGTTTCAATGTTTCAAAACTTTTATGTGCTCGATGTGTCCATTTGAAATCCCTTTTATCTCCTCTCATGGTTTCAGTCATAGCATTACAAATAGAACTAGAATTTTCTATGAACTTCCTATAAAAAGTTGCCAATCCATGAAATAATCTTACCTCCCCAACATTCTCTGGTGTAGGCCAATCAAGTATAGCTCTCACTTTCTCAAGATCCATCTTTAATCCATCAGCTGAAATTAATAAACCAAGATACACAATCTCCTCTTTCATAAATGAACATTTCTTCAAGTTAATCAACAACTTTTCTTCCTTCAATCTTTACAATACTTTTTTAACATGCTCAAGATGTTCTTCCTTAGTCTTACCAAATATTAATATGTCATCTAGATATACAATCACAAACTTACCCAAGATTATTTTTAAAACTTCATTCATCATCCTCATGAAAGTACTAGGTGCATTAGTCAAACCAAAAGGCATAACCAACCATTCATACAAACCTGAACATTAGTCTTAAAAGAATTTTTCCATTCATCCCCTTCTCTGATCTTAATCTGATGATATCCACTTTTCAAATCAATCTTTGTGAAATACTTTTCTCCACTCAAACTATCCATTATGTCATCCATCCTAGGCAAAGGAAATCTGTACTTTACTATTATCTTGTTTATAGCTCTAGAATCAGTGCACATTCTCCATTCTCCATTCTTTTTAGGTGCTAACACAAAAGGTACTGTACACGGACTCAAACTTTCCCTAATCAAGCCTCTCTCAAGAAATTCTTGCACTTGTCTATTCAACTCAGTCTTTTCATCAGGTGTCAACCTATGTGGTGCTTTATTAGGCAAACTAGCTCCAAGTATCAAATCCATACAATGAATTATACTTCTCATAGGTGGTAAACCATCAGGTACATTACCAGAAATGATGTCATGAAATTTAGTCAACAAAGATTCAATCTCAGGTGCATGTTCTAACTCATCTTGTTTCTCAGTTTTCCTTGGAATTAAATCAAAGAAAATATTTTGTTCTTTCATTTCTCTTGCAAATGTTTTACCATCAACCTAACATACTCTGACTATAGCACAATCACCTTCATCAAACTTCTCTATTAAAGGAAATGATACTTGTTTCTTCCCATCCATCCAAATAGTATATTGATTCAATCTACCATCATGCAAAGCTTTCCTATCATACTACCAAGGTCTACCCAAAAGAATATGAAAATAATCCATAGGCATAATATCACAAAAGATTTCATCATGATAATTCCCAATTTTGAATTTAATAAGGCATTGTTCACTTACAATTAGTTTATGCTGCTTCTGGATCCAAGAAATATGGTAAGGCTTAGGATGTTTCATTCTCTACAACTGCAACTTACTAACCAGCTCTTCAGATGCCAAATTATGAGAACTTCCACTATCAATGATTACTTTGCAACATTTGTCAGTGATCTTACATCTGGTTCTAAACAAAATTTTCCTTAGAATAGGTTCCTCATCAGCTTCTTCATTACACAAGATCCTTCTTAGCATCAAGTTTTCACCATGTTCAGGTTCATTAGAAAACTACTCAACTTCTTCACAAGCCAAATTATTTCTGCTATTACCTCCAGTCTTCTTTCTAGAGTTAGTACATTCAAAATCTCTATGTCCTTCCTCACCACATTTGTAACAAGTACCTTTAAACCAAGATTTCTCATCTCTTTTCGCACTATTATTATTCTTAGAGTAACCAGTATAGCTACCTCTAGAGTAGTTACCTCTTTTACTAGCAGGGTCATCCTTCCATCCTTTATCTTGTACTGCATTATTAGATCTACTACTTTCTCCATAAGATCTACCTCTACTTCTCTGAAATCTACCACCTCTTTCTCTCTATCTTTGATCGTGTCTTTTTGTCAATCTTTCTTCTGCCTTCAAATAAAATTGGTGTGCTTCTTCCACACTTTCCATCTTAACATAACTAATCTCATCTTGAATAGATGTCCTCAGGCCATTTAGATATCTAGCCACTTTCTCAACTTCATCATCCACATGTCCAGATCTAATATCTAATTTGTAAAATGCCTCAGCATATTCTTTCACACTCATGTCCCTTTGTCTCAAATTTTGCATTTTTCTCATCAAACTAACTTGGTAGTCAGCTAGAAGAAACTTCCTCTTAATCTTTCCAAGCATTTTCATCCATGTCTTGATCTTTTCTTTCCCTCTCTTTTGTCTCTCAGTTTGCAAATGATCCCACCAAAGAGATGCATGACCTTTCAACTTTATAATTGAAATTTTAAATTTCTTATTATCAGGAGTACCTTCATACTCAAAATACTTATCCATCTTAGAGATCCAATCCAAAAGTGCATCGGTCTCAAGTCTTCCATCATAGCAGGAAACTTCAACTGTAGGTCTGGAGTTAGCCTTAGACAAAACTCTCTAAAGTCTTTCCTCATCTTGCTCAACTTCAGGTTCAGGATTAGGTGCTACCTCTTCTTCATCACTAACATCTTCAATATGTGTGCCTCTTCTTTGGGCTATCTCTACAACTTCAAGCCTAGTTGCAATCTGCCTCAACATATCCATGTTAGCATTATCATTTCCTCTACCATGAACCATCTTGACAATCAGGTTCCAACAAGATTGCAACCTTCTGAAAGTTATAGGTTAGATCTCAGATCTACCACCCTACAACCAATCCAATAAGGTTCTTGAAAATCTAATCCACAATAAATAACTCACTCTGATACCACCTGACGCAAGGGTAGGGAAGGTAAAGGAAGAATTAGGGCTAATTGAAACTACTTAAACTTACAAACATGCCCTGTGAAGAGTTACACATAGAAACAATATGAAAACCACATGAAAGTAGTAAAAACACAATGGATATGAGACAAGAAATTGGAGACAACACTGGTGCAATTATTATAAAATCAACAACATGCCCGGTTGTGAGGCCTTCTGGGTTTTGGCCTTATATAATGAATTTATGAAATTAGGATCATAGCTCGCATATTATTTCATGCATTCTTGCTAATACCATCTAGAAACAATCAGTACTACCTATTAACAACTATCACTCTCCTCCAACAACAACGCAAGCTCCAAATATATAGCCAGGAAAGCCACAAGTTAGCCAGTTAGGCATTTAATTACAATACAAGTCCACTTAGGAGGAGAAACCAAAACTAAAGCTAGAAATAAAAAAATATGATGCGTCATTATAGTTAGGTCCACACATGATCCAAGAACATATTCCAAACTTCACAAGATGCAATTCCCCCACATGGAACCACACAAGGTGAAACACCACACATTTCCTGCAAAACTAGTGGAGAATCAATACCTGAAGGAAATGGTGGTAACTTCTAGGTCTGAATGAATTAGGATGTGCACCCTTAGGAGAAGGTCCCAAAATAGGTCCAAGACATAGCATTAATAGTGCAAGGCAAGAAACCAACCACAACAATGACTACAAAACAAACATCAGACAAGTATAGGAAACATAAACCATTTTTGGCTATGCAAGATTGCTCAAGACCCAAGATGCTCCTGCATCAAAGAGGTGATTGATTTGGATGAAATGGATAACCCAATGATAGAACAAGGTGTTCAAGATGTGTTCTTTGAAGATGCAAAAGCCTTGAAAGTTGGTCAATCCGATGCTGAAATTCCTCCTATGGCTGTAGTAAATACTCCTATAAAAACACCATCCCCTACTCTGAAATGGTTGGAAAACTCCATTAGCAAGAAAATAAATGTATTTTCGATCACATTATAGTTAGAGGACATTTTAAATAAAATGGCTGGGAGTTATGATAAAGCCAAAAAGGATCAGGATGGAATCCATGATCGATATAGATGAGAAAATAGGGCATTAGGTAGCTGAACGTGCGATGCGTAAAGGTAACAAAGATATCTTAGAGGCTACAAATGATGACTTCATAGTTGAGAAGATAGATCTTGGGGTTGCAACCAGGGAAATAGATGCAAAACACTTGGAGTCTTCAACTTGGAAGATATTACACTGGAATTTTAAAGATGAAAAAGATAAAAAAGAAATGAAGGGTACTATCAAGAAGCTGACTGAATTTATTCAAGAAGTCTGAGATCCTAGTCCCTTCCTTTAGCAAAAATTCCCCAATCATTCGATCCTCATTCGCTAGAGGTTAGGAAGACTCTAGATTAGATTTAGTGAAATAAACTTATAGTTGACGTGTTTAGAAAATGGATACAAGGTATGATCTAGCACAGAGGTGACTACATCACTCAGCTGATTGAAACTTATGGGACTGTCATGATGACCATCTCAGAAATATTGGCTAAATTAGAAGAATGAGATAAAGAAAAGAAAAAGTGGACATGCATAATGAATCAGATGGGTGAAATTGAATAGTATGGAGTATCCAAGTTCCCTACTAAGAAACCTACCCAAGGTGTAGATGAGGATGTCCTTTATGTGTCCATCAAGAGTATTGAATGGAAAAATTCTATAATCAGAACAAGTTATGAAGGGGAAACTCATTTGCTTAATGACCTAAGAGGATTAACAGACACAATACAAAATGATCTCAAATGTCTAAACATCACTTTAATGAATGAGGGAAATCAAAGTATCAAAGATGCTAAAGAAATGAATCCAGAGTTTGAGAAAGGAATAACATAAATTAGAGATAACAAAGACCTCACAACTGAAGATTTCACGTCAATGGAAAATATTGAAGCAATGCTGGTGGTAGGTATGGATCATCTAGAATCCCACAAACAAAAGGTTTTCTAGGTGTACAAAGATAAGAAGGTCCTCAGGAAAAGGATAATTCATATTACCTTACCACACCATGCCAAAATTGTCAATGTCTCACATGCACATGAGTGGAAGAATGTCCATGCTACCAACTACTCTCAAGGCCAATAAATGGCATCCAGCTCATCCACTACCCAATGATCATAACCCACCAATCCTGGGCCGCTTCCAACCTTTTTTTTGCCTATTCTTTTTTTAGTTGGTTTTCAAAACAATTTTTTTTGAAACTCTGGGAGTTTCTTAAACTTTAAGTTTCATATGATGTAACTTGCTGGCTATATATAGCCGGGGGAAAAATCTAAAATGGCTGATAATAGTTAATTTAGTAGTTAATTAGAATAATTTAGATCTTATCTCATTTTGGTGTGGATTTTTTGAAAGAGACTTTTGGTTAGTTTTCTGAAATCAATGAAAGAAAAATCTTTGCTATTATAAATCTGTTGGTTTATATCAGTGAATTTGTCTCTTTTGTGATATCTTTAATTGAGTTGAATTCTTTCTAGAAGCATCTCTTTTCTTTAGTCTTATTCTATAATTTCTCTAGCTTATTTGTGAATGTGTTATGAGTTGAAGTCTGTGAGCTTCATTGAATTGGTATATTTCTCAAATTTCACTAATTAAGACATCTTTATGTGTAAATTACTATGACTGCCTTATTTACTTTCTGGTCAAAAGTATGATTTTTGCAAAATGCAAATCTGATTATTCAAAATTCATTGAAAATCCTATCAAGAGTTGTACCATAATTCAAAGGATTAAAACTATTCAGGTTTGATCCAACTGTTAGTAAGAGATTAGTGTTTTCTTGAAGGGCTACAGAATAAAGAAATAGAAATAGAATAAATAGACAAACTCATTTACTAACAAGCATACATGGAATATTTTTGTAATTAGTGGTAGTTATGGTAAATTTTGAGTGCTAAAATTGTTTCCATTCTAAGATCATTTATTGATACTAGTCACTTTCAAAGACAATTACCTCAAAATGAACGGTCTTGTTTTTGTATATATAGCCTTTTGAAAATCTGGAAAGAGGGAGGAGAGATATCTCTAAAAATAAATTATGGGATGTGGCCACTTTTGGTAGCGAAATGTATCAAACTTTTTGTTTCTCTAATTTAAGCATATTTTAAATGGAAGTATATATCAAAATTGTGTGTTTGTTATATTCTTTGTGTACTGTGAATTAAACTTTGAGTTATGATAGTTTTCTCATGGTGCTTCCCTATCTAATTTGGTTACAAAATGCTTTCACTTTGGAAAATTTGCATTCTAGAGTACTTATCCATTTGGGTTGAAATCGTCCAACCTCTTTTATTTTCTAAATACTATGTAATAGAATAAACTTGGTGTCATTTTATCTTTCTTTTATCCTATCTATAATTTCCTATTCACATCTTTATCATAGATATCTACAAATGTTAGTTTTCCTTTCTTGCTTATTGTTTAAACTCATACCCCCAAAACAAATTACATCATAAGAGGGAGTTGTACCTCTAGAAATTAGAGGAAGATCATACACTCAATAGAGATATCTCCAACTATTGGTTCCAATTTTCCCTTCGTTTGGGCACAATAGCTCACTTTTGAAAGTTATTCTAGAGGGACAAAAACCTTGAACTAATAGATTTGTGGTGACTTTGCTGGGAATAGGAAGACTAGTATGATTTCTTGGTACCTTCCCAAAAATGAAGGTTGGTGACTCTATTTGTTTAGGATACCTCAAAAAAATGGTTCGATTCTATGATAAGAAAGAAAATGAATTCCAACCTAGAAGGCGACCTATACCGACCTTCCAAGAAATACTGGCTAAAAATGATGAAGTCCATTTATTCTTGAAGGCCTTTAAAGGAAGTATCTATGAGGCTAAAAGGAAGAAGTTATGTTCATTTGAGGATCATAAAATTTGTACTACTATTAAGAGGCATGCATGATAGATAGTATTTACTTAAAAATTTATAGCAAAGGATTCAACAACTACAAAATTTAGTGGCAAGATTGAAATTGTTGAAAGAAGAACCAGAAAGAAAAGGGAAAATATCTTATAAATTCTTTGTTCTTGGTGAACAAGATTTCATTCTAACCTTAAATGAATTAGTTCCATGCCATAACATTAATCAGAAACAAGGGATACTTTTGTGCTAAGTTGGAGACAAAGAGATAAATTTCTCCTCAACGTGCACACAAATGGGACAGAGTGGGAAGTCACCTATCTTTCCAAATAATGGAGTATTACCAGAAGAGCATAAAGTTTCTCTTCTTCCAAGTTAGAATCTAAAAAGGTTAGATGATGAATTGTAGTGTAGGATCGAAGACATAGAGGTTCACATCATGGATATGGAGATTGATGCAATTGTAAATCATTCAAGTAGTAAATACAGTATGAATTGTGTCATATATGTGCTCTCACCCTCTTTTGATTTAGAAACTTTCACTTTTGAAATAGAAGATGAAAATCAAGATCCACAAGTGGAAGTTTTTATTTTTGATGACACTAATTTCAAATCCAACCTATGCAAAAAAGAAGTTGGAAGGATAATATTTGTGGATGAATTCAATCGAATAGATTCTTTCATCTCACAACTCAAAAAATCATCTTTAAAGTTTCTCGACCAAGGATATAAGAAGAAGAAGGCACAAATTAATGTGGTAAGGTTCCACAATGTGATATCCTTTACCTAAGAATAAGTCCATGCAAATACACAAGACTCCATTTCAACCTCTTATTAATGGGTGTCCCACCTATGTAAATAAAGATGAAGCACCAAACAGCTTAATATGTTTCAAGAAAGAAGAGTTTCCAATGACTAGGTTTGACCCCATGGTAGTAGAATGCTATATTCAACAATTACCATCAATAATTGTGTGTAGAGATTAATTCATCCTGTAACTTGGAAAAGGTATACATGTTTCCTAGTTGATGCAAGAGCATCTCGAGTCCTTGGAAATCCTATGTCACCAAAAAATATTTGGAGTTTGTTTGTGTTTCTCAGTTCCTTCTTTGACCGAGTTGGTCGGTTATCTCCTAGGCGGTTGGTTGTTTCACTGGCACTCGAAGTTGCTTGTCTGCTGCTCGGTTATCCTTGCTCACCAATGGGTTTAGTTTTAGTTTCTGTTGTGGTCGACTTGTGCATTTATGTTGGGCACTGATTTAATGTTGGAATCCATCATTGGGAAGTGTGTGGTTCCAGATCTGACCATTCCTTCCGTTGATTATGGATTTGAAGGCTGACTCAGTTTGGTAGACTCTTTTATAAATGTAGTTGTTTGGTTGTAGTTTAGGGAGGAGAGTAGTAGGAGTTGGGGATAGAAGATAGAAGGAGAGATTTTGATAGATCCTCACATGTTTGAGGACTTCTGTATTTCATTATAATATCTGGCCCTAACTGGGAAGGCCTTACATCCTGACATGTATCATTCTATTTGATGAAAATATATGGAAGCTTCTGTATTCTCTCTCTCATTGTTGTATTTGTTTGTTTTCGCATGTGTTGAGTAGGCTTAGATCATTACGGTGTGCCATTTTTTTCCCCCTCTTTCTCCCTACCTTGCATTAGGTGGTATCAGAGTGAGGTGACATCTTGACCTAGGTTTGTGGATCTAGGCTTGCAGGTTCCTCTTGAAGCCCTAGTTGATTGTTGTGGGGTAGCAGATTGTGATCTGACCTACAATTGTAGAGGGTTGTCAAGATGGTTCATGGGAGGTGAAATGCAGATCCAGGATTGGTAGATATGCTAAGGTAGATTGCTGCTAGGTTAGAAGCTATTGAAACAGCCCAAAGAAGAGGTAGACATCTTGAAGATGTTAGTGATGATGAAGTTGAGGAAGAATAGGCAAATGCAGAACCTGCACCTTTTATGGATCAAGGTGAAGAAAGATTTTTGAAGGGTTTGACAAGTTTGAAGTCAACACCACATTTCAATCCTCCTGAGTATGGTGGAAAGCTATATTTTGATGAATTGGTGGACTAGATCATTGAGATCGAAAATTATTTTGAGTATGAAAACATTCCTGAAGACAAGAAGGTGAAGATTGCAAGCACAAAGTTGAAAAGTCATGCATCCTTATGGTGGGAACATCTGCAGTTGGATAGGAAGAGGAAAGGCAAAGAAAAAATCAAGCTATGGAATAAAATGGTGAATAAGTTGAAAGGAAAGTTCTTACCTTGTGATTATCAGATTAACCTAGTTCGACGAATGCAAATTTTGAGGTAGAAAGATAGCTTGGTAAAAGAGTATACTGAGAAATTTTATAGATTAGATATCAGATTCAGAAATGATGAAGATGATGTGGAAAGAATTGGTAGATACCTAAATGGTTTGAGAGTTTCCATCCAAGAGGAAATTAGTATGGTCAAGTTGGATAACATTGAAGAGGCTTATTAATTTGCATTGAAGGCTAAGGAGAAATTGAACAAAAGACACGAAAAAAGATAAAGAGGTCAAGGTGGTAGATTCCATAGAGGAAGAGGTAGATCTAATGGTGAAAATGGTAGATCTGAACCAGAAAAGACAAATCTAGACAAAGGCAAGACCGAGTGGAAAGGTGAAAGTTCATCTAGAGGTAGAGGCAGTAACTATCGAGGTGGTTATGGCAGAGGAAGTTTCTAAGGAACTTGTTACAATTGTGGAGAAGAAGGACATAGATCTTTTGAATGTACACATGCAAGTAAGAAGGCTGGTAGTAGTAGAAATGCTTTGGTGCAAGAAGAGTCACCGAATGAACCTGAGAAAGGAAATAACTTGATGGTAAGGAGAGAACCATGGAATGAAAGCAAGAAGGAAGATCCGGTAAGGAAAAGTTTGTTCAAGACCAGATGTAGAGGTTTTGATAAGTTTTGGAAGGTAATCATTGATAGTGGTATCTCAGAGAATCTGGCATCTGAGGAGATGGTCACAAAATTGTAGCTGGAAAGGTTGGTACATTCGAAGCCCTATCAGATTTCATGGATCAAAGATGAGCATACACTCCCGATAAGTGAACAATGTTATGTGAATTTGAGGATTGGAAAGTACTATGATAAGGTGTTATGTGATATCATGCCTATGGATTGTTGTCATATTTTTTTGGGTAGACCTTGGCAATATGATAGACATGGGAGATTGCATAAGTATACTATTGTGGCTGATGGAAAGAAATAAATCTTGTTACCATTGATGGAAGAACCTATTAGTAATGTTTTCACATCTGTGAAAGTTTTTTTTATGGATGGAAGAAAGTTTGTTAACTCTTTGAAGAAGAATGATGTATGTTTTACTGTGATCCCTAACAAATTGAGTAAGAAAATAGAGGATAATGTTCCTGAGGAGATTGAAAAGTTACTCACCGAGTACAGTGATATCATTTTTGATAATATACCTGATGGTTTGCCACCAAAAAAGAAGCATTGATCATTGTATGGATCTAATCCCTGGAGCTAGTTTACCAAATAAGGTACCTCATTGGTTGACACCTATTGAGAATCATGAATTGAACTGATAGATTCAAGAGTTGCTAGAGAAAGGTTTGATCAGGGAAATTTTGAGTCCTTGTGCAGTACCTTCTATATTGGCACCTAAAAAGAATGGAGAATGGACAATGTGTATTGATTCCAGAGCAATTAATAAGATAACAGTGAAGTATAAGTTTCCTATACCAAGAATGGATGACATAATAGACAATTTCACTGGAGAAAAGTATTTCACCAAAATTGATTTGAGAAGTGGGTATCATCAGATCAGAATCAGAGAAGGTGATGAACGAAAGACTTCTTTCAAGACAAAAGAAGGTTTGTATGAGTGGTTGGTTATGCCCTTTGGTTTAACTAATGCATCGAGTACTTTTATGAGGCTGATGAATGAAGATTTGAAGAAATTCTTGGGTAAGTTTGTGATTGTATATCTTGATGACATTCTAATATTCAATAAGACCAAAGAAGAACATTTGTTGCATGTTAGACAAGTTTTGCAGAGGTTGAAAGAGGAAAAGTTGCTGATAAATATGAAAAAGTGTTCATTGATGAAAGAGGAGATTGTGTATTTGGGATTTTTTTATTTCAGTTGATGGTTTGAAGATGGATCTTGAAAAGGTTGAAGCTATTTTGAATTGGTCTACACCTGTGAATGCTAGTGAGGTAAGATCATTTCATGGTTTGGAAAGTTTTTACCGAAAGTTCATAAGGAATTTTAGTTCAATTTGCAATGCTATGACTGAAACTATGAGAGGAGACAAAAGAGAATTCAAGTGGACACATGGAGCTGACAAAAGTTTTGAGACTTTGAAGTAGAAGGTTGCTGAATTACCTATTTTGGCATTACCTGAATTTAGTAAAGTATTTCAAGTCGAATGTGATGCAAGTGGAAGTGCAATTGGAGCTGTGTTGAGTCAAGAAGGTAAACCTGTTGCTTTCTTTAGTGAAAAGTTGAATGATGCTAGAAGGAAATATTCTGTGTATGATCAAGAATTCTATGCTATTGTTCAAGCACTAAAGAAATGGAGACATTATTTGATACCAAGTGAATTTGTTTTGTATACTGATCATAAGGCTTTACAATATTTGGGTAGTTAGAATAAGTTGAATCAGAGACATATGAAATGGGTTGAGTATTTGTAGAGTTACACATTTGTGATAAAGCATAAGAGTGGAGTCACTAACCGAGTTGCTGATGCATTGAGTAGAAGAAGATCTTTGATAAATGAGATGAAAATTGAAGTTCTTGGTTTTGATGAGATGAGAGATTCTTATGAGTTTGACCCTAATTTTTCTAAGCCATGGAGAAAGTGCAGAGCACCTGTTCAAGATCAACAAGATACTAAATGGGATGAATATTTTATTTAGGAAGGTATGTCATTTAAAGGAATTCAGTTATGTATACTGAGATGAGTAATGAGATCTAATTTGATAAAGGAGAAACATAGTAGTGGTTTGGCTGGACATTTTGGTATTGATAAAACATGGATTTTTCTTAAGGAGAAGTACTATTGGCTGTAGTTGTATAAAGATGTTCAAATTTTTTTTAAAAGTTATGGAGTTTGTCAAGTTGCAAAAGGAGTAAGTTAGAATATTGGATTTTATACACCGATTTTTGTTCCTAAGAAACCTTGGATTGACATTAGTATGGATTTTGTTCTTGGCTTACTGAAGATAGTAAGAGGTAATGATTCCATATTTGTGGTTGTGGATAGATTTTCAAAGATGACACATTTTATACCATGTAGAAAGACATTAGATGTAGTACATGTAGAAGATATTTTCTTTAAGGAAATTTTCAGATTGCATGGATTACCAAGGAGTATTATCTCTGACCAAGACAATAAATTTGTTGGATATTTTTGGAAAACCCTTTGGAAAACATTTGGCACTGAGTTGAAATATAGTTCTACATTTCACCCACAAACTGATGGACAGACTGAAGTTGTGAATAGAAGTTTGGGAAATCTTTTGAGATGTTTAGTTGGAGACACACCGACTAATTGGGATTCTATGTTGGCACAAGCAGAGTTTGTATACAATAATTTAGTGAATAGGAGTACTGGAAAGACACCATTTGAGATTGTGAATGGCAAACAATAGAGAAGTATATCTGATTTGAGAGACATTGCTGATGAGAATAAGAAATGTGCCGAAGGAGTAAAGTTTGCTGAGTACATGAAGACATTGCACGAAGATGTGAAGCTGAAGCTGGAAGATAGTAATTAGAGATACAAAGATAGAGCTGATAGATCAAGAAGACATAAAACTTTTGATGTTGGTGATGAAGTGATGGTTCATTTGAAGAAAGGCTGATTTCCTATTAGAACAAATGGGAAGCTGAAGATGAAGAAGTTTGGACCTTGCACGATTTTGAGGAAATTTGATAGTGGAAATGCATATGAAATTGAGTTACCTGATGACATGGACATATCACCTATTTTCAACATTGCTGATTTGTATGAGTATCATGAACCTGATGAAGAAGTGACAGTACTGATAGAATTACCTAAGAAGCAGAATGAAGAAATTGAACAGATTTTGAAGGAAAGAGTTGGCAAGAGTACAAGAGGAAAACAATATACGGAATATCTAGTAAAGTGGAAGAATATACTGATGGAAGAAAGTTCATGGAATTCACAGTTTGAGTTGGATGCAACTTAGACCAGACCTACCAAATGATTTGGAGAATCATTTCAAAATAACCCCAGGTGTTTGATGTAGGAGCATCTTAGGTCCTTGGCAATCTTGTGTCACCAAAAAAAATTTCAAGTTTGTCTTTGTTTCTTAGCTCATGCTTTGACTGAGTTGGTCGGTAGTTGGTCAGTTTCCTTTGGTTACTGAGTGTGGTTGGTTATCTCCTAGGCAGTCAATTGTTTCATTGGCTCTCAATGTTGCTTGTTTGCTGCTCAGTTATCCTTGCTCACCGACGAGTTTAGTTTTAGTTTCTGTTGTGGCCGACTTGTGCATTTATGTTGGGTCATGGATTTTATGTTGGAATCCATCATTATGAATTGTGTGGTTCTAGATCTGACCGTTCCTTCCATTGATTATGGATCTAAAGGCTAACTCAGTTTGGTAGACTCTTGTATAAATGTAGTTGTTTGGTTGTAGTTTAAGGAGGAGAGTAGTAGGAGTTTGGGGATAGAAGATAGAAGGAGAGATTTTGATAGATCCTCACATGTTTGAGGACTTTTGTATTTCATTATAATATTTGGCCCTAATCAGGAATGCCATAAAACATGGCATGTATCATTTTATTTGATGAAAATATATGAAAGCTTCTACATTCTCTCTCTCACTGTTGTGTTTGTTTTCTTCTGCATGTGTTGAGCAGGCTTGGATCATTAGGGTGTGCCATTGTTTGGCCCCTCTTTCTCCCTATCTTGCGTCACTAGTATTTCTCTCCTACTTCCTAGTGAAATTGGTAATCTTATGGAAGTCATAAATAAGCTCAAGAAAATAACCCATTATGATCTAAAGGTTTATGATGAGAAATGGTTATTTGGGCATTGTGTCTATTCATAGTTTCCCTTTGTTTTCCTTCAATATGTTAAGTGGCACTATTTTCATCACTTGGTATTTTTCCTTAACCATGACATACAACCAAGACCTATTATTTTGCAAAGGCTCATACTTCTCACATGCTATCAATGGTTTCACATGAATGACCTAAGGCATTTTTGGAAGGAGGGGCTTCTTGCCCTGGTTGTCTTTAAGTAGAATTTTGGGTGTGTTGTAGGTTTAGTTAATTTTTGGTTTTCTAAGTTCTTGGATTTTCTTAGTTCCCCTCCACCCCTTTTGCAAGAATCTCCCTATTTTTTTTAACCCCTTTGACTCTATAGCCCAATAGAAAAGGCAATAATATTGTTTTAGGGTTCTAGGATTCTCTTTGTCCTTTCTAGTCCTTGTCCCCAATCAAAGCTTGTTGTTATCTTAAAATTTGAAATTTTTGGTTTCTTTCCTTTTTGAAGTTTAAATTCCCCCATTTGGCTTAGCTCTTCATTGTTAGCCCCATTTCCCCTGCCAAACACTTGATAAATATGAATTATTAGGGACCCACACTCAAACTTAATTCATTTAAAGTTTAGAAAGCCTTCGACTTCACTGACCATGTCAACTCTTTACTATCTAATGGTCAAGTGAAATCCTGAACTGCCTAGTGTTCACAATGGTTCCAAGTATTGAAAAAGTTCATGATTACTGGCAGTGCATATCTCCATATATTCAGTGAGTCAAGGTAGTGATTGAGCCTATGTTATGTTGACTAAATAATTAATTCATTTTATCTACCAACTCATTGATTATATTGTGTGCCACATCTTTCAATGTGTAATATTTTGAATCTTGGGGAAGTACAACTCTTAAATGGTATGTTGGAAAGTTGGATGTGTTTTCATTGATGTCAACATGTCTATTGTGATGCTTGTGATTTCTACAATGTTGTTTGTATGTTTAGTGTGAAGATTAGATGGTTTTGATATTTGTTGTGAAGTTTGGTTGACAAATATAGAGTTCTACCAGTAACACAAAATGTTCAGAAGGATGGTGATAGAAGGTTACTGAAGAAGAGGATTTTCAACCTCATGGGATTATGTAGAGGTTGGTTAAATTCTTTATGTAAAGTTTGAGTTTTTGACATAATGATTTGATCAAGTTATGGTGTCATAGATAAAGACTGGTTATTTTGTTATTTGCCAGTGTTACAGAGTTGTAGAGATTTCTTTTGTGCATGTGTTGTGGATTAGAACTTTGGTTGTATCATTGGGAATGTGTTGAGGACATAGAAATGTATCTACCATTCAAATGGTTTTTTTATATTGATGATTTGCAAGGCAATTACAATAATTTTAGTGGGGGATGAAAATGTTGTTGAAAGTTTATTATAAGATGTTGGTAGATCTAATGAATGCAATGTATCTATTTGTTTATTTAAGCTTAATGATGCCTTAAGATGATGCAAGATTATGTGCCTAATGATTTTTTAGTTTACATTGATCAAGGTGACCAAGTTTAATGAATCTAAGCTATTTTTTGTGATCTTAGCCGATATGTTAAGGAAAGAAGATAAAATGGTTTATAAGAGATTGGTAAAATATTTTAAGGTTATTTTCATGATCTCAAGATGTTATTTCTAGATAGAAGGGATGTTTGAAAAAAATGAAAAGATGGATCTAAGAGATGGATGATTTAGGATTAGGTTTATGTCGACCTAGTTTTTGATAAATATAGTTAATCAGGGTTCAATTGATGTGTCGGGTATATGTGCTAGTGTTTTTGAGATCACAAAAGAAAGTGTATGATAGTAAATAATTTTTAAAGATCTATTGAGGGATGAATTTCTTGGCTATGGTGTGGCAGAAAGAATTTAAGAAAGGGATCTGACTAAACTGAAAAGGAACCGACTGAGACATAGTGAGATGATACTATCTAGTTCATAAATTATCAGATTGGTGTCTGAAAAAGTGTTTGTAAGTAAGTGAGACTTTTGAATTGTAATTGTAAGTTAGTATGACTTCCTTAGGGTGGGTGTCCAAGGTGAATTTAGTAGTGAACTCTAGGAAGTGTGCCTAAATGCATGTACATTCCTTATATTGTAATAAGATATACTTATAACAAGATATCATTCTCATTGTGGGTATCAACCCATCAATGGTTTTCACCCTAGTTTGGGTTTCCATGATAAAAATATTTGTGTTATGTTGTGTTGATATTTTCTTATTTGTGTTTACATATTTTACATGTTGCAAATCAATAATAACAGGTTATGTGGTTAAGGGTTTTATTCTTGAAGGGTTTAAGGGTTTTAAAGTTTAATTATTTTGGTAGCAAATGATTCAACCACCCCCCCCCCCCCCAACTCTCAATTGCATGTTTCCTATTTCATACAATTGTTATCAGAGCCCAGTCCCTTGAATTTGTTAGATAACTGAGAGGCAATTATCCTATAGTCCCAAACTCTCAGATGCACATTTTAAATTTTTTTCAACAAATCAAACAACTCAATAAGATAACATAACTATCTTTCTGTCCATTTATCGAATACCAGTAATTTCCAAAACTTCTTTACCGATTAATCTAATATGCAATATGTAAAGTATGATAGCAAAAAAATCATAACAAATAACACATAGCACAAAGATTTATCATGGAAACCTTGCTAAGGGAAAAACCACCTGGGACCGGTAACCCAAAATATTTCACTCTCCTGAAGTGAGCTCAGTTAGGAGCCAACCCTATTAAAGGTTACAATGCACACTATCAGGTGTGACTTGGTTAAAGGATTTATCACTAACAAATAATTCTTGACCAGCATTCACTATGGGGTTGTGTGATGATGATAATCAACTTCATGAAATTAAGATCAAATTAGTAACAACTCAAAGTAAATACAATGCAAATCTAATTAAAATTAAAACTAAGATCTATAGTATCTCGTGGTTCTTGAGAAAGATGTGGTAAGTGAAGCTCTCAAATCTCCACTAGTGACACTTCTAAAATAAGAATGTATGATGGTATAATGCTTCTACAATGATTATTCTAGCTCAAATTGATTCAAAGATATGCAAATTTCTCTAAATGCTCTTAGAATGCTCTTCAATTGCCTATAATAACAATGCTTTGCAAATGAATTTCTAAGATGAGAATTGATCTCAAAATGCTTCATATTTATAGTAAACTCCCAAGGGTAGGGGGTGGAGTGAAGTAATCATGATTAACCCTTGGTTGAGTCAAATACTTTGCTTTGTTCATAAATGGGGGGACAATTTAAATTTGTCTCAAAGCTTTGGACAAAAGGACAAAATTGAGTGGTTGAGATTGAAACTTTAGAATGAGTGATTGAGATTCATCCTTTTTGAGTGATTTGTGTCTTTTTGTCCTCAATTCTCATTGGTTGCTCAACTTTGTTGAAAGATATTAGGAATTATTAAATTCAATTAATTAATTAAATTTAGCCATGTAAGGAATAGGTTCATTTTGATTTAAACAACTATACAACTAATTGATTAAAATCAATTATGTAGTGCTTTTCACCCCTTTAAGCTTTGATTTAATTATTTAACATCATTATTTGATTTTTCCTTTGCTTTAATTGTTTTTGTCCAATTTTATTTATTAAATATCCATTTTAATTGATTTGCCCCTTTTTTGATTGAATTAGTGCATTTTGATGATTATTGCAATTTAAAAGCACTTGTCCATTTTTGAGTGTCTACAAATGCCCCTCTTTGAATTGATGTGCGAAGAACATTGATTCAAAGATTCTTTTGATCCTAATCACTTTTTAGGTCCTAATTGTTGATTTACTGATATGCCTCTGATATGAGATTGATTGTTGCCTCTGATATGATATGATAAACTGATCTGATACTAATAAAATAATATGCTTCTGATAATGATTCCAAAAATTTTGATGCCCCACTGATTCCACTTATGTTTGATTTAATACTCTGATGCCCCCTCAAAAATAAAACATATTGATTTCTTGATTTGAAAAAGTTTGATGATGTTTGATTTAATGAATATGTTTTCATTTCTGACAATCTTGATGATATGCGATGATTTAAGAATATGCCTCGGTTGATTTGATAGGTTAATATAGGTCTAAGCCAAATTTCACCTCCAAAATTAGGTCAAAATAGCTTAAATAGGTTGAAAAACCTTGATTTACTATTCATTTGCACTTTTGACTTTGGTGATTTTCAAGATGGTTGTCCCTATCAGAGAGCATCGGTTCGAGAGTTGTCAGCATTATGCGAGACCACCTGACTACAGACCTTGAGTGAGTCATCATGAACTCCCTTTTTGCATTTATTTCTTGATTGATCGAATTTATTACATTTTTACTTTTCATCATTGCTTCGAATTTGCAAAGTCACGTGTAGCATAAATTTGTTATCACCTAGCCCTTTTTAATGTCACATCCACACTTTTTACTCACACCTCTGCGTAGTAAGCTATCACTTAGAAAACTTTCATTCTCGCTAAAGAAAACTTCAATGTCGCATTAAGTTAGGGTTTTAAGTCCATTTGGCATATGTTTTTATGTGTATGAAACCCTAGATTTCTATTATCACCTAGGCTTGAATCAATGTCGCCTAGCAGGTTTTAATGTCACCTGATAGCTGAATTACCATGTAACACCAACAAAGTGTCGTTAACATCATTTTTTTACTGCTTAAGGTGAAATGTCACGTAGAATGATTAAAATCACGCCTGAGGGATTTTGAAATTTTTTTGCACTTGTACTTGATGTCTTCTGATGCAAAATTTTGATAACTTCAGATGATCAATTCGAATGATAAGATTAAGTTTGTTGTGTTTAAACAAAATAATTGATTAGGATATCAGGATAGTGGTACCAATGAATGTGATTTATCAATCTGATAGGATAGGTTTGGTAGGATAAATCAATCAGTGTGAAAACTGATATGATTGATGTTGCTTGCTTCGTTCTTAGGACATAGAGACACTAACACATGGTATTGGGTGTGATTACTAGATACCTTTGATAGAACATAATTGACTTTAGATAATTCCTTGATATGGTATACTGATATGATTCCTTTCTTTTGCCAACAGGCACACTTTCCTATTCTATATATCCAGACGGTTGCATCATGGGTCATTGATCTTGGTCAAACACTTACTGATGCTGAGTATCATGTTGTTGAGATATGCGGTTTAAGATTTCTACTTGATCTTCCATGGTTTCATCTGAACTAGGGCCTGTTGACTATTATGGTGGAGTGATGACACTCTGACCACAATACCTTCCATCTTCCCTTTGGAGAGATGACTATCATGCCCAAGGATGTGTATAGATTGCTATGCATCCCGTGCAAAGGAGAGTATTTTACTATGATTCCATATATGATTCCACAGTCTGCCAATGAGTATTTGGGGACAATACTATAGATGATGATACCATCACTTGGCCACAATTTTCTTCATTTCCTACATTGCTAGTGGTACTTGGTTCCCTTGTCAATGGTTTACTTCTTCCCGACCGGCGAGGTCATGGTTTTTTAGTTGGATGGGGTAGGATTCTGGAGGATTTTCTTGCTCATCCTCAATGCTTTGATTAGGGCTCATGTGTTATTGCCCATCTCTACCATGATTTGCACAAGGTAGTTTACAGAGAGAGTTCTTCTTTGTCAGTCAGGGAAGTTATTCTCTAGTTGTGGGTATGGGAGCACCTTCCCATTACTAGGCCTATTTTCGATAGGATTCGATAGCGTGGTTACCCATATGCTTTTCTATATAGTGGTATGGTTGTTCAACACCATCTAGGTTATCTTGATTATTGGCGGTGACAGATAGATGATCTTGATCAGGTTCAGTGGAGACCATACATTGGTTGTGAGCACTAGAGAGAGGATGATGATGAGCTACCCTATATGTTCGCTCCTCACTAGATGATTGGCCGTACTACTACTACTATTGAGCACTTTTTCTTTGGCAGAGTTTCTAGATAGTATGGTGATGTAAATGATATGCCTTAGGGTGTAGTTTTATATGCTCATGTATAGGTAGAGAGATCGATGTGGGGTCCTATGATTGATTACCAATTTGCATATGATAAGATTGCTAGTTTGGGATATTGCCAATGGGAGATGCTTCCAAGTGTTGCTGATGTAGGGATGTTCCATGAGTATTGAGACTGGTGGTCTCGTAATAGATTTATTCATTTTACTGATCTAGCAGAGCGTGTCCCTGATCGGGATGAGGGAGATGATCATGGTGGTGGCAGTGGTGGTGGTGGGAGGAGATGGCAGGGATGACGAGGATAGAGAGATCCTCAGGTGATTGGTAGAGCTAGTGATAGACCATGGGTGAGAGGTGGGCATGCCAGGGATAGAGCTAGGGATGATCATGCAGTTGAGATTGTATGCCCTAGAGAAGCAACAGGTGATAGGAAGTAGAGACGCTAGAGACATCAAAGACAATAGAGATAGGCCAATGTCGATGCTGCTAGGTAGATTATGGGTGGATTAGATCCTTTAGTTCAGTTGTAAAGAGTTTCCTTAGCTCAGTAGGATGAGGTTCCAGCACAACAGGTGCCTCAATAAGATTAGTAGGTTCCTCCACAGGTGCAACAGTCATAGCATATGGGACAAAGTTCACAGGCTGCTCCTAGCATGGATAGTCTATCATGAGATATGTAGGCTATGAGGACAAATATATCTACTGTTGTAGGGAGATTGGATCAGGTTGCTCTCTTGATGCAGTAGTTCATCACTCATGCGATTCAGAGACCTAGTACAACTAGCACTTCTTAGGCTCCTCCCTCACAGGATAGATAGGATGACAGGGGTCCAGATGGATCTGGTGCTAGGGATGCATCTTGATGACTTGATATATTTTCTCATTATTGATGTCCTTGTATCATGTTTCATGTTGTTTTTATTGATCAGAACACTTTGATGTATCATGTTGTATGACATTGTATCTTGATATACTGATTTGATGGATCTTTGATGTTGATGAACACTTTTTATGATGAGCTATATGAAGATATACTTCCTTGGTTTCTCTTTGATGAGTTGGTTATGAGATTATCTTTTTATGCAGCTACATGATGTTTAATATTCATTTACTTTGACTTATGCTATGGATGCAGTGTATCTTATTTTGTGATATATATAGATGAATGCATTGATGTATGGATTTTGGACATGTTTTCTAGTTTTTCAATGTATGGATGCAAAGTGTTTTATGGAAATGCATTTGAATGCCCCTATGTTTTGGAATTTTTAATGTATGTAGTTATATCCTTAACTGCATGTATGCAAATGATGTATGAGTAATGAACCTTTTTCTCTTTTTCTGCTTTTCTCATATATGAATAATGATTAATGATTAATGCTATGCATGAATGAAAAAGATAATTCTCATTTCCTTTGTTTGATTGATATCCAAGAGTAAGACATTTGATTGAACCCCTCCTTTTGTAATGTTTCAACTAACCAAGATTATTAATGTACCCCCTTGTCCTTGGAAAATTAACCATAAACAAATGCAATTAATCTAACATGATAAATGCAATTAATCTAATATGATAAATGCAACGAAATGCAACTAAGTGTCACTAGCTTTTTAGCAAAGAAATTCCATAGAGATAAATTTTCATCATTGAGCATTTTGGGATCAGAAAGCAAGTACAACCATCACTGACCACATCATGATGATATGAATACCACTTTTTATCACTTTTTGGTAACCTCTTTTTGAAACTAGTACAACCCTCACTAGTTGGATGACCAAACTATGGGAGTATGAATAACGGTGTTAATGGATTCAATGCTGCAAGTGGATTTTTGGTATTAAGATATGGAAGATCTAAATAGCCAAGGTATCCATTTGCGTAAACAAGAAAAGTTCAATCCTTCCTCTTGTAATCACCCAAAATGGTCATCTGGACTATTCGATTATATTCTATGGGCTAACCATCTTATCCTAAGTCTTTATTTAATTAAAAGGAATTTCCTCCTCTTTTATTAAATAAAAATCCCCCCACTTTTCCTCTTATCCTAAGTTGCACAAATAAAGCATTATTCTTATTTTATAAAAAGAAGAAAAGCACTTTTTGTCTCATATGGACACAAAAGTCAACTCTTATTTTCCCATTGGAGGATATTTGTGCACATGGATTGCTCCTCTTTCAAGCTCCACCGTTGATTAAATCTTTTGCCTCTTAATCTCCATGGTCCATTCTTTCTCATTTCTTATAAAAGGAGAGCTCTTTCTCATTTTAGCATCCATCTTTTGAATACTAACCTTATGCTGCATGATTTCTTGGAGACTTTGGAGCCTTTTGAAGACATTCTTGCATCCCTCTTTCATTTCTTGCATCATAGCTTCATGTTTATGCTTTCCTAGATTAGCTTCATTTCTATGCTCTAGATTAGCTCACATAGATTAATTAGCTTGGATTGTAACACTTGCATCTTTCTTTTCATAGCTTAACTTGCATTCTCATTTCTAGCATAGTTGCATTCCATTATCATCTTGATTCTTGAGGATATTGGCATTCTTTCCCTTGTCTCCATTGAATCTCCATTGCATGGTTTACTAGCAAGGTTATAGGCTTAATAGCTCTAGCTGAGAGCACTCTTAATATCCTTGCACTCCATGCTTAGGGAGCTCTAGGTCATTTTTCAAGGTTTCCCATTCATCGATTCCCTTGGAATTAAAGACTTAGAGAAGTGCACATCTTAGTGTGTACACCTCTTATGGGATAGTCCTTGATGGTTCTTTGATGACCATGTCGTTAGATGAACTCTCATGAGTTGATGAATCTTCCTTAAAACAATCACTCAAAGGCAAGAAAATATCATGTCTCTATCATGGCTAATCTAGTCAAAACATCATTGATTAGCTCAAAAGATGTGATAAAAGTCAATTTCATAAAGATTATCAAAAGAAAACTTCAAGTGTTTTGCAATGTTTCATGATTTTCAAAAAGTATTTATCAAGTGTTCTGATCTTTAAGGTGTTTTGTCAATTTTTAATCCCGAATAATAAAGTCAATGAAGGCTCAAGGATCAAGTTGTAGGATTAAAATACTTGGGTTTGAACAATGATATCCATCAAAGGTTTGATAAATTTCCACTCTTTTGAAGCTCTGATAAGTCTCTCTCTAATGTGAATAATTGTAGCACTATTGAATCCATTTGGTGCCAAATTTACAATCCTTTCCTGCCCCCAAGTGATAAATGTGATCGTGCGACAAACTTAGGGCTAATAGGCAATGCAATAATGTGACTGAAAGGCTTTATTATGACTATATACAAATGACAGATGCAATGATAGTTTTACAAATGAGATGTTGGAAATGCAATATGTACACATGTGACTAGGAAAGATAGACTTAAGGGAACAAAAGGTGCTTGTTTACCAAGTTTTCACCTTTTGGGTCTGGTTCTCTTTTTTTGCTGCCAAGGTGCCTATTGCTAGGTTTTCACCAAGGCAATTTTTTTGTATTTTTCAAGATCTCTTTGACTATATACAATAAATATGATGCTCCTTATCTGATACTCTTTATACTCTTTCATCTACCTCATGTGTAGAACCTCTTTAGATGAATGTTGTTGATAGGCTCATGGAGTTCTTCTCCTTCACAATCTACTAACTTATAAGTCCCCATTCCAAATGAAAAAATAATGATGAATGGACCAAGCCAATTAGCCTCCCATTTTCCTTTCTTTTCTCTGTCAGCTTGATTCTTTGGGTTTTCTCTTAACACTAAGTCTCCAACTTGAAAGATTCTCAGTTTGATATGCTTATTATAGTTCCTTGAGATTCTATTTTGATATACTTTCATGTGTTCATAGGCTTGTGTTTGGTGTTCTTCTAGCAACTCCAATTTTTGAAGTCTAGTGACTCTATAGTCTTCATCTGTTATCAACCCTTGCAATGATACTTGTAAAAATAGGATTTCAACTTCCAATGGTAGAACAACTTTGGCTCCATAGACTAATGAAAATCATGTGGCTCCCGTAGGTGTCCGAATGCTAGTTCTATAAGCCCATAATGCTGGATTGATTTGCACATGCTAGTCTCTTCCTGACTTATTTACCGATATTTTCAAGATTTTCAAAATGTTCTTATTTGTAGCTTCGACTTGTCCATTTCCTTGAGGATAATATATGGATGAAGAATGATGAGTGATATGAAATGTAGCACAAAGTTCATCCACATACATGTTTTTGAATTGCTTTCCATTATCTATTAGTATGGCATGAGGAATACCATATCTACAAATGATATGATTCAAGATGAACATGGAAATTTGTTTACCCATGGCTGTGATCAAAGGAAGCGCTTCTATCCACTTAGTGAAATACTCCGTTGCGGTTATGATGTATTTGTGACCATTTGAAGAAGGTGGGTAGATTACCCCAATCAAGTCAAATCCCCATTGATAGAATGGCCATGGTGTAATAAAGGGATGTAACTCTTGTGCCGGTTCATGTATCATGTCACCATGATATTGATATTTGCTACATATTCTAACAAAGTGACAAGCATATTTCTCTAAGGTCTTCTAGAAATACCCTAAGCAAAGGATCTTCTTGGCTAGGTTTAAACTACTTGAGTGTGACCCACAAATGCCTTTGTGAACCTCATGTAAAGCTAACTTAGACTCTTCTTCCTCTAGACATCTAAGTAACATCTCGTCAAGACCCTTACGATGCAATGTCTCTGAAAGGATTATGTAACGGGCTGATTGGCATATGAAATTTTATTTTTGGGGTCGGGATTGATCTAAAGGTAGTACTTGGTCTTTGAGATAGGTATATATAGGGCCATACCAAGATGAGTCATGTCCATGAAGTAGGGCAACAATTTGGGTTTTGGGAAGGTCAAATGCTGGTTTCACCAACTCTTCCACCAAGAACTCGTACTTCTCATTCTGATTTGGTTTTTGTAATAAGGAAGCCAAGGTGGCCATTGCATCAACTACTCTATTTTTCTCTCTTGGAATCTGCTCAAACATGATCAAGGCAAAGTACTTCTTCCATCCATTAATCATGGTCTTATATGGTATTAACTTTTCATCTTTGGTATTATATTCATTGTTGACTTGATTGATGATGAGTTGAGATCCTCCATATATTTGTAGCTCGGTGATGTTCCATTCTAAAGCCATTTTAATACCAATGACTAAAGCCTCATATTTTGCTATATTGTTTGTGCATGGGAAAAAGAGCTTGTAGGACTTAGGAATGGTGTACCCTTGTGGAGTAACCAATAATATGATGGCTTTGGAACCTCCTTGTATATATGAGCTGTCAAAGTACAACTTCCATGTTTTAGCCTCTATATTGACAATTGTAGAATCTAGAAATTCCACTTGAATAGTTTGTGTAGAAGTCATTGGGTTCTCAGCTAAGTGATCTTCTATCACTTGTCATTTTATTGGCTTTCTATCCACATACTCAATGTCAAACCCACTCAATATCATGACCCATTTTTCTATCCTACCCATTAAGGCAGTTTTACTTAGCAAATACTTTAAAGGATCAATTTTGGCAATTAGTTTCACCTTGTGCATCAACATATAATGTCTCAATTTTTGAGATATAAAGACAACCACTAGACAAGCCCTTTCGATGAATGTGTAGTTAAGTTCATATTAGATCAATGTCCTACTCAAATAGTAGATTTCTCTTTCTTTTCCTTGCTCATCTTCTTGTGCCAAAAGCACTCCTAGAGACCTTTTGGTAGTGGATATGTACAACAACAATGGTTTTCCCTTGATCGGTGGCATTAGGATCGGTGGGTTTATTACATAAGTCTTCAATAAAGTGAAGGCTTGGTCACATTCTTCATCCCACATGAAAATAGTATCTTTGTGTAGCAACCTTGTGAATGAATGACATTTTTTGGCCAATTGAGAAATGAACCTTCTTATGGATTGTATTTTTCCTTGTAGAGACCTCATTTGGCTTATGTTCTTGGGAATCTCCATATCCATTATTTCTTGTACTTTTTTTGGATCCACTTCAATTCCTTTTGCTAAAACTATATAGCCTAACAATTTGCCAAATTGGACACCAAAGGCACATTTCTTTGGGTTTAGTCTCACCGAATGAATATATTTTTCAAAATTTGTAGGTGATCTTATCTTTTGTGGGACTTGGCTAATATGTCACCCACATAATCTTCTAAAAATGTGTGCATCATGTCATGGAAGATAGTTGTCATGGCCCTTTGATAATCAGCTTTGACATTTTTAAGGCCAAAGGGCATGACGTTCCAACAAAAGGTACCCCAAGAACATGTAAAGGCTATCTTCTCTTGATCTTCGGGTTCAATTTTTATCTGATTATATCCACTAAAACCATCCATTAATGAGTACATGGAGTGACCTACTGTCAAGTCAACTATTGCATCAATGCTCAGAAGTGGGAAGTCATCCTTAGGACATGCAAGATTCAAGTCTCAAAAATCTATGCATACACGAATGGATTTTTCATGTTTTGTGACCTGTATAATGTTAGATATCCATTCAACATAGGCTATCACTCTTATGAATCCCACCTTCAAAATTTTTTCTAATTCTGCCTTGACTAAGAGAGCTATATGTGGGTGCATTTTTCTCAACTTTTTCTTGACGGGCTTAACCCCTGGTCTAACGTTCAAATGATGCATTATGAAGTCGGGATCCAATCTGGGCATGTCGGCATATGACCATGCAAAGTTCACTTGTTGTTCTTGGAAAAAATTGATGAAATCCTCTCTTTCTAGAGGTGTAAGTGATGCGGCCAAGTGTATGAATTTTGGATCAAATTATGTCCCAATGTTAACCTTTTCTATCATCTCTATGAGAATTGGTGACCTTTCCTCCTCATGTTCGGGTAGGGTATCCAATCTCTCTTCCTTTGGTGCCACAGTTGGGTTTTCACCATAGGAAACATCTTTTATCTTTACTTTTTTTGGTTCTAGGGCTACCACACAGTGGTTTTCATCACTAGAACTTTTCATTTTTTTATTTTTTTTCATTTTCTTCTTTTGACTAAGAGATTGGACCCCCACTGCTTCTATGTTTGGTTCGAATTCATTGGTGAAAGAGGGTTCAACCGCATTAAGGTATTGGTTCATTGCTTGGTCATTTGGAAAATGAAGTAAGTCACTTGGCTCAGTTTGGTACCAATCAATAAGATGCAGATTTATTAAGGATAAGGTTTCATTAGGCAAGTTATCATTAATTAGGTTTATGGACATGACTTCATTTGAGGGTTCGTACATTGTATCATTTAGATCTATGACGTGAGCTTCCTCAAGATGGTCCATGGAAGAAGGATCAAAATCCCCTTCACTTGAGTCCTCATCAACTTCTACGAGAAATATCATGGGATTAACCATGAGTGGATTAAAACTAACATTTGAATTTCCCTCCTCTAAAGGTATCCAAAATGTATCTATCCATGGTGGATTAGTAGGTGCTTGTCCTATGTTAAGATCTTGTATATTAGGTGCTTCATTGTCTTGAGTTTCTTGCCTTGGGATCTTTGCATAAGTATGTATTGTGACTATCTCCTTATCATGACATGATTCATTGGATAAGGTATCCCATTCATAATCCTGGGAGTCATCACTATCTACATCAGATTCCAATGTGTTCTCTTGCAGATATGAGTCTTGCATTGGGCTGGAGCTTTCTCCTTTGTATTTGTAGCCTACTCTGGATCTTTCTTCTTCTTCCCTTCAAGTAGGTTCAATGGGTTCTAATAAACCTCTATTTCTTTGGCCTAAGGGTCCTCTTCCCTTGTACCCCATTTTCTGCATTATCTCAAATCCTTTCCCATATTGATCAGTTTGAATGTTAATATGCTGGATTCTTTATATGGGAGTACTTGAGGTATCATCTTTGTCATGATAAAGCCATTGAAGGAATTCATCCTCCTCCTTGTAAAATGCTGCTTTGTCACTTTATCTCATGAAGTAAGCGTTATACTTATGAGGTAGGTGTTCTTTTGATGGTTTCCCATGCATTCTTGGAGATGTGGGGAAGTTGAATAAGGAAATGGAGTATTCCCCTACTCCTTTGGAACTGATTTTACATTGTTTTTCAAATGTATCCATCATCTCACTCATTTTCTTGTAGTTATCCTTTTTAGCTTTATCCTTTTCTTCTCTGGTGGGTTTTTAAAGTACTATCTCCAATTTAGGTGCTTGATCTGAATCTTCATTTAGAGTTGGACCCTCGTAGCTCACTTTTTCCTTTCCTTTAGTTGATGTCATTGAGCTATCTTGAGGAGGGTTTGAAGTATCACTTAATGTTATCATGGGATCATCCATTTTGATATCTTCAATGGTGGCTCTTTGGATAATCCCTTCTCGGTTATGTGGAGTAAATAGCTCATAAAGGGGTTTAAGTGCATTGCAATATTGGAACGGATTTGAGTCTCCTCCAACTATGATTTCCTCACCCATGTATGAAAATTTAATGCATTGGTGGTACATGGATATGACTACTTGCATCTCATGGATCCATGGTCTCCCCAATAAAATATTATAAGTTAGCTTCATGTCCAATACTTGGCAATTTATGTCCTTTCTGACAGGGCCCACTTGAATGGGCAATACAATCATTCCTTCGGAGGCTCTTTCAGCTTCATCATAGGCCTTTATGGTGATCCTTTTCATAGGGTCGATGCAAGACTCAGATAACCCTAGGGATTTGACAAGACTCAATGTGAATATGTTAAGGCTAGCTCCTCCATCTATGAGAGCTCTTTTGACTCTATGTCGTTCAATCAAGACCTCTATATGCAATGGTAGATTTTGGGGATGAGTAATAGACAAGTCATCCTAGTTAGAAAATGAAAGGCAATGAGGTGCAATGAGATGACTTACCATGTTTTGAAACTTCCCCTCTTCTAAGTTAGTAGGAACATTAATTTCTACTAGAGATTTCTCTAAAATTTCCTTATGGTTGGGAGATAGCTTCAATAGCTCCAAGGTGGAGATTTGTGCTGGAGTCCTTTGTACCTGATCTACCAAGATATATGGTTTTGCTACTGTAGAAGATTATTTGATCACAATGTTGGACTGTGGAGTGCTAATAGTTTTAGGATCAACCCCTTGTAGGGTAATCCTTGAAGTCTGCCCCCTAGTGATAACATTGGATGTCTCTTTTTGGGGCTATTCTTTGATCACTATAGCATTCACAACATTATCATAGGGTGGCACAAAGTTAATGTTATTGCTACTTTTTTTCTTTCCATTGGATGAATCCCCTTTGTCATGTTTATAGAAGGGATGTTTGAAAGCTGTGTGGTCTTCATTTCTTTGAGGTCCATCAATGGTGATCATGCCACTATCAATTAAGTCTTGCACCACATTCTTCAACTGCAAGCACTCATTTGTCGCGTGCCCTCGAAGTTTATGGTATTCACAATGGCTATTTGCACTCCACCAGCTAAGCTTGTTGTGTGGCTCATAAGGTTGAATGCTAGGTAGATTAATGATGTTGTTAGCCATGAGAATCTTTAATGCATTTTTGAGGGGTTCACCCAAGGGTGTGAAGTTCCTTTGAGGAGTTGATACCAACAATTTATCAGATTTGTTACTCCTTTGATTATTTCCTTGGTTGCTACTATTAGCATTGTTGTTGGAAGGTGTGTTGGAGGTTTGGTTTGCATTATTCACTTGATTAGGTGTTCTTGTAAGAGAAAATGGAGTCACCTTCAAGTTGCTAGAATCAACAACCCCGTCATTGACTATTCCCTTATTGTTATTTTTATACCTATTATTGTTATTAAACCAATTCTTATTCTAATTGGTGCTATTGTTGGAGTTATTGTTGTTGGAGTTATTCTTGTTATCTTTATACAATTTCAACTCTCCACTCTTAACCAACACTTCTTCTATTGTTATTCCATTCTCTATGAGGTCTTGAAATGTCTTGGGGCATTGCATTCTCAATCGGTAGTTCATCTCGTTGCTCAAACTATTGATGAATATATCCATCTTCTCCTTTTCGGGCACACTCCTAGGGTACCTAGCAAATACTATCCTCCACCTTTTTAAGAAAGTGAGGAATGCTTCTCCATATTTTTGTTTACAATTACATAATGTTATCATCGTGACCTCATGCTTGATGTTGTATGAGTAATGGGCCACAAATTTTGAAGCTAATTCTTCAATGGTTTTTATGCCGAATGGTAACTTAGAAAACCACTCCATGGCCATACCTCCTAAGCTTATTGGGAATAGCCTCATTAAATAGGTGGTATCATGCATGAAATCTAAGATCAATGCACAAAACTCTTGTAAGTGATCTTGTGGATCCGACATTCCTTTGTACTTGTCATACTTGGGAAACACTATAGTGATTGGGAATGGTGCAATTACTAGACTTTTATCAAACGAGAATGGACACAATGCTTTGATAGAAAAGGGTTTAGGAGCCCCACTTTCTTGATTGTATCCAGTTGCATTTCAAATATCTTAAACTTTTTGTTCATGATGTCAATGGCACTTTCTTCAACTTTGGGTGGTTTAAGTTGATTCACATCATAATCTCATGGAAGCTTAAGACTTTCTCGGCTAGGTCCATGAAATACTTCTCTTTATCTCTTGCCATTGCTTTTTCTATGAGTATTAGGAAATAGGGGCACTAAATATCTTCATCAACCTTGTTATCAGTGGCATCATCGGCAGTTGGTTCAGTATTAGTTCTTCGATGAGTGGTATCAATTCCTTGAGTGTTTTGATCTGCCCCTCCTCTATTGGTATTGCCTTGATTATTCATGTCAATGCCCCCATTATTTGCATCACCTTAGTTGTTTGGGTCGATGCTACTATTTTTGTTATTACCCAAGACATCGTAGTACATCATGTTGTTTTCCACTTCTTGTTCGGATGATTTTTGGGGTACGGTTAGAGTGGTAGAATCATCACATGGATAAGGGAGCTCTTGAATCAAATAAGTCTCATCTTCTTGCAAGGTTTGCTTGATGTAGTAGGATCTAGTAAAAGTAGGCATGAACCTTGGAGGATAAGAGTTAATATTGCCCGTGGTCAAATCCTTATAAAATTTACAAAAAATATGTAGAACAAGATTTATAACTGGGCCAGATGTTGGAACAATAAGAACACGGAAAAGGGTATCTAAATATATGATCAAATTTTTTTGACTCCCTCAATAAATACTCTTTGTTTTCCCTTTTTTGTTTCTGGGCATCACTAGACTAAGTGTAGGTGTGACTGAAATTTTTGTACGTGTGAACTGGGATTGAACTAGGTAGCACACTGTAGGTATTCAGGTGACACTTTGCTATTAATAAGTGATTTTCCAATTTTAACATGCATGATTCAATAGGTGATAGACGTGACTTCCCTTTTGATATGCATTTTCATAAAAGTCACAAGTGTGACTTTGCCTCTGATATGCGGTATTGTTTTGTGCACACGCGGTACTTTGTTGACCAGTTTGTAAAATTTTGAATTTTTTAAATGTTTAAGATCAGGTCTTATGAAATTTCTTTGTTTGAAAATAGAACACAATCGCAACACACACATCAATTTTTCATCATGTCCCTAAAACAATCTAGTGTGTATATTCTTGAACATTTCCACAAGTATAACACAAGAAAGAATTCCAAGCAGCCTACCTAAAGTCAAATTTGGCTCTTAACATTTTGGCTCTAAAAGGTGGTCTTGCTACTTTATCAAGGATTTATTGTGGATTCTATTCAAATAGATCTTAAACTTTCATCCCCCAAGTATGTTAAGAGGCTTCCCAAATGCACCAAGGTATGATTTTGCGTAATCCGTGAGGACCATTAGAGGAAGTTCAAAAAATTTAAAATCCATTTGTCACACACCCCATTAAGGATGCATGCATTTTGTTTTATAGTGGGTTTGATTCCCGTAGCAAAAGTGAGCATATCCCACTTTGGGCTGTCCCTCTCACCAACCTTGTTAAGGCACAACTCGGGAGGTGAGCCCACTAATTCTCTAGCATGTTCATTCAAAGCAAGGAAAATGGAATTAAGGTTAAGCTTTTGGGAATCTGGTTCACCAAAAGGTGAAGAACATATCCCTAACTTTTCCTTTAGTTCCCAAACACAATAGAAAATTTTGCTCAATTTCTTTCACCCACTAACTATAGGGATTTGAGTATTTCTACTCTCTTCCACAAACAAGGGGCTTTGATTTATGTGTTTGATTCCTTAATCCTTCTTAATTACTAGATTCTCAAAATGCACCAATACCACAAGCTAAGGGAAAATATTGACTAGTTGAAGCTTACCTTTTTCTTGTAGCTAACCAAAGTTAGGGGAATTTTAAAGTGATTTCATTATTTTTATCTTACCTTGGCAAATAGCTCCTTCCAAGTATGTTTGTCCATCAGAAAGTTAGTCAACACCAACAAACACTATGAGGGGAAACCAAATCGAAATTGATGAAGCAAAGAATTATGTATGAACTTTAGGCAGCTTATTTGCACATTTTTAAAGAAAAACTTGAACTAAGGACTAAAAATATAATTGAGAGAAACAAATTTCATTTTGTAAGCTTCAATAATTGCAAGATAGTTCTGGAATACCTAATTTTCCTCCTCTTGTGTTGTCTCAAGAACAACCTTAATGTGTGCAATGTTTTCCTTCTTGATCCTCTTTGCTAACGCCTTTCCTTCTTGATTAAACTTGCTTTCTGGCTTCTAGACCTTTCTGTGCCTGCTCATTTATAGTCAAATCATGCAAACAAAGAGTTAGATAAATGATTTGATCAATTTAACATCAAGTAAAGACAATAGACAACAACAGACATTGTCCAGCTAAACATGTGAACAAATTATTAGCAGGCATAACTTTAAATACAGTAAGCGACACTTCCCAGTGACAGGCGATAATGAAAATTACTCAGGTGTAAATAGTTTATTATAAAGTGTGAATAGACTTGAAAATTGCGGAAAATAATTGATCTCAAGTGACAATTTAAAAATAGTAAGCGTAAAATAGCCGATTCAAAGCATGACTATTTCTGTAAATTGCGGAGCAAAGCTTGATCACATGCCAGATAGCAGATACATGATACTTCCTGAGTCACAAGCATGACTTTATGCACAAAAGGTTGAATGATTTATCTCATAGGCATGAGCTTCCGATTTGCAAGCGACTGCAAATAAATTAAGATAGAATAGAAGTGATAGGCCAGGGGTAAATCCTCAGCTAACAAGCATCAGAATAGAGATCGTAGGCATCTTCAGAATGACTGTAAGTGTGAGTGAATCTTCTATACGTGTGACTTCACCAATTTTTTGCAAAATATTCACAGAAAAGTGACAATACAAGTATGCAATATATGATCAAAATGATAAAATGAGGCCTAGGGCCCCATGGTGGGTGCCATTTGTGTGATGATCATAATCACCTTCATGAAATTAAGATCAAATTAGTAACAACTCAAAGTAAATACAATGCAAATCTAATTAAAATTGAAACTAAGATCTATAGCATCTCATGGTTATTGAGAAAGATGTGGTAAGTGAAGCTCTTAGCTCAAATCTCCACTAGTGACACTTCTAAAATGAGAATGTATGCTGCTATAATGCTTCTACAATGATTATTCTAGCTCAAATTGATACAAAGATATGCAAATTGCTCTAAATGCTCTTAGAATGCTCTTCAATTGCCTATAATAACAATGCTTTGCAAATGAATTTCTAAGATGAGAATTGCTCTCAAAATGCTTCATATTTATAGTAAATTCCCAAGGGTAGGGGGTGGAGTGAAGTAATCATGATTAACCCTTGGTTGAGTCAAATACTTTTCTTTGTTCATAAATGGGGGGACAATTTAAATTTGTCTCAAAGCTTTGGACAAAAGGACAAAATTGAGTGGTTGAGATTGAAACTTTAGAATGAGTGATTGAGATTCATCCTTTTTGAGTGATTTGTGTCTTTTTGTCCTCAATTCTCATTGGTTGCTCAACTTTGTTGAAAGATATTAGGAATTATTAAATTTAATTAATTAATTAAATTTAGCCATGTAAGGGAATAGGTTCATTTTGATTTTTGATTTAAACAACTATACAACTAATTGATTAAAATCAATTATGTAGTGTTTTTCACCCCTTTAAGCTTTGATTTAATTATTTAACATCATTATTTTATTTTTCCTTTTCTTTAATTGTTTTTGTCCAATTTGATTTATTAAATGTCCATTTTAATTGATTTGCTCCTTTTTTTATTGAATTAGTGCATTTTGATGATTATTGCAATTTAAAATCACTTGTCCATTTTTGAGTGTCTACAGGGGTCAACAAGAAAACCTTTAACATTTCTTGAATGTCATATGGAAATACAAAAAGACTGTTAAGTCCACTCAATTAAGATATTTTATTGTAACAATGGTTAAACTGATACAGTAGTGATTTGATTCAAATACAACTCAATTTGCAAGTATTCAAATCTATGCTAAGCTCAATATAACTCGTCTGATCAATAATCAATTCACTTCATCAAATCCTCCAACTTACTTCACTCGGTTTATATATCTCTGATGCTCAGTTATGCAAGCAGTTCAACTTGATTATGTCTATAACCAGTTTGATCAAGTATGCATGAAAAATGTCTTCACACAAAATCTTGTGCAGTCTCTATTCATTCATCATTCATAATAATGAATCTCATGTCTCTTAAATAGACGTGTAAACCATTTTCATATCAGCCATTAGATTTTTCTTATTAATCTCCTTCGTCCATTTTTCCACTTCAAGATTCCTCGACAAATGTGTCAATAACATGTTTCATTCTCTTCCCTTCGATCATCTCTGAATTTTGTCAGTTGTGGATCTTTTAAAAAACTTCATCTCATACCTCAGAATCATAAGGAATTTCTAGCTCATCAAATATAGTTAGATGTTATAACATTTAATGTTTTCATCCATACTCGGTTAATACTCAATGTGTCGGTGATAACTAACTTGGTTATTACTATCACTCAGTATACACAAGACTAGGTCAATGTATACTGACATCTTCAATTACCGACCACATTAACTTGTTCAATTCTGATCTCTTCTTGATAATAGAATAATGCAACATGCTCAAGTCAACAATATAATTCCATAGACTCATCAATAAGTTTCCCAATGTATACCTTATTCATATCTTTTATATCCATCTTGTTCTTATGTAGATATCTCATGTCTTCACCATTTCTTCCTTCTACAGATATTCAAATGTTTGTAACTATCATGATAAGTATAGTCAAGACTAGTTGACATCAATGACAACATATTAACTGATTTAATCATCTTACATATCACTTTAATAGCTTGATGATATCTAATCACTGTCTCTTTAGTTCATCAATGTATTCAATCAGTTTAATTATTTTGGTAGCAACTGATTCAACCCCCCCCCCCTCCCCCCCCAAATCTCAGTTGCATGTTTCCTATTTCATATAATTATTATCAGAGCCTAGTCCCTTGAAGCAAGCCTAACATCTTGAGTGATATCCAAAGATGGCAGCATATAAGAAGGAAAACCCTAGATTTGATGGAACTAACTATGCACTTTGGAAGAACCGAATGATTATACATCTCATATGTATTGATGAAGACTGTAATTGGTGCAGGAGCACCTAGGCCAACTTCTAAGCTAGTTTAGAGTTTTGGCTTGTACTAACCCTAGCCAAGTCAGTAGATTTTATTTTGACCTTAGAAGGTCTTGCAATTGTTTTACTAGGTGGATTAGACTAGGTTCAATCCAACCTAGATGTTTAAAGCTTTTCTCGTGGATAGTGCTAGATAGGCCTAAGATGATAAAATGGGTGTAAATGGGTCTAAAAGTCTTATAGACTTAGGTAACATTGGAAAAGTGCCTAAAAAGGCCTAAATGATGTTTATACATCATTTGGTAGGAGTTAGTGGTCATTAAAGGTAGTTTGGAGAAATGATGGAAAAGTTACCATAATGTTGTCATGACAACATTTACATCTTTGCAAAATGTTGCATGCAACAACAACAACTTTGATCCCTTCAAAGTTAAGGGTGGTTATTAATGCTTAGTGGCCTAAAAAATTGGAGAAGGCATATTTTAGTTATTATAGGATCCCATTTCCCAAGGCAGTACTGTGTAAGAAGAATTTTGAATTGGAATGAAGGCTTAGAGTTTTGGTTTTTAGTGATAGTCAATTTGTTTTGAGTGCATGAGTTAATGTATGGATTGAAGTGTGAAAATTAGAGTTATATTTTTGAAGTACTTTTATTTCTAAGAAATTTTTGTTCAATAGTGTTCAATGGTGTTGACAGATTGGTTTTGGGAAGAATGGCTCCCACATAGAATCTAACTATGGAAATCACTAGGGTTTGGATGAATATGTTAGGGGAGCCTTTTTACATTTTAAATATGTAGGCAGGACACCACAAGAACAAGATAGCCATTTTTAGCATCATGCCCTAGGCGAGACCAGTGTACCCAGCTAGGTGCATGACAATGAAGATTTGATGTGCATTTGCAGGGGAAAGAATGAAAGTTTGAACCAAGCATGGATTCAGAGAGATAATAGTCCTATTGATACTTGGTAATGAGATTAGGCATTGGCCAATCCATTTACGTATATTTCTAAGTAGAAATTAGTGGACTGCACTATTATAGGCCTTTTAGCCCTATAATCTAGGAATCTACTGTAGGGAGACCCTAGAACCCTAAGACCACCAAAATATTTAAGGTTTCCCATAAGGTTATCCGAATGTGAAGTTATTTTTTGGAGTCATTTGTACTTTTTAAAGAATAATTAGGAAAAACACCCTGTCTAGGGCTACTAGACCAATTAGGCCTAATAGGCAAAGAACATAGTGAATCTTGAACCTGATGGGAGAAGTCTTGAAACCCTATTAAAATGGGACCATTAGGGATTCAAATAGATGTTGTAATTGAGAATGCACCCCCTGAAGCACTTGTGTGGAGTTTATGGTGAATTTTCACTTGGAGTCATCCAAGGAGGAGTAAAGAGTTGAAACACCCTTAATGATAGTAATCCCTCAAGGTGAAGCACAAGAAGATAAAATCAAAGAGTGGAGTTGGAGTAGTCTTAGGCCAAGAGAGAAAAGACTATTAAGGTCCTAGAAGAGAGCTTAGCATCTTGGGAAGGTTAGGACAAGTAAATTCCTAGGGCAGTGTTTGTGCAAGCACACCTTGGAGTGTTTCTATCAAATTGGTATCAGAGCCTTTTAGACTAGGCTTGTGGTGAATGTTCGAACTAGAGAATTTAGTAGGAGACTCTATAATAGTGACCAATACTAAGTTGGAAAAGAAATTGGATGAGTAAGAAGAAGAAAATAGATTGCTCAGATACATATTGGATCAACTAGAACAAAAAGTGGATGAAGTAGATGAGAAGGTTGAAGAAGTTAAAGACAAGATAGATGGAAAACAAAAAGAGATACTCTTAGAGGATAAGGTCCCTGAACCAGACCCAATCCTAGTCAAAGAACCCTTCTTGAAGGCATTGAAGGCCTTAAGTTGAAAGGCATTAGAAGGAATTCCAATCTTTAATGGAAAGATGGAACCAGAGATAGTCCTAGACTGGATTGAAGGACTTGAAAACAAGTTTGAATGTGATGGTATAACATAAGCTCAAAAAGAAAAAGTTTCTAAGGCTAGACTTAGAGGTCTTGCACTCACTTGGTGGAAATTCATCCAAGATGAGAGAGAGAAGGAAGGTAAGAAGCCCATTGCTACATGGAAGGCTATGGCAACAAAAATTAGAGATGCCTATGTGCCTGAGGATTATGAAATCTAGTTGCATAAGAGAAGATAAAGTTTGAGACAAAAGGACTTAGATGTGAACTCCTATACTAAAGAGTTTCAAATTATATGCATGAGGTCAAGAGTTGTAGAGGATGAGAAGGTGAAGGTAGCTAGGTACCTTAATGGTCTCAAGTGGACTATACAAGATGAGATGAGTCTATTAACCCCTGACACTATTTAGAGATGTGACCAAATAGCAGTGAAGGTAGAGAAGTTAAGAAAGAAAGACTCCAACACTACCAGAGGTAGAGGCAAAGGAAAAGACAATAGAGGACAAAGAGGTGGATATGATGGAAGAAGTTCAGAGACCAAGTCTCAAGGAGAGACCAAAATTACTAAGCAGCAAGAGAGGAGTTCAAGCAGAGGAAACTCCAATAGAGGAAGAAGCTCTAATAGAAATTGGAGAGGAAGAAGCAGTAGTCAAGGAAGAGGTTCTTAATTTTTCACTATGAAGTGTTACCAATGTAATAAAATAGGACACCCTGCATACCAATGTCCAGAGAGGGGCTCTATTTCTCATGGAGGTGACAAGAGGGTAAACTATGTTCGAGAGGAACCTAGTGGTGGAAATTAAAACCTTGAGGTACCCCTAGAGTCAGAAGAAGGTGAGAACCTAATGATGAGAAGGACATTGATAAAGGAGCTAGTAAAAGAGGAACCAAGTCAGAGGAGGTCACTATTTAGAATTAAATCTAAGATGATGGGAAAATTTTGAAGAGTAATTATAGACTCAGGGTCTACTGACAATATAGTGTCAAAGGAGGCAGTTGTTGGTGTAATTAAGTATTTACTAATCACACTTTACTTAAGTTTACTTAGGATAATGCATTTGCATATTAGTTGTCTTTGTGACACTTAGGATTTTGCATTTCATTTTAGCACATGGTTAGGAGAATCTCCACTTTAGGTGTGATAGTTGTCATCATATACCTCATTGTGTGTGAGATCCACCTTTAGTGCTCTTATCACATTATCATCCTAATCCAATGCACATACTTTATTGCATATTGGAGGATGATCCACCTTTGGTGGACATGTGATTCCACCTTGTGTGGGTGATATCTTATCATCTCCTTATCATGTAGTCTTATTGCATTGCCTATATATTGAGGCATTCCTACTTTGTATAATCAATCAATCATCTATCTATTTCATTATTTGATCATTGATCATATCATATTTTTTCTCTCTTGTGCTATCTCTTGAGCTTCTAGATCTTGGTTTCTATTCTTTTCCTTAGGAAAATTCTTACATTGTATCAGAGCGATATCAAAATTCTTACATGGTATCAGAGCCATAGGAGTTTCATTTGTATAGCCTATTTTGAGAGATTTTTATTGCAAGTCAAAATTGGAGCTTGCTGGTGCAAATCAGAGGTTGGAATCACATTGAGGAGGTCCAAAAACCCCTAAATCAAATTTTTTTTCATCCAAATCAGACATCTGAAGCCAAATCTAGAGCCATTTGAATTTTCAAGGTTCGACGGCGGCGATTCAGAAAAAATAATTTCAGAGGCAATTTTCAAACAGCGATATCTCAGTCATTCAGACTCCTTTTTCAAAGCAATTTTTTGTTTGTTTTGGGGTAGAATTTCATGATCTACACAATGGTGTAGGTGATTTCTAATTTTTGTTTCTGATATTTTCTAAAAATCACAAATCCAGATTTTTACAACTTTAGAGGCTTCGTTCGGGCTCATATGGACACATTTTCAAGTGCTATTTTTTTTGAAAGTTCATGATTTTCTATCTACTTTCCAGATCTGGTATCAGTTTGGAAAAATTTTGAGTAGACATAGTACTTTCAAAATTTGGTCTATTTTGGCCTATTTTTGGCACTTGTAATTTGTTAGATCCTTGAGAGATCTTGTGTCTTATTTGTTTGAGTCTAATATAGCTTCATATTTTCTATTGTAATCATCAAAATCAGAAGTCCACTTTGATCAATTTTGGCAAGTGGCAATTGTACATGCACTAGTTATAAAGTGCCAAAATCATCATTTTGGGGGGGGGGGGGTTCTTTGATTGAGTGAATTGGGGGGGTGTCTTATGTGTTGGTGTCTCTCTTTTTGTGCTCTTTTCATTTCTACATCATGGGTTCAATTGCAAAATTAACTCCACATAACTATGCTACATGGAAAGATAATGTATGGAGCAAGTTAATGGTTCAAGGTTTAAATCCTTATGTGGATGGTACAATTAAAAAACCCACTGCTGATGATACTACTACAATAGATAAATGGTCACGAAGAAATTATCAAGCTTTAGGAGTCTTAAGAGAGAATATGTCTCAAGCAGTAATGTATCACATCAAAAACATAAATGATGCTAAAGAAGCATGGGAAAAACTTGAAGAATTGTTTGGCAAAGTGGATGAGGAAATGGGATTCAAAATTGAGACTGATCTCCTCAAATTAGATCCCAGGAACTTTGACACAGTTCAAGATTATCTCACCAAAGTCAATGACTATAGAGCTTAACTTGATGATTGTGGTAATCTCATCAAGGATGAGAAGTTGGTTAGTCACTTGTTGAATCATCTTCCTCCTGAATATGCAGCCTTTGTTTCAAGTTACAATACTCACAAGTTGACAATGGGAAGTGCCTTCATTAAGCCTTCATTTGAGTCAATTTCAGAAATGTTGGTCTTAGAACAAACAAAATTGATGAGTATGGGGATTCTCAAGTCTTCAACTTCCAAGGCATTGGTGGCTAATCATGAGAGTCAAGGCAATCAAAGTCAAAAGAAGAAGAAGAATTGGAAGTCTAAGTCTCAACAAGAAGGCACAACATCAACTTCCACACAATATGCAACCTCTACATCACCTCAAAAGGGTGAATCTTCAAAGAAGGAGAAGCGATTTTGTGCATATTGCAAAAAGGATGGACATGAAGAACACTTTTTTTATAAGAAGGACATTGATGAATTGAAGAATCTTCTTGCCAAGAACAACATCAAATTGCCTTCTAGGATGTCTACTTCAACCTCTTCTTCACCAAATTCAGAAAAAGATAAAGGGAAGGGTCATGCATTTGTCACTCAAAAAGGACATGCTTTATATGCTTCTTCAAGTCATGATTCAGGTAGATGGCTTCTAGATTTAGGGGCTTCTCATCATATGGCTTCTTCACAGTCCATGTTTTCATCATTTGAGTCTTGTAAAGGTCCACCTATTTTGATGGGCAATCACACTTACATGAATGTGCTTGGGAAAGGAAGTATTGAAGTTAAGGATGGACACTCCAATGATGTGTTGTGTGTTCCACACTTGACTAATAACCTTCTTTCTATCTATCAAATCACAAATGGTGTAACAAAGAAGACTGTGGAATTTACACCTGATTCAGTTTTCATCAAGGACTTGGAGAGTGGAGCAGTTATTGCTACTGGGATAGTGGATCACTCTTCTCGGTTGTAATCCTTTGCAGATTTTGTTCCTCTTGATGACAGTGATTCTTTAGACAGTGAGTCTTCATCATATGATGATTACAGTGATGATTCAGATTTTGAGGAGAGTTTTGGCTACTTGAACTTGGGTATTCTCACTCATGATTAAGTTCCTAAGCCTTCTATTTCATCTCCTCCTATTGAGATTACTTCTACTCTTGCCCCTGATGATGCTTGCATTCACATAGATTCAGGTGATTCAGTGTAGTAGGATATTCATTGTCTTCCAGACTTGGTTCCATGGGATGAATACTTGACAGACATTGCAGGTTTGTTTATGGAGTCCTATACTTTAGATTTGGGAGACTTTATTGATGACATTCATCTTCTCTTTGGTGAAGATGATCCTTCTTCAGTTGTTGCGAGGGAACATGCTGACCCTCATATTCATTCTCTACTTGATCATTCTTTCAAGGGTGACATGATTGTGGATACTTTGATACAGCAGTTCGAGGAGGTCACTTTCTCTTTAGAGGAGATACTTGGATCTTTAGTACATGTTCTACATTCATCCTCAGTTGAACCTGATTTATCTTTTTTAGCAGAGTGGCTTAGTACACATGATTTGGATGAGGCAACTTTCAGCTTTGAAATGGGGACACTTGAGAAAGTTTCAGAGATTCCATACTCTTTGAAGTTTCTTCCTAGAGATTGGGGAGGAGGCTTCATATATTCACCTTTGGTATTGTTTCTTCCTAAGGGGAGGAATGTTGTTCTACACTCATGGAGCAGTTTCTACATCGAGCCTGGAGCATCTACCATTGGTGTTCATTCTACATTGAGGGGGGGCTACTTGGTCTCTCTTCCACTACTTCTATCTTATGGGGGGGATATTTTCCTCATATGAGGTCTTCTCTCTCATCTTCTATTATTGTATTCATCTCTCTTTTTGGGGGAGGGTTTTTCCCATGAGGTTTTCCCTCTTTCTCCACTTTATGAGAGATTGCATTGTTCTTGCATCTTGTACATGGGTACCTAACATGGCCTAGTGGCCGGGACCCATCTTGCATTGTGAGCTTAAGTGCATTCCCCTAAGTTGCACTTAAGGGGGGGTGTTGGTGTAATTAAGTATTTACTAATTACACTTTACTTAAGTTTACTTAGGATAATGCATTTGCATATTAGTTTTCTTTGTGACAATTAGGAGTTTGCATTTCATTTTAGCACATGGTTAGGAGAATCTCCACTTTAGGTGTGATAGTTGTCATCACATACCTCATTGTGTGTAAGATCCACCTTTAGTGCTCTTATCACATTATCATCCTAATCCAATGCACATACTTTATTGCATATTGAAGGATGATCCACCTTTGGTGGACATGTGATTCCACCTTGTGTGGGTGATATCTTATCATCTCCTTATCATGTAGTCTTATTGCATTGCTTATATATTGAGGCATTCCTACTTTGTATAATCAATCAATCATCTATCTATTTCATTATTTGATCATTGATCATATCATATTTTGTCTCTCTTGTGCTATCTCTTGATAGAATACCATATAATATAGAATACCATTATTTCTTTATAAATATTTATAAGGCAAAGAATAGAAACCAAGATCTAGAAGCTCAAGAGATAGCACAAGAGAGATAAAATATGATATGATCAAATGATAAAAAATGAATAATAGATAGATAGATTGATTTTACAATGTAGGAGTGCCTAAATATATAGGCAATGCAATAAGACTACATGATAAGGAGATGATAAGATATCACCAACACAAGGTGGAATCACATGTCCACCAAAGGTGGATCATCCTCCAATATGCAATAAAGTATGTGCATTGGATTAGGATGATAATGTGATAAGAGCACTAAAGGTGGATCTCACACACAATGAGGTATGTGATGACAACTATCACACCTAAAGTGGAGATTCTCCTAACCATGTGCTAAAATGAAATGCAAACTCCTAAGTGTCTCAAAGACAACTAATTATGCAAATGCATTATCCTTAGTAAACTTAAGTAAAGTGTAATTAGTAAATACTTAATTACACCAACACCCCCCCTTGAGTGCAACTTAGGGGAATGCACTTAAGCTCACAATGCAAGATGGGTCCCGACTACTAGGCCATGTTAGGTACCCATGTACAATATGCAAGAACAATGCAATCTCTCATAAAGCGGAGAAAGAGGGAAAACCTCATGGGAAAAACCCTCCCCCAAAAGAGAGATGAATACAATAAAGAATCCCCCCAAAGGAAGGAAATATAGATAACAGTAGTCAATAGGCTAAAAATGAAGAGAATACCACATAGCAACCCATACAAGGTCACTTGGTTGAACAAAGGACAACATGTTTTTGTCAATGAACAAGCATGGGTGGAATTTTGAATTGGAAGATACAAAGACAAGGTTTTGTGTGATGCCCTACCTATGGATGCATGTCACCTACTCCTTGGGAGGCCATGGAAATTTTATAGACATGCCATGCATGATAGAGCAAAGGATTCTTATTCTTTCAAGAAGGACAATGTGAATTTCAAAATACAGTCACTATTAGAGGATGGAGAAATGAAGTCATCAAGCCAAAATGTTCTAATGGTCAGTGAGAAGGATTTCATAGAGACCTTAAAGGAAGGAGAGGGAGGAGGCTTTGCACTTGTGTTGAACCGAAATGAAGAAAGTGTTGACAAGACATACAAGAAGCCATAATTTCCAAAAGAAGTGCAAGAGATGTTGTAGGAATATGAGGGAATTGTAAGTGATGGAAAAACATCAACCCTACCCCCTAAGAGAGCTATAAGTCACCAAATTGACTTCATCCCAGGAGCTACCCTTCCTAACAAGGCAACCTATAAGATGACCCCTCAACAAAATGAGGAAATTTCCATGAAAATTTGAGAACTCCTAAGACAAGGTCTCATTAGGAAAAGTATTAGTCCTTGTGCCATCCCCACTATCTTAGTACCTAAAAAGGGAGGAACTTGGAGACTATGTACTGATGCAAGAGAAATAAATAGGATACCCATTAGGTTTAGGTTCCCTATCCCTAGGATAGAAGACCTAATGGATTGCCTAGGAGAAGCTAAATACTTTACTAAGATTGACCTAAAGAGTGGTTACCACCAAATTAGAATCCATGAGGGAGATGAATGGAAGACAACCTTCAGAATGACATAAGGTTTGTATGAATGGCTTGTAATGCCATTTGGGCTATCCAATGCCCCCTCCACATTCATGAGACTTATGAATGAAGTCCTGAAGGACTACGTTGGAAAATTTTTAGTACTGTATCTTGATGATACACTAATCTATAGCAAGACCAAAGATGAACATCTCAAACATTTGTAGATTATTTTCAAGAAGCTACATGAGGAGAAATTGATGATAAACTTGGAAAAATGTGAATTCATGAGGCAGGAGCTATTGTACCTTGGGTTTGTATTGTCTCAAGGCAATCTAAAGATGGATCCTAGAAAAGTGGAAGCCATTCTCAATTGGCCAACTCCTAAGATAGAAACAGAGGTGAGAATCTTTCATGGTTTAGCTCAATATTATAGGAAATTTATTAAGAAATTCAGTGCTATTTGTGCTCCTATGCTTGATAGCATAAAAGGAGGGATGAAAACTAAATTTGTCTAGAATGAGAAAGTTAACCATGGATTTGATTTGTTGAAAAAGAAGATTGCCACTCAACCAATCATAACTTTGCCAAGTTTTGAGAAATTGGTCACAGTTGAGTGTAATGCTAGCAATGTGGCTATTGGTGCTATCTTGAGCCAAGAGGGGAGACCAGTGGCTTTCCATAGTGAAAAGATCACTAATGCTAAGAATAATTACTCTTCTTATGACTTAGACATGTATGCTCTAGTCCAAGCACTAAGGAAATGGAGGCACTACTTACTTCCAAAGGAGTTTGTGGTCTTTTCTGACAACCAAGCACTAAGTTTCCTGAATTCACAAGACAAACTCAGTCATAAGCATATGAAGTGGGTAGAGTATTTTTAGGCCTACACTTTCAACATCAAGCACAAAAAGGGACCGTAGAATAAGGTAGTTGATTCTCTAAGTAGAAGAGTCATGATTGCACAAGAGATACACTTGCAGAGCATGGGTATTGACAGTTTCAAAGACCTATATGCAGAAGATGAAGTATTTGCAGAGATTTATAAGGTATGTCAAGAACATAAGAACCATTTTCACAGTGAATTCTCTGAATATACAATACAAAGTGATCTATTGTTTGGAGGAAGTCAACTATGTGTTCCTAGAGGGTCTATTAGAGAAAATGTGATTCAAGAGAAGCACAATGGTGCACTTAGTGGGAATTTTGGTGTCAATAAGACCCAAGAGTTAGTGGAGAGGTTTTAATTTTGGCCTAAAATGAATTTGGACATTAGGAAGTATGTAGAGAGTTGTGTGGTGTGTCAGAAAGAAAAGGGTACGTCTTCAAATGCTGGCCTTTACCAACCTCTTCCCATTCCTAGCATACCATGGGAATGCTGGAGCATGGATTTTGTTGTGGGATTTCCAAAGACCAAACAAGGAATGGATAACATCTATGTCATTGTAGATAGATTCAATAAAATGGCACATTTTGTCCCATGCAAAATAGTGCATGATGCTAGTCAGATAGCACATTTGTTCTTCAAGGAAGTAGTGAGGATACATGGATTACCACTGAGTATAGTATCTGACAGGGATACTGAGTTTATGAGCCACTTTTGGAAAACACTATGGCATAAGCTAGGAACAAATTTGTCTTTTGGGTCTGCATACCACCCTCAGACAGATGGCCAAACGGAGGTGGTCAACAAAAGCCTTGGCAACCTACTAAGATTTCTTACAAAGGAGTATGGTCAAGCTTGGGATCAACTCCTAGGGCAGGCAGAGTATGCCTATAATGATACTATGAATATGACTACTGGTAAGAGTCCTTTTGAGATATTTTATGGCCTATACCCAAGAGGCATATTTGAGCTCATATAAATCAAGGATGGAGCTAATGGTAGTGGTTATGCTGAAGACTTTTCACACTCCATGAAAGAGGTGCATGAAATAGTGAGGAAGACTCTACAAGAGAACATAGCAAAGATCAAGAAGGTGGATGAAAAGAAAAAGGATGTTCAATTTTGGGTAGGTGACCTATTTATGGTCCATTTGAAAAAATCTAGGCAATAGAAAGGATTCCCACACAAGTTGAAAATGAGAAGATTGGGATCATGTACTATTCTAACCAAATATGGCAATAATGCATACAAAGTTGATCTCCCGAAGGATACTGGTTTATCTCCAATCTTGAATGTTGTAGACCTGGTCCTGTATAAAGGTCCTACTCCAAATTTAGAATAGATCCTTACTAAGGTCATCAAGGAGGTAGAAGAGTTGAACTTGTCACCTACACCATCTAAAAAGGCAGATAAGATCCTTGATTCTAGGGCCTACAAGAAGACCACACAGAGAATTTACTATGAGAACTTGATTAAATGGCATGGGAAAGGTGATGAAGAGGCCACCTAGATCAATGAATCATAGTTTAACAAGTTTGGAGTGGATTCCAACTTACTCAATCCAAGGATGGATTGAAGTCTTTTCATTTGGGGAGGATGGTGCAGGAGCACCTAGGCTAACTCCTAAGCTAGTTTAGAGTTTTGGCTGGTACTGACCCTAGCCAATTCAGTATTTTTTATTTTGACCTTAGAAGGTATTGCAAGTGTGTTCCAAGGAGGATTAAACTAGGCTCAATCCAACCTATATGTTTAAATCTTTTCTAGTGGATAGTGCTAGATTAGGCCTAAGATGGGAAAATGGGTGTAAATGGGTCTAAAAGTCTTCTAGACTTAGGTAAGATTGGAAAAGTTCCTAAATGGCCTAAATGATGTTTATACATAGTTTGGTAGGAGTTAGTGGTCATTAAAGGTAGTTTGGAGCAATGATGGAAAAGTTGCCATAATGTTGTCATGACAACATTTACATCTTTGCAAAATGTTGCATGTAACATCGACAACTTTGATCCCTTCAAAGTTAAGGGTGGTTATTAATGCTTAGTGGCCTAAAATCATGGAGAAGGAATATTTTAGTTATTATAGGATCCCATTTCCCAATGCAGTACTATGTAAGAATAATTTGGAATTGGAATGAAGGCTCAGAGTTCTGGTTTTCAGTGATAGTCGACTTGTTTTGAGTACATGAGTTACTATATGGATTGAAGTGTGAAAGTTAGTGTTATATTTGTGAGTTATTTTTATTTCTAAGAAATTTCTATTCAATAGTGTAGAGGTTTTGAGTTCATTAGGTTAAACTTTTAAATTTTTTTGTAAGTTGTATAGTTGTTGGTGTTGACAAAGTGGTTTTGGGAAGAATGTCTCCCCCATAGAATCCAACCGTGGAAATCACTAGGGTTTGGATGAATATGTTAGGGGAGCCTTTGTACATTTTAAATATGTAGGTAGGAGGCCATAAGAATAAGATAGCCATTTTTAGCATCATCCCCTAGGCGAGACCAATGTACCCAACTAGATGCATGACAATGAAGATTTGATGTACATTTGTAGGTGAAAGAATGAAAGTTTGAAACAAGCATGGATTCAGAGAGATAATAGTCCTATTGATACCTAGTAATGAGATTAGGCATTGGCCAATCCATTTAGGTATATTTCTAAGTAGAAATTAATGGATTGCACTATTATAGGCCTTTTAGCCCTATTAGCCCTATAATCTAGGAATCTACTATATGAAGACCCTAGAACCCTAAGACCACCAAAATGTTTAAGGTTTCCCAAAAGGGTATCTAAATGTGAAGTTATTTTTTGGAGTCATTTGGAAGTTTTTAAGAAGAATTGGGAAAAACACCTTGTCTAGGGCTACTAGACCAATTAGGCCTAATAGGCCAAGAGCATAGTGAATCTTGAACCCGATGGGAGAAGCCTTGAAACCCTATTCAAATGAGACCATTAGGGATTCAAATAGATGTTGTAATGAAGAATGCACCCCCTAAAATGCTTGTGTGGAGTTTATGGTGAATTTTCACTTGGAGTCATCCAAGGAGGAGTAAAGAGTTGAAGCACCCTTAATGATAGTAATCCCTCAAGGTGAAGCACAAGAAGATCAACTCATAGAGTGGAGTTGGAGTAGTCTTAGGCTAAGAGAGAAAAGACTATTAAGGTCCTAGAAGAGAGCTTAGGATCTTGGGAACGTTAGGACAAGTAAAGTCCTAGGGAAGTGTTTGTGCAAGCACACCTTGGAGTGTTTCTATCAATAATGCCCCTCCCATAGTTTTCTTTTTAGTTTTATTGCCAAACTCTTCTAGAAAATTTTCATGTGTTTTATTTATTTCAAGGATTTTTGAGGTTTATGAATATATGACATTTTATTGAATAATCATGAATTAGATGCTTTTGAATTATTTTCATGTTGATTAAATGCTAATGATGATGTTATTTATATGTGATGGTTATTCAATTTTGATGATTCATATGTTAGGATATCATGAATGCTTGTGGTTTTACTGATCCCATACTTCCATATGTATGGTCAAAGTGTATAATTTATATTTATGTTTGATGTGCTTGATGTGGTTAAGGGACATAGTCGTAGTTATTTGCTTGTGATATCCACACGGTCGCCTGAGCCCAACCATTGCTTGTTTATATTATACATGTATGTACATGCTTGTCTTTTATGCAAGTTTGCAAGTATCGGGCATCGACTTCCCTGAATTACCAGGATGAGTGTGCCTTATCACAAAATCTCAATGGTAAGTGAGGGGAGATAACATACAAATCAAAATCCCAACCCCAACCATTGATTGTCGTAAATATTGGGCAAGTATCTGTTTCTACCCATCTGAATTTGTTAAAGTGACGTGAATTTGTGAGCCCTTCCTTGGTGTCTATTTGATATAGAGTTAGTCATTTTTTAAATTTTGGGAGTTGAGTGGATTTGTTTGTGTGAATTATTTGATTTAATTAATTAAGCTAGGAGTAATTTTGAGATTTGAATATTTATATTTTATGTATGTGGAAATATTAAATGTAGAGTATATTTAAATATTAAGGGTAATTAGATACCTTTGTTAATTAAATGATTAAATTAAAAGAGTTAAATTTGGAATTAAAGGGTTTAATTAATTATTAAATCCTAATATAAATTAAAGGGTATAGTTGATTTATTTAATATTTGATTTATTAGTTTGCATAGTTTATTATGTGCTAAAAGTATTTATTGTTTAATTGAATAATTATATGCAATTTAAGTTGCACATTTGTTTTAAGTGAAATTGAAATTATAATTAAAGTTAAAAGTTGAGTTAGAGTTTTATTTAAAAGTACATTATTTATTTTTGAGTTATTTTATCATGCAACTAGAGAGAGAGAGAGTTGAGTTCTGCTTTAGGGTTTGCATGTTTTAGAAACCCTAGGAGGGATAGGTTTTCTTTATGCAGAGATTTTGGGTATTATTTTCATTATTACTATCAGGTTTTGGAGGACCTTTGGAAGAATTGGAAGATTTTTGGGAAAGCTTGTTTTGGTGAGCATTGATTTTTTATTGTTTGAAAGCTTGGATTTTGAAGGTTGGCTTGGGTTTTCCTTAGCTTCAGATTTTCAGACGTTGGTTGAGGTAGGGTTTGAAAACCTCTTTATGAAAATTATTCTTTTGAGAAGATTGTATACTTTGTGTTTGGGATTGTTATGTGATTGATTGAAATTGGCTCCTATTTTAATTTTGGGTTGTTGTAAAAATTTGTATTAAATTGATGTTAGTTTGATCTGGTATTTCATTTTGTGTGTTTTGAAAACCCTAGAATAAATTTTAGGAAATTGATATCTTATCTTCGATATGTTGCAAAAAGATTAAATTAGGAATTGCATGTGTAATTTAAATCAATAGATGATAGTTTTGTATAAAAAAACGTAGTTTTCTATTGAAGAAAATCAATTTATAATTATAGGTTTCACATGTCTTAATGTATGAGGGTTTGATTTAAATCTATTATTTAATTTTAAAAAATATATATATATTATATTCTTGTTTTGGCAGCCTATCCCAGATTTAATTCTAGTATTATTTTTTTATGTGAAATTTATATTTAAAAAATAAAGGATTTAATTTTTTTTAAACAAAGAGATTTTAAAAAAAATATATTAATAAAAAAAAAATTAAGGTGGGGTGGGGACCCCATCCCCCACCCCTTGATGACCAAAACCTGTCTCAGCAACTCTGGCTGCTACCAAAAGAAGCTGACTGTTACTCCTATTTGAGCATTAATGGTTGTCATTAGTATCATTCAATTATTCAGTCGGTAAAGGAGACAAATATGACAGTTGGTCAAACACATAAAGCCTATACACCAATCAGGATACAAGAAAAATCTCTAAGCTTACCAAACATGGCTTTGACCAAGTACTCTCACTGAGCTAGATGATTACCGAGTATCAAGCATAATGTTCACCAAGCATTCATATTAACCGAGCACCAATTAATTATCAAACAAAGAATGCAGTGAACACCAAGTAAAATAGGAAATGACATAATAATTTGAAAAGGCACAAACATCAATGTAAATGGTTCATTCTAATCATAAAATGGTTTACCAAGATCAAGATAGAATTAAATATGGATGTAATCATTAAATTGTTGATTATTCCTATGTACTGTAGATCTAGGTTTTTTTATTTCACCGTTGATCTTAGGTTTTCTAAGATATTGTATAACCCTAATTAGGTCAAGTTAGTTTGATATAAAATGTGTAAAGATTTCATTATGAACATATATCATGAAGGAGTAGTCATACTAAGGACATTAGGAGATCAGACAAGGGTTTTTGACAGAAAGGATTGAAAGAAGTATTCAGCTTTTCAGAACATACACAAGGCTACCGAGAAGAATAGGACACACACATCACTACAAGGTGATATATTTATTGTATATTCTAGATCTGAATTAGGCAAGATAGAGTTTCTAATTACAGATACTTTTTACTATTACCATTTAACCATTGTAGCAGATTTAAAATCTCCTAACAGAGTGTACTTAACTGTTCTTAGCTAAATATCTTAACCGAGTACACACATGTATTATTTTGTTAAAATCATTTAACCAGGTAGATCTAGTCGATCTAATTGTTACTCCTAATAGGGTAAGATCATTAGAAGTGATCACAATTTGTAGCCTTAACCAGCATACTATGTTATTGTAGTAGTGAAGATTTGTGGGTGTCATCCCCACCACATTTTTTACCTTCTTACAAGGGTTTTTGTGATACCAAAAAATATGTGTAATGTGTATGAATTTTCATGAATGGTTTATTGATTAGATTACATGCAAATTACATTTTTAGTTATATTTGAATGTATAGTTCATACAATGGATTCAGTTGGTTAAATGCTATCTACACCTACAAAGTTTTAGTCTTGAAAAGTTTTCAAGGTACTGATTCACCCCTCCCCTCTCAGTACTTATCTTTCCATAATCCCAATAATTGGTATCAAAGCTAGATATCTTGTTAAGGAAGTTTAATCACCGAAGAGGAAAGATCTAAGGATGGAAATATATAAGCTAGATAAGACTATTGAGAATCAAAGATTATAGATGCAGATCTTTATTGAGAAATTCAAAGAAGCCAAAGAAGAACTGAAGAAGTTATTAATCAAGAGGAAGGATATGGATATTAGGTATAATGAGACTGATTATCATGAAGAAGAGATAGATGATTCATTTGAGGTATCTGGATCTGGATCTAGTAGCATATATGATGCATATGAATGAACCATATAAGATCTATCTATAAAGAATCTACATCTTAATAAACAAGTGAAATATTTATAGATCTGTCAAGAGACACAAATGGTCAGAATGATTGATGTCATGAACAATGCAAGGAAAGTAGAAAAAGAAAGAAACTTGGCCATTGAAGATAGGAGCCAAATGACTGACAAGTTGCAAGAGAAGGAATTTGAGATACTGAGACTCACCGAGCATCACTTTGAAATCTCTAATTAGATGGGTGTCATAAGTCAGGAAGTCAGCTAAGTAAATAGTGAGCTTACAAGGAAACTAGAAGACATTGGTGAATTAAGAGAGGAAAATGAAAGATTCAAGAATGAGGTAAAGATGAAACAACAACATAATGAGATGATCAAGAAAGATGAAGAAAGTACTAAGAGAATGGATGAATTTTTTATTAGTCAGAAAAGACTTGATAACACAACTAGTTTAGGCTATACCAAGCAGGGAGAGTCATCAAGATAGGTTGAACAAAATAATGTCTATGATAATCTAAGGCCAAAGAAGATATCATATTATCATTATGGAAAACTAGGCCACACATCAAATATTTGCAAAAGTAAAGAAAAAGGTATTCCTAAATCCATTCCTAAATTTAATGGTTATTGATATAACTATAATAAGTATGGAAATCAGGCACATGAGTGCAAATGAAAGTTGAATAGGACACCTAAGAAACCTTATATGGAGAAACATTATTGCACTTGCAACATGTATGGACACATATCACAAGAATTTAGGAAAAAAATGAAGCAAGTTTGGACATCGAAGGAAAAGAAAAAATCATATCAACTGAGAAGGCAAGGTAATGCATATACTTTGGATTACAACACTTGGGTTAATTGCACAACATGTAGCAGGTATGGACATGTAGCAGAAAATTGCATACGAAAGAATTGGAGAGGAAGATCTCATAATTGGACAAGTACTAGTATGGTATGTTTGCATTGTCAGAAAGTCGGTCACTTGAAAAAAGATTGTAGAGATCGAGCACCAGAGATACATACAAATAAAAATGGCAATAAAATTGAAGAAATCATGAGGATAAGAAATCAAATGTGGAGAAAAGAATCAAATGACAATGCTGGATCAAGAACTGTAGTCGATGACACCTCATCCATCGGATTAGGTGATATCACCACCTCCACCTAATCAATGAAGGTATGGATGGAACTGAATTTTAGTCAGTTATATTTACAAACAGTACCTTATATCTAGTGAATTCACACCAAATCAACATGAAATAAGATGCAACATGGGATTACATGTTTTGAGCTTAAATTGTGTATAGACGGTAAAAGCATGACCGAGTAAATGTTTTCTAGTCGGTAAATATTGGCAGGGTTAACCAAGTCGTGGTTGTTAGGAATAGTCCCAAGAGATAACTGAGGGGGGGGGGGGGGGGTGAATCAGTTATCTACAAGTTTCAATTTTTTATCCAATTAAGTATACTTAAACATAAAGCATAAACACAATGAAAGAACACTTGAACACAACACCAATAATTTGGTTATGGGGAAACCCAAATAGGTAAAAACCACAGTGGGAATTGACACCCACTAATAATCTGCACTAGTGTTTTATGATCCTTGCTAGAAGATCCTTAACCCTGTTAGGAGTTGCTTTACATTATATTTATTACAATGACCTAGTCAAGGGTCAGACCCTATTAGGAGTCTTTTACAATTAACCCTATTGGGGGTGAGGACACACTATCTGAGAGCACACTTCTCAAAGGGGTGAAGGCTACAACCTTCTGAATAATATATACATACTATATTTGGATCTTCATGATTTGCGCTTTGACCTACCATTTGGATCAGTTCCAATGTATAGAAAAAAATCTTTACTTGGTCACATAGACCTTCTACTAATGGCTCAACACTTTGCACACTCTGCTCTACTCTTCACAAACAACTTTGAACCATACTTTAGCAATCACTAATGATTTCCTATAAATATCTTTCATCTAAATGATATAATCAAGTTAGCCTATTAGAACCACCCTAAAATCATATTAGAGAAACCATAACATACTCCAATAATAATTCTGCTAGCTCTACTAAGCACGCAACACAATCTGGGACCTATCCAATATTAATAAATGTAGATGCACGCTACACACTTTCGACTCTACCAAAGAAATTGAAACTTTCTCCTCAAGATGAATTACATCATGCACTCTTAACCAAACATTCTTAACTCTTCTCCAATCCATAATCCAAGGGAACATATTGAAATGATAAGTGCAACTCATGAACCAATACAATCTCTTTCAACTCTTTTGAATAAACACAGGAAACTACTGTTGGTGAATAGCGACTACATAACTTCACTTCTACTGATCATAAGAATCAGCATCCATGATTGTAACATCAATAACATGTCTTCATAACATATCCAAAGGCACAAGGCTCCAAGGCTCCATGATAACTACATGAACACTCACTCACAGAACACTACCTCTAACTCTTTTAGGAACACTGCTGACACAAGTTGTTGCATAACTATCTGTACTAACAATTAACCTCTGCATCCATGATATCATACTAATAACATGTCAATGCTACATATACTCAAAGATTACTGCATAAGTCTTCAACACATGCTACTTATCATATGTTGTCATCAATGACAAACATACAATCAACACTGGCTTGCTGGCAAATCTTCAACAATCTCCCCCTTTGGCATTGATGGAAACATATGGAATGAAAAACACCACCAATCCAAATGAGAAATTGTTTTATAACATTCTCCATTTCCTCATCAAAACTCCCCCAAGGATGAGTCCTCCATCTGCTACAATATTCTTCAATATTCTCCATTTCCTCAACTGAACTACTTCCATGATTGAATACTACTCCCCCTTAGTATATTACTCCTTTACTTATGTTTTTCATGACTGTATATTACTCCCCCTTTGACATCAATTGAAAAGGGTGCAAACTCTTTTAAGCACCAGTGCTACTCATGAAGTAGAGTAGTCAACCATCCATCAGTCCTCGAGGACTGATGCTCTATCTTCTTTCTTCTAAGTAGAATTAGGGAAGGGAATTACTCCCAGCTTCTCCCCAAGATACTCAAAAGTATCCTTTGGCAAGAGATTTTTGAATATGTCTAGTAACTGATCTTTAGTACTCACATAGTCCAACTTGAATTCTTTCTCTGCCACTTTCTCTCTTAGGAAGTGATACTTGATCTCAATGTATTTTGTCTTTGCATGCATCACAGGGTTCTTTAACATATTGATAGTGCTAGTGTTATCACAATGAATAACAATAGGATAGTAAATCTGAATTCCAAAATCCTTTATCATTTTCTTGATCCAAACAATTGTAGAAAAATTCAGGGTTGCTGCAACATACTCCTCTTCTGTTTTTGACTGAGAGATACAATTTGGCTTCTTGCAAGTCCAAGTGACAAGTTTGTCACCAAGAAACACTGCTCCTCTTGATGTACTCTTTCTATCATTGACACATCCTTCCCAATCTACATCAGTATATACATGAAGCTCAACATTTTATAAATTAGGATACCATAGACCATAATCTATAGTGCCTTGAAAGTATCTAAATATTCTTTTTACTTCCATGAGGTGACTTTGTTTCGGCTCTGCTGCAAATCTTCTAACTATGCCAACTGCATTAGAAATATCTGGTCTAGTTTGACTAAGATAAATAATTTTTCCAATCATAGACTTGTACAATGTTATATCTACTATTGATGAATTATCTTCTTTTGTAAGCTTACATCCTATTATCATAGGTGTAGCCACTGGCTTGCAATTATCCATCTTGAATTTCTTTAATATCTCTTTCACATATTTTGATTGATTAATGAAAATACCTTTTTCTATCTACTGCACATTTAATCCCAAGAAGTATTTGATAGGTTTAATCATACTCATCTCAAACTCATTCTGCATCTCCTTAGAAAATTTAGCACTAAGTTCGTCATTACCTCCAAAGATAATGTCATCAACAAATATAGCTACAAGTAGTAGTCCTTTAGATGTCTCTCTTATGAATAGATTACAATTTGCTACTCCTTTCTTGAATCCAATTTTAGTTAGATATCCATCAAGTCTCTCATACCAGGCTCTAGGGGCTTGCTTAGGTCCATAGAGGGCTTTCTTCAATCTGCATACCATATCAAGTCTGTCTGATAGGGTGAATCCTTCTAGCTGCTCAATGTATACTTGTTCTTTTAGCTCTCCATTGAAGAATGCTAACTTGACATCCATCTGATAGACTTTGAAGTTTTTGACTGTTGCTTAAGCTAGAAACAAATTAATGGCTTCTAATCTTCTCACAGGTGCAAATGTGTCTGAATAATCAATGCCTTCTCTTTGCGCATAACCCTTACATACTAATCTTGCTTTGTTCCTTACTACTGTGCCATCTTCATTCATCTTATTTCTGAATATCCACTTTATTCCAATCACATTCTTATCACTAGGTCATGGGACCAATTACCAAGTATCACTCTTGATAATTTGATCTAATTCTTCTTTCATAGCATCATGCCAATCTGAATCATTACATGCATCTTCAACACTTAAAGGTTCAATCTAAGATAGTAAACATACCGCCTCATTGCTTGCTGAATTCTTTTCTTGTGATCTTGATGTGACTTTTCTGCTCTGATCTCCAATGATGTCATTCTTGGAATGATATCTAGATGTAAACTTTGGAACTTTGGGTGATACTATCTCATCTTCCTTCCGAGTTTCTTCTTCACTTGTTTCAAGGTAATTGAATAGTACATTAATACTATCAAACATCTCTTCAAAAACTATGTCACTAGTGGAAGGTTTGGGTTCTTCTTCAATCATAGGTGAATAATCATGATATCTTTCTTGAATCATAAACTTTTCATCAATCTTGGCATGAGCACTTTCAATGATTTTCTTCAATCTCAAGTTAAAACATCTATAAGCATTACTTTTAGTAGAGTAACCAAGAAAAATACTTTCATCACTTCTTGCATAAAACTTGTCTATTGCTTCATCCCTCTTGATGTAGCACTTGCTTCCAAAGATTATGAAGTATTTCATTATGGGAACATTACTAAACCATAGCTCATAAGATGTCGTGTCTGCACCAGGCCTTAATTGTATTCTATTGATTGTATAGACCAATGTATTAGCTGCATCTCTCCAATAGGTGTGTGCAACTTTTCCTTCAATCATGATGGTGCATGCTATATCAAGGATGATCCTATTCCTTCTCTCTGCAATCCCATTCTGCTGAGGGGTTCTAGGTGCACTCAACTGTCTCTTTATGCCATGTTCTTCGTAGTACTCATAAAATCTTTCAGAGGTGAATTCTCCTCCTCTATCTGACCTTAGACATTTTATCTTGAGTCCAGATTCATTCTCAACCTTAGCTTTGAATATTTTGAATTTCTCAAATGCTTCTGACTTGTCTTTCAAGAAAGAAACCCACATCATCCTAGAATAATCATCTAAAAACAAAATGAAATACCTCTCTCCATAGTATGATCTTGTTTGAGTTGGTCCACATAGATCTATCACAAATAACTCTGAACCATACTTCAGCAATCACAAATTACTGCCTATAAATATCTTTCCTCTAAATGATATAATCAAGTCAGCCTATTAGAAGCACCTTGAAATCATATTATAGAAACCATAACATAGTCCAATAATAATTCTGTTGGCTCTACTAAGCACACAACACAATCTAGGACCTATCCAATACTAATAAATGTAGACGCACACTACACACTATCAACTCTACCAAAGTAACTGAAACTTTCTCCTCAAGATGAACTACATCATGCACTCTTAACCAAACATTCTTAACTCTTCTCCAATCCATAATCCAAGGGCGCATAGCAAAATGGTAAGCACAACTCATGAACCAATACAATATATTTTGGCTCTTCTGAATAAACATAGGAAACTGTTGTTGGTGAATAGCGACTCCATAACTTCACTTCTACATCACCTTGTGGAGTCGTAGACATCACCTACAAGATTGTTAAGAAAGGTTTGCAATTTGACCTAGCCAAAATTCTACTAAAATAATTACATGAGAACATGAGAACTATAAGGAAAACAAAAATAAACACATGTAAGTTTAGTTCTCTACTGGTTTGTGTATTTTTCTACATGCAAAAATTCTTTCCCTCAATCAATAATGTTGATTGGGATGTCAACCGACTAGTGATTTTGCAAATCAGTGAATTTATTCAAAGTCTAGGAAAGAATTTTGTGAGTGTTATGGATTTTTATTTTGAACAATTCAAGGAGAGAATGCATCAAAGGAGCAAGATACCAGGTTAGTTGGTAGAAAAACATAAAGATGGTATATGTTTCTAGTGGACACTAACACCACATTATTCAAGGAAGTTGAATTGATAATTGTTTGGTTACCCCCAATTGGCTATGAACTAGATATTAACTGAGCTTCTAAGTCAATATAGGCATTTCTAGCCAAGCCCAAAGATCCAAAGGCTATTAGGTTTGGAACCTATGAAGAGGCCAAATCTTAATAAAGAAGGATCTAGTCGGAGTGAAAGTTAGTAGAAAATCCAAGAAGATGATGGATACTTTGGTAAAACAATTTGGAGATGATGCAAAAGAATAAGATGAATCAATAGCTAATCCGGTTGAAGAAGCAACTGAGGAATAATTGCTAATTGGAAATAGTGAACATGATGAGGAGGAGACTGAGTCAAATAAAGATATCCAAGTTGCACTGGTAAAGGCCATAGGGAAGAGGAAACAAGATGAAGCACCTAAAAGAGCAAGGACAAGATCCTCAACAACTGCTTCTCTACCCCTAAAGAAATGAATTATAAAAATATCAAGGCCAACTCCTACCAAAACATATCAGAAGAAAAAGAGATGTGCCCAAGTCACCTCCGAGCAACCTAAAAAGAAGAGAATAATAATTAGAGTTAAAGATGATATTGATGAAGATGATGAAGAAGAGGATCAAGGTAAATTCAAGGTTGTTGTTAATAAAAGTCAATTGGTAGATGAGTTAGCAAATAGTATAAAAGAAATAGGGAGTATTGCACGCCCTAAGTTAAATCAACATGTATATATGACTACCGAGGATCAGGAGAAAATAGAAGAAGCCATTATTCAAATGATGATTAAATTTAAAAGAGTACCTATTAAATTTGGTAGATATGTTCCTAAAGAATTGTATGAGAAAGTGTTAGCTAGGTGGACATATGCCTTTCACACCGAGAAGAAAATGAGGGAACACTCATTAATTTTGGCCATGCCTACTCTAACAGTTACCAAGATAGATGAATTGATGAAGCAATATTCCAAACACTTCTTGATGAAGAGTAGAGCCCTTAATATATTGGTAGGAAACCTTGAGGTAGTTGATGAAAACAACAAGCTTCTATGGACCAAAATTTTTAAATCTAGAGAAAAAGCTCATCAACTTGCATTGGCTATCATTCGCGAGTAGAAGAACATGAAGAAAGGAAAAGGAGTTCACTTGGATGATGTAGACTTAGCCACCAAGGAGCCAATCCACATATTTGATACTAAGGTAGAATATGACACTATTGCTATGGACTTTTACCCAGCTAGATATAGTGAAGAACATAGACAGGGTACTCTTAAACAACTAGTAACCCCTGAGACAGATGATGTTTTGATTGAGGACATCACGAACAAAGATCTTGATGATGTAAATGATGATGAAGACATTGACATTGCTGTAGATAGCACCGAGGAGCATGCACCTAGTGAGGTAGCAACAGGTGATATACCAGGTGACTTACCCATATTGGTTCAAGCAATTGAAATTGTTACACAAAAGAAACCCAAAGGCTCTTCATCCGAGAAATAAAAAGATATACCTAAGGGATAGGGTACAAAAGAACAAAAATCTTCAAATGAGCCTGAGAATAAAGAGGTAGAAACAAAAGCACTAGAGGAGGATACACCTATATAATCAACTATAATAGACACCATAATAGATGCCCAAAGCTAAGCCATTGAGACACCAGTCAACTGGAAAGAAAAGGAAGAGAGTGTGTCTATCGAGTCAGAAAATCCAAATCCGAAGACCAAAGCTCTAGTGCCTTACACCAAATATCCTACACTAGAGAAGAAGAAGAAGAAGAAGAAACATGGTAAGGGTCCTGTCACACTTGATGAAATTATTGAAATTCCTGAATGTGACCCTTAGATTTTAGACCCCGAAGCATTAAGAAGATATGGAGAATTGTGCACAAGGAAGGCTGCACAAGAGAAAATGATAAAAGAGAGTAAGAGCAAACAAATTTTGAAGCAATTTAGATATATCCTAATGCAAGTAGTTCCCGACATTAATGTTGATGAGGAAACTCGCATCATTGATCAACCTTCTACTCTAATAGGACACATCAATGCCCTTGATATAGATGCAGAGAAGAGAATGGAAGAATGAGAAGAAGAAAAGATCTAATCAAAATTAGAAAAAAAAAAAAGCTAGGAAGTGGAACTCAATAAGGTCAAGCTCTCAGAGATTATTACCGAGCATGTGTTAGGAATAACAGTCCACAATACAAATAAGGGGGGCGGGGGGGGGTGGTGAATCAATTGTATGATAGAATATTAAACTTTAAACTTTTGAATAGAAGAAATATTAGATCCAATGAACACAATGAATTCCAACATAATAACACAATATTTTGGTCTTGAGGAAACCTTGTTAAAGGTAAAAACCCTAGTGGGAATTAGCACCCACAAATAATGTACTGAGAGTATAGTATCCTTGCTAGAAGATTTAGCCCTATTAGGAGCTTATTGAAACATTATAGTACACAATCCTTGTTAGAGGACAAACCCTGTTAGGAGTGAAGAAAGGGAAGAGGGTTCACTACCCAGGCTCACTGCCCAAAGAAGGTTAAATCCACCTTCAAAACTCACTATTTGCTACACAAGTGTATATGAAGAAATACACAATTTTTGAACTATTCAGGAGCAATTGTATTTGCTTAATCAGTTCCAATGAAGTAAAATAGTAATCCTCTGCTCTACATCCAACAAACATAAGCTCGCAACTTTCACAATATTCTCTACATCATGTTCATTCTCACCATATCTTTTCCAAAGAAAAGTTCTTACATATATACCTTATTATATTCAACATGATCGGGTCAGCCAATTAGGCTTTCCTATTTACATAAATTCTTTCTAAGATACACACAGTATCTAAAACAAGTATACAATGATCACATTACAATAATTAAGGACCGACATCCTTAATTTACAATCACCAACCAAAATGCACACTACATCTTTGAAGTTGGCTCCAAAATAAGTCTTCTTTAGATCCCCTGCCACAACTAACATCATCCATCATTTTATACCTTGCACTAACCAAATAACATCCTTTTGTGCCTTTTCTTTCATCCCTCAAGCTCACATACACTGAATCCATATCACCTGTAAGATATACCAGAGACACAGAGACTATCTCTGTCAACTTCCTCTGTCATGATCCAGTAACCAGCCTTCATCAAATTATCTATAACTCATCCAATATACAACATAGCATAATGTGATCTTGGATATAAAATCATAATAGCTTCATGTACTCTCATCTATCTTCACACATTCTGAAACATCCATATAGTGTCCGTACACTATAATAATCAGCTTGTTCACTTCAAAGAACATATGTTGACATTAGTGACAAAACACTAATGACAACAGGAACAACTCCAGCATTAATCAATGTAGTGATTAAACATATTAAATGTGTTAATCACCTCCCCAATGCATTAGCAATGTCCAACAATCTTCCCCTTTGGAATTGATGTCAACATATGGGAAAATCCATCATCCCAAAGTTATATCAATCCAAAGTTCTACAATCAAACACTACTCTCACAATATTCCTTCATACACTCTCACCATACAATAGGGATTTTCTCATAGAAACAATTCCCCTTTGACAAAAATGGCAAAGGGTGCCATGAGTCATCAATTGTCCTTCAACACCTTCCTTCCATGATCACTCCCCTTGAGGAGTAGATCCCTACATCTAGTCCATAATATGATAAGGCTGTAAAAACCTCTAGACTGATGCATCCCTACATCATTTAATTCTGACTAGGAGGGGCCTGAACCCCAAGCATACCTTTGATATATTCAAAGGTATCTTTTGGAAATGGTTTTGTAATGATATCTGCAATTTGTTCCTTTGTACTAATATACTCTAACTTTATTTCCTTCTCTACCACCTTGTCTCTTAAGAAGTAATATTTGATAGAAATATGTTTAGTTTTAGAGTGCATCACTGGATTCTTTGGTATATTCATGGTACTGGTGTTATCACAATGGATTACCACGGGCTCATCAAAAGTTATAACAATATCCTTCAACATTTTCTTCATCCAAACAATTTGAGTGTAGTTAATAGTAGTAGCAAGATACTCTGATTTTGTAGTAGATTGAGCTATACAATCTTGCTTCTTACTTATCCATGAAACCAACTTTTTCCCAAGGAAAAATGCACCACCACTAGTACTCTTTTTGTCATTAATGTTTCCTACCCAATCAGCATGATTATAAGCATGAAGTTCAAAGCTCTCATTTCTATCATACCATAAGCTATATTCTATTGTTTCTTTCAGATATCTCAGTATCCTTTTCACAACAACTAGATGTGTCTCTTTGGGTTCTTCCTGATATCTAGCTACAATACCAATAACATTAGCAATATTTGGTCTGGTGTGAGTTAGATATTGTAATCCTCTAACCATTGATATGTACTTGGTCTGAAAAACACATTTTGATTCATCATCAACTTTCAACTTATTACCAGTTACCATGGGTGTACCAACTAGTTTACAATCTTCCATTCCAAAAATTTTCAACATTTCTTTAAGATATTTAGTCTAAGAAATAAAAATTCCATCTTTACTCTGATTTATTTGTAGTCCAAGAAATAATTTTATTTTGCCAATCATGGACATCTCAAATTCATTTTCCATCTCTTTAGAAAATTTCTTACACAATTCATCATTGCCTCCAAAGATAATATCATCAACAAAAACTTCAATTATCACAACTCCATCTTCACTACTTATAAAATATAATTACTGTCAACATTACCTTTTCTAAATCCAAGCCAAAGTAGGCATTTTTCTAACCTTTCATACCAAGCCCTTGGAGCTTGCTTTAGCCCATAGAGTGCCTTCTTCAATTTCCATACCATATCTCCATCTTTGCATAAAGGAAATCCATTAGGTTGTTCTATATACACTTCTTCAAGATCCCCATTCAAGAATGCAGATTTCACATCCATCTGATACACCTTGAAGTTATTATGTGCAGCATAAGCCAAGAATAGCCTCACATCTTCTATTCTAGCAATAGGAGAAAATGTCTCTTCAAAGTCTATGCCTTCTTGCTGTGAATAACCCTTACATACTAATCTTCCTATGTTTCTTACAAAAGTTCCTTCTTCATTCATTTTGTTTTTGAAAACCCATTTAGTTCCTATTACATTTTTGTCTTTAGGTCTAGCAACCAATTCCAAAGTGTTATTATTCTTTATCTAATCTAACTCTTCATTCATATCATTTATCCAGGATTCATCTCTACAATCTTCATCTGTAGTCTTTGGTTCAACTTTTGAAATCAAAAAAATTTCTTCTCTAGCCTTTGATCTAGTCATTACTCCTTGATTAGTATTACAAATAATTTAATTTTCATGATGATTATTCTTTACATACCTTGGAGTTTTAGGAACCTCGGTAGCCTCATTTGTGTCATCATCACAAGTCTCATTTTCACATTCACCCTCAATAATTTATTCTTTTTCTACAACAACAACTTCTTTGATCTATGTATTCTGATTATAGTCATACATTCTCTCTTGTATCTAAAACCTTTCATCTATCCTTACATTGTGACTTTCAATCATCTTCCTCAATCTTAGAATGAAACACTTGTAAGCCTTTCTCTTAGTAGAGTAACCAAGGAAAATTCCTTCATCACTTCTAGCATCAAACTTCCCTATCTCATCATCTCTCTTGATATAGCACTTACTACCAAATATTCTGAAATATTTTATAGTAGGAGTATGATTAAACCATAATTCATAAGGAGTCTTACTTGTACCTTCTCTGATTTGAATTTTGTTCAATGTGTGCATAGCTGTCCCAGCAACCTCTCTCCAATGCATATGAGATATATTTCCTTCAAGAAACATTATCCTAGGAGCATCAAGTATAGTCCTTTTTCTTCGCTCTGCTATCCCATTCTGTTATGGAGTCCTAGGAGCAGATGTTTGTCTTTGTATTCCATTCTCTTCATAGTATGAATTGAATAGATCTAAAGTTAATTCTCCACCTCTGTTTGACCTCAAACATTTTATCTTTAGGCCTGATTCATTCTCTATTTTTTCTCTGAATATCTTGAATTTATTAAATTCCTCTAACTTCTCTTTCAAATAAGTAACCCACATCATTCTAGAAAAGTCATAAAAAAAAGTATAAAATACCTTTCGCCATAGTATGGTTTTGTCCTTATAGGTCCACATAGGTCTATATGTACCAGATCCAACTTTCCCTTTGATGTATATTCCTTTCTTTTATAACTACTTCTAGTCTATTTTCCCATAACACATTCTCTACATACAATGTTAGATGGTTTCACAATCTTCAGTATATCTCTTATTGCATTAGTCACACTTGCCTTCATAGTGTTATCAAAATTAACATGAAAAAATATTTTTTTTAATAACCAACTGTCATCTACCTTCGCAACAAAACAAGAGGCTCTAGATGTATTTAATTCAAATACATTACCTCTAGATTTAGTACCAGTTGCAATCAGCTTCCCCGCTTTAGTTTTGATAAAACATTTACCATAATTGAACTGTAACTTAAACTCTCTGTCCATAAAATTTCAGACACTTAATAAGTTATTCTTAATTCCATCAGCAAGTAGTACATTATCAATATTATTATTTCCATCCAAAGTAATAAATCCTACACCTATGATAGGTTTAGGAAGATTATCGCCAAACCTTACAACACCACCATCATACTTCACTAATTTAAGAAAATTGTTTTTGTCTCCAATCATATGATGTGAACAACCACTATCTATAATCCATTAAGTTTTCTTATCAACATGTGACACTAAAGCCTTTTCCTCATGTACTGTCTCATCTCTAATAGCAATAAATCCAATCTCCTCATAATCTAAGTCATCATCATTAGAAATACCTTCACTGGCATAATAACATTCCTTGTCCTTCTTAGAATTGAAAAAATTAGGCTTGTACTTAGGAACTCTTTTAGGACATCTAGATGCAAAATGACCAACCTTATTTTATGAAAAGCATTTCAAAGGTAATTTGCCTTCAAATTTACCCTTACCTCTATTTTCTCTTCTAGCGATCAGTGCAACAAGTTCATATACCTTTCTTTCTTTATCCATTATCTGTTTCCATTCCTTAGCATTTTCTCCAAGCTCTTCTTTCAGGCTCTTACTATTGGTGCTGAGAGGTGCAGACATTATCTTCTTGTGTGAAGATACCTTAAATGTAGATTCAAATTTAGGTACAGAGTCTCCCATTTCTGAAGCTTCAAAAGTAGTTAGCTTGCAATCAACATCTCTCTTCTAAAGTTTGGAGTCAAAGGTATAGTCTCTTGAATAGATAGAGCTTTAAACTTGTAAGCAGAAGTCAATGATCTAAGGATCTTCGCAATGACTTCTTCTTCATCATATGTACCTCCACAGTTTTTGATTTTGACCACAACTTCTGTAACTCTTTGAACATAAGCCCTAATGCTTTCATCATTTTTCATTTTTAGCTTCTCTATCTTAGTTTTCCAGTTCTGTAACTTCACTTGCTTGGTATACTTGTCTCCTTCATATAGTGCTTCTAATCTTTGCTAAATCTGGTGTGCGGAATCCAAGTCTTTAACTTCAATAAATTCCCCTCCAAAGAGTGTGTTGATCAATGCTTCTCTTGCAACCATGTTGTAAGAGAATACCTTCTTCTCATCATAAGTAGCCAATGGCAAGTCATTCTCAGTCTTTATAGTCACCTTATTCTTTTTGATCAACCAATAGTAAATGCCCAAACATAGAAAATGAGTTCGCATCTTGTTCTTCCAACTGTCAAAATTTTCAGGATCAAATTTTGGACCATCCTTCCTATAGAACTCCATCTCCAAGATCACCTCAAGCTATTAAGCTTTCTCTCTAAGGACCAGTAGCTCTGATACCAATTGTTAGGAATAACACTCCACAATACAACTAAGAGGGGGGGGGGGGGGGGGGGGTGAATTAGTTGTGTGATAGAATATTAAACTTTAAACTTTTGAATAGTAGCAATATTAGATCCAATGAACACAATGAATGCCAACACAATAACACAATTTTTTTTCTTGGGAAAACCCTGTTAAAGGTAAAAATCCTAATGGGAATTAGCACCCACAAATAATGTACTGAGAGTATAGTATCCTTGTTATAAGATTTAGCCCTGTTAGGATCTTATTGAAACATTCTAGTAAATAGTCCTTGTTAGAGGACAGACCCTGTTAGGAGTCAAGAAAAGAAAGGAGGCTCACTGCCCAAATAAGGTTAAATCCACCTTTAGAATTCACTATTTTCTACACAAGTGTATATGAATAAATACACAATCTTTTGAACTATCTGGAAACAACTGTCTTTGCATAATCAGTTCCAATGAAGTACACTAGTAATCCTCTTCTCTACATCTAGTAGACACAAGCTCACATCTTTCACAATATTCTCTACATCACATACATTCTCACCATATCTTTTCCAAAGAAAAGATCTTAAATATATAACCAATTATATTCTACATGATTAGGTCGGCCAATTAGGCTTTCCTATTTACATAAACTCTTGCTAAGATACACACAGTATCTAAAACAAGTATACAATGATCACATTACAACAATTAAGGACCAAAATTCTTAATTTACAATATCCAACCAAAATTCACGCTACATCTCTGAATTCAGCTCCCAAATACGTCTTCTCCAAATCACACACCATAGCTGACATCATCCAACATTCCATACCTTGCACTGACCAAAGAAAATCCTTCAGTTCCTTTTCTATCATCCCTCAAGCTCGCATACACTGAATTCATATCACTTGTAAGATATACCAGAGACACAGAGACTATCTCTGTCAACTTCCTCTGTCATGATCCAGTAACCAGTCTTCATCAAATTATTTGTAACTCATCCAATATACAACATAACATGATGCAATATTGGATATAAGATCACAATATCTTCCTATAGTCTCCTCTATCTTTGCACTTTTTGAAACATCTGTATAGTGTCCGTACACTATCATAATCAACCTGTTCACTTCACAGAACATATGTTGACATCAATAAAAAAACACTAATGACAACAACAACAACTCCAACATTACTCAATTTATTGATTAAACATATTGAATGTGTCAATCACCACCCCAATGAATTAGCAATATCCAATAGCTTGAAACCATCATTCAACAAATAACATAAATTTTGTATAAGTTATGAACTGTGGACCACTTCACTACTGAGCTTAGTGAAAAGATCAAGAAACTTGATGAAGAAATATAGGTCAGTGCCAATAATTATTTAACTGAGCCTGATGCATTTATCAAGCATTTTTCAAAGGTTTAAGAACTTCAACAGTTAAGAATTGATTTGAGGAAGCAAGAAGATATAATCAGAGATCAAATAATTGAGCTTTAGGTTGAGTTGCTTCCCCATCTTAAGATAATGGAGTGACATGTCAATAAATAAAAGAATTTAGTTGCCACCCTAGAAATTTCAATGCTAGGAAACATTTTTGACATGCATGCACAAGTCGGTCTAGAGAACATTGCTCTTGAGAACTTGAAAGAGGAATGAGAAAACCTCTTGGTTTCCCTAAAGAAAACCCATCAACATATTTTTGACATGTTGTAAGTACATTTTCTTTTGGCATTAATTTAAAAAAGGGGGAAATTTTATGTATATATATGCCAGTATGTGTTAGAAAGTAAAGTCCACCAAGATAACTCAAAGGGGGGGGTGAATCAATTATCAGATAAATACAAATTTTATCACCTTTAACAGATGTTAACCATGTAAGCAATGTGATTAACAACCATAGAAAGATATACATACACAACAACACAATAAAACAATATATGCTGACTAGGGAACCTCTTGATCAAAGAGTAAACCCCGATGGGAATGATGTCCACAAAAGATGCACTAATATGAAATTTCCTTGTGAGAGGATGGACTCTGTTAGGAGTCTTATGAAATACATTCAGTACATATTAGTCAATGTTAGGAGACTTTGAATCCCTGCTAAAATATTCTAACCCTGTTAGTGTGTACTCTAAAAAGTGCACTTCTTTAAGTCATTATATCCAAGGGAATCCATGAGAGGGAAACCTTGAGAAAGTGACCTAGAGCTCCCTAGGTATGGAGTGCAAGGGTATTTTAAGTTTGCTCTCTGCTAGAGCTATTAAGCCTATAACCTTGCTAGTAAACCATGCAATGGGAGATTCAATGAAGAAAAGGGAAAGAATGCCAATATCCACAAGAAATCTAAATGAGAATGCAATGCAATACTATGCTAGAATGAAGATGCAAGCTAAACTATAAAAATGAAAAATAGAAGTATTACAAATCCTTGCTAATTAAACTATGTGAGCTAATCTATAGCATAAAGGAAACTAGATTAAGAATGCAATGATAATGAAACTAAACTATGATGCAAGAATAAAAATGAAATGATGATGCAATGTTTCAATATGAGAGATCTAAGAATACCATAGCTCCAAAATGTCAAGATTGAGAAGCTCCAAGACTCCAAGATGCTAAGATGCCAAGACTCCAAGAGGATGAATCATGCAAAAGATGGATTATTTGCAAGAGATGGAAAAGATGAGTGATTAAGAATGAGGAGAGAGCCTCCTTTTAAAAGATTTTAGAAATGAACAGACGGTCAAGATTAAGAGGCAAAAAAGAATTATCAAAGGTGGAAATTAAATCTTGGTTGATCCATGTGCTCAAGATTCTCAAGAGGCAAAATCAATGGACATGATTAAGAGGCAAAAAAGATATGTGGAAGAGATTAAGAGGCAAAAAGATATTCCACTCACATTGAAAAGTGTGCATTCATGTGAAGACAAAAAGTCTTTTTATTTTTATTTTTATTTTATTATTTATTTATTGTTTTTAGAAAAGTGGTTTCTATTAAAAATATATTTTTATTTAATTAAAAGGGAGCATGTTCTCTTAATTAAATAAAATTTTTATTTTTTTATTTTTTTCTCTTTTTATAAAATAAGAATAGTGTTTTATTTGTGCAACTTAGGATAAGAGGAAAAGTGGGGGCTTTTTATTTATTAAAAGGGGAGGAAATATTCCTTTTAATAAATAAAGACTTAGGATAAAATGGTTAGCCCATAGAAAATAATCGAATAAATGATAGAACCAGGATTTGATCTAGAATAAGCAATTTATGATTTTAGCAAAAAGGGGCTAATGACCATTTTTAGGTGATTACATTTGCCCCTCTTTGACTAATGTGTGATCGATCTGGGAACACATTACGTCAAAGAATAGATCAGCCAATAAGGTGAGAGATAGCCAAAAAGGAAAGCAATAGCGTTCTGACTCCAAAGAATGAAGTGCAGAAAGATAGAAAATCCTACCTGGTCAGCCCGATAGCGACAGTACTGAACACTTAGGAAAGAGATAGCCAATAAGATATGATGTGTTTGCCCCCTCGAGATCGAAAGTGAAATCCAGGTAGAGGGAATGCAGAAGCAAGCGCGACATGATCAAATCACTAGAAATCATAATCGAAGAGAGAGAACAGAATAACCATCAGGTAGTGAAGGTATGCCCCACACATGGGACCTGGGGCACGAACCAAGTGGTCCCTCAACCCGAAAACACCATGGAGGGGGAAGAATTTGAATGTGGGATTTGAAAGTGAATGAAAGACTAGAAGTTTGAAAGAGATGGGGATGAAGAGGTGAAGAATGCCCCAGTGAAGATGGAAGGATCAGGCCTCAAAAGGTTAGCTGACTGCACGGAAGGAGAAAGATGATTTGGATGATCAAGGTGAACGCGGATTTTGGTTTGGATCCCAAAATGAATAGAAAATGATGTGATATGAAAGACAAGAAGTGAAAGACATGATTGAGAAGAAGCGAAAGGCGAGCGCAGTTGATTAAAAAGTCCATGAAAGATAAAGGAGAGCTCTCTCCATATGCAAGATGCAAGACTAACTAACATGAACTTAAGAATGCAAGCTACATAAAAAGTGGTTTACTTGCAAGGTTATGAAGCCAATAGACATCTAATTATCATCATCGAGCTTTATTGGTAGTGTCATAAGATCATACAATGCACACTAGCATAACTATGTGGATATGAATATGATTTATATCAGATAGAAATGTGGGAATCCCACCTAGGCACCAAAGACATGTAAGTCTCGATGACTAGTGTAGTGAGATTACCTAAGTTTGATATGGCAAGATTATGCTAGCATCAAGACACATGAAAAGTCAGGATAGCTATAAGCATGCAATTGTGAAATAGTCAAGGATAATACCTTGTAGGTCCATAGTGTCAAGTAAGACCAGCATAAATGCTCATGACAGTTAGGACCAACAAAATATACCCACAAGTAGAAAAAGCAATAAAACATGTTCTCATTCCCTCGGTCTTCTAGCTATGCATTATCAAAAATGATCATAGGGGGAGAACACTCAGCAAAGAAATCATCATAGATAGCACGCAAAGAAATAAAGCCAAACAAATCTCAGCAAGTCAATTGCATGTGTGTAGGTCATAGATTTAAACTTTGAGTATCGCATCTACAAATGAGAAATATCATATCATACTAGACTGTAGGGTAGGACATCTGATAAGTGTTGAGAAACACTCGACGCATGGGTAGTGTTGAAAAACATAGTTTGAACCAAGTTGCCCAAGAAACCCTAACACACAAAGAGACCCAAGATAAGCTCAAAACAACAGATGCCCCCTAGACTAAGACAAGAGTCAATTCTAGGCTAGGAGATGCAAAGCGAAAAGTGGAATAAATCTATCAAGTGGTGAAAACCTGGAAACAGGAACTATTTTAGAAATGAACAGATGGTCAAGATTAAGAGGCAAAAAAGAATTATCAAAGGTGGAAATTAAATCTTGGTTGATCCATGTGCTCAAGATTCTCAAGAGGCAAAATCAATGGACATGGTTAAGAGGCAAAAAAGATATGTGGAAGAGATTAAGAGGCAAAAAGATATGTGGAAGAGATTAAGAGGCAAAAAGATATTCCACTCACCTTGAAAAGTGTGCATTCATGTGAAGACAAAAAGCCTTTTTATTTTTATTTTTATTTTATTATTTATTTATTATTTTTAGAAAAGTAGTTTCCATTAAAAAGATATTTTTATTTAATTAAAAGAGATTTTTAATTAAAAGGGAGCATGTTCTCTTAATTAAATAAAAAATTTATTTTTTTATTTTTTTCTCTTTTTATAAAATAAGAACAGTGTTTTATTTGTGCAACTTAGGATAAGTGGAAAAGTGGGGGCTTTTTATTTATTAAAAGGGAAGGAAATATTCCTTTTAATAAATAAAGACTTAGGATAAAATGGTTAGCCCATAGAAAATAATCGAATAAATGATAGAACCAGGATTTGATCTAGAATAAGCAATTTATGATTTTAGCAAAAAGGGGCTAATGACCATTTTTAGGTGATTACAGTTAGGAGTTATGGAAGATAGAATAAGGATCCACTATCCAAACAACTTCAAGGGCAAGATCACTCAACACATTGTCCAACTGATCCCTTTATTACTCAATAGAATAATACCAAAATATTACTGATCTCAACAACTTATCACTTCTCCTCTAACTTTTCCAAACCACACCATCTGCTTCATTAGATCTCAATACCAGAACTCTATACTTCGCATATCCTCTTACAACAAGTATTGCACAATTCCACAATTCACTTTCACAATATAAATTTAAAATTACACATTACAATAAAGAAATGAATCCTTCCTATATACCACACTCAAATAATTACAAATGAGTTAGCATACAAATTACAAAATAAAATCTTCCACACATTACATAAAAACTCCCAATTACATAAAATTGTCGGCTTCCAATTAAGATAACTCTTCACTCGTGCGACCTCTAACCTTGCTATCATGTCCACATCACAATCATCATGTCTTCATCATCTGTACAACTTCACATGCTCAGATTCTATCCTAATTAGTAGATATCATCTAATTTCCAAAAATCGCTACTTAGGAACACTGCCTGAATACTGCTTTCACTGAATTACACAACTGTCATGAATAGATGAATTTCTATATGCACTCTTAACCATGATCTTATAAAACATCATAGATTAAGTCCTCAACTCTGCATAGCTTGATCTTCAATATCCCTTGTGCTCTAATACAAACACTATCTGCTTCTCTGCTAATCTTCAGTAGATCACTATGTTGACATCAATGACAATCACAGTCATGAATGCAACAACAACTGATACAAAATGGCTGCGAATACTCCCCCATAGGATATATTCAACATTAATTCCTAATAGTATGTACTTCACATTGAGAGCATGTATAAAGGTGGAGTTAGTATATTTTTTGGAGTTTGTATATTTTTTTGGCAGTCGGTACATATACATAAAGTTTTGATACTAATGGCAAAGGGGAAGAATGTTACTCGTATTTGAGCATTAATGGTTGTCATTAGTATCATTAAATTATTCAGTCGGTAAAGGAGACAAATAAGATATTTGATCAAACACATAAAGCCTATACACCGAGCAGGATACAAGGCAACTCTCTTAGCTTATCGAAGATGACTTTGATCGAGTACCGAGCATAGTGTTCATCGAGCATTCGTATGAACCGAGCACCAGTTAATTACCAAATGAAGAATGAAATGAACACTTGGTAAAATAGGAAATGACATCGTAATTTAAAATGGCACAAACATCAATGAAAATGGCTCACACTGATTAGAAAATGGTTTACCAAGATCGAGACCAAATTAAATATGGATGTAATCATTAAATTGTTGATGATTCGTATGTACTGTAGATCTAGGTTTTTTTTTCACCATTGATCTTAGGTTTTCTAAGATATTGTAAAACCCTAATTAGGTTAAGCTAGTTTGATATACAATGTGTAAAGATGTCATTATGAACATATATCATGGAGTAGCCGCACTAAGGACATGAGGAGATCAGACAAGGGTTTTTGACAAAAAAGATTGAAAGAGGCATTCAGTTTTTCAGAACATATACAAGGCTGCCAAGAAGAATAGAAGGACACAAACATCACTATAAGGTGATATCTTTATGGTATATTATAGATCATAATCATGAAAGATAGAATTGGTAGTTATACATTACTTTTTACTATTACCATTTAACCATTGTAGCAGATTTAAAATCTCCTAATAGAGTGGACTTAACTGTTCTTAGCTAAATCTCTTAACTGAGTACACACATGTATTGCGTTTTTAAAATCCTTTAACTAGGTAGATCTAGTCGATCTAATTATTACTCCTAACATGGTAAGATAATCAGAAGTGATCACAATTTGTAGCCTTAACTGACACACTTTGTTACTGTAGTAGTGAAGATTTGTGGGTGTCATCCCCACCACAGTTTTTACCTTCTTACAAGGGTTTTTCTGCAATACCAAAATATTTGTATTATGTGTATGAATTTTAATGAATGTTTTATTGATTAGATTACATGCAAATTACATTTTTAGTTATATTTGAGTCTATGTTTCATATGATGGATTCAGTTGGTTAAATGCTATCTACACCTACAAAGTTTTAGTCTTGAAAAGTTTTCAAGGTGTTGATTCACCCCTCCCCTCTCAGTACTTATCTTTCCATAATCCCAACACCGGCTTTCGTAGCATCCGTGACTGTTTCCATGCCTGCATCAACTACTTTTGTGCAATAGTGGGCTACCTACAACAATCACTACTGCCAAGGTAGCAGTGTTGTCGTAGGGGCAGCCACTACTGCCCCAATAGTAGAGATGTTGTATGACAACGGGGAGGGGTGGGCCAGTCCCCACTGGGTTATATTATATTATATTTTTTAAATTTATTTAACACTAAATTTGTTTATTTATTATTAATTGTAATTTATTTATTATTTAAAATGAATTTATTAATTATTTTATATGTTGATTTATTTATTTTTAAAAATAGATAATAATTATTGAGTTTAAGTTTATATTTAAAATAAGTTAGTTTATTTTGCATGTTCTTTTTAATTGTTATTAAATAATTGAATTGAGTTGAGAGTTTCTTGATGAAGTCTGATAGTAAAATATAATTAAATTTATATCTTCATTAATTTATTTAATTGGATATATTTGAGATATATTTGTTTAGTATCATGGTGATTTTATTGGCATTATTTGATTTAAATAAATGATGTGTGTGGGATGTTATAGGTAATATTCTTTTAGAGCAATATAAGAGTAATTCATTTTATATTTTCTATATGTGATCTTTATGTTTAAAATGGTTTGTTATAATGGGCTTGTGAGTAGTCTTTTTGATCTTCCTTTCAACCTTGTTTCTTAGTGGGATTTATTTGCATGTTGATTTTCTTGGAGAGTGCTTTTGAGATGTTATGGTTATTTTAGAGCCGATGTGTTCCTTTGAACTGGAATGAAATAATTTGATCAACATACTTTTATGAGACCTATGTGATTATTTATGCTTGTGAGCCTATGGGAGGTTAAATAGGTGTGTCTTAGGGGAGTGGCTTACAATAGGGGTTCGGGGCCCAAAGAGGCTAGTACCAGGGTAACCTATCATAATTTGTGTAATAAGTGATAAGTTAATAATAAAACTTGGGGACAACATTAAATACAAGATTGATCATTGATGCCTCGCCCATTCCTTGAGCACTTGTATAGGCTAAAGATGGGAATGGGATGGTACTTAGAGAGTAGGTATTATTATATTTCCTTGTCTTCATGAGAGGGTATTCTAGTTCTACATGGGTCATTTTGATGGTTCGGGGTCCAGAGTTTCCAGTACAGGGTAACTCAACCTGATAAATGCCTTAGGGTCCAGGGTCTAGAGAGACTAGTCCAGGGCAACTCAAGTAGTTGTCCATGTGATGAAACTCCCATAGTGTGTAGCCTAAGTCTCCTCCATAGTTTCTACATTTTCCTTTGGTGATGTATCCTTGTTGTCTCATTATTACCTAGTGGTCTGTTTTGTATTATTTGGTGATTGTGTACGTGTTTGATATTATGGTATTTCGCATTTTGGTACGTGTTGGTTATTTGATGCTTATTTATCTTTAGTTGGTGGTACCTTGAGTTAGGAAGCCTTTATGACCTTTTCTTAGTTATCTTTGATTGAGTTTTTTATCTGACTGGGGTTTGTTGTTATCTCCTCAGCACGGTGGGAGTTGACCTTTGGTTCCATGAGGTAGGGTGGTAGTGTTTCTTTTACCATTTAATATTTTGAAGATTCTGTAGTGGTGCTAGAGGATTCTTGTTGTTGTTACCTTCTTCATCTTCTTCTTCTTCTTCTTCTTCTTATTCTTCATTGGAGGCTTGTTTGTTCCTATCTTTTGATTTTCATGATTATATCTTGTTTTAGTGCTTCAGAGTTTGCAAATATTGTATTATATTTTGTATTCGTTTATTGTGGCATACCCTATGGCTTGTGTAGAGGATGTTGTAACATTAAGTATAGCTTATGGTATTGGATGTACTTGTTATTTATATGAGTTAATTGTAATTATTCTTAATCTAAATATTTATTTTGTTATATGTAATTCTACGTAATGGGACCATTGAGGATTGTTAACTGTAATTATGTTGTGCATATGTACTTATTTTTATCTCATGGTTGTATTTATTCCATATTATTATCATCATTGTTTGTAAACACTTAAGAAAAAAATTATTCTCCAAACATAGTGACTTGTATTGGGTTAAATTCTCCTAGGTTCCCTAGCGGGGCATTACAAAGACTATTGGAGGATTACAAAGAATTAATTAAACCCTCCTTAGAACCCTACAAATTCTAATGATATCATTGATGCCAAGTTGAATATTAGGGAAAAACAAGATTTTCTATCTCAACTTACTAATGCAGAGATGATTAATGTCATGGAATTTGAGATATTTGATCAAATATGAGAGAATTTGGAGACTCTTTATGAAGGAGATACAACAGTGAAAATGGAAAAGTTGGAGAGATTAAAAGGTAAGTATTAGGCCATGAACATGAGTGGGGATGAGAATATCTCCTTTTACATGTTGAAAAATGAGATAATGTGTGCTATCAAATATGCTAGAGGAACACTTGATGATGATGATATTATTTCAAAAGTTCTGATATCTTTGACTCCTACCTATGACAACAAGGTTGCATCTATTGAAGAAATAAGAATAGTGACTAATGTGACAAGGGAAAATATAGTTGGTAAGATTACAACCTTTGAGTTGATTTCAATAAGTGGTGCACTATCCAAGAATGAGATAAATTTCAAAGCCACTACAATTGGAAGGAACATGCAGAGATCATATTCAACTAAGAAACCTACAAGGAAATTATCAATATGGGAGCATGAGCTAAAGGAAATATAAGAGGAATATAGAGATCTTGAGGAATTTCAAGCCAAGTTTGCAAAAAGAATGTCTTATAGAGAAAGAGATCATGTTGGAAGTAAGTACAAAGGAAATATTTCCTTTAAAAGTTTTTCATGTGGTAATGTAGGACATTTTGCATCTAGGTGCCCTATTATAATTCCTAAGTATAAGTATGAGCCTAAGTGGTGCAGGAGCACCAAGGAAGGCCAATGAAGTCATAAAAACCCCCAACATGAAAGAAGGTTGGAAGACATCTCAGGAGTTCAATTGGAACATCTTGGAACCTATAATGGAAAAGTGTAATGTAAACAGTAATTGTCCTAAGGGTCCTAGTAAGGACCCTAGGATCAAATTATTGTACTAAGGGTTAATAGTACCCCATGAATTCAAAATTGGTATAATAAGGTTCTAAGTAGGTCTAAGAACATATAGGAGTGTCAAAATTCTAATTTTGATAGGTTAGACATGTTAAAAGTTAACAAAACTAGAAGTTGTAAATTTAAATATTTGAATTACAATGGTTACTTGTTATTGGGAGGGAAACCTTGTTTAAGGGCCTAAATGAATTAGTAAACACTTGAAACTAATTAGAATCGGTTAAGGGAGTTATGAGTAATTTTATAAATACTGGTATAGGCATTAGATAAGTACATTACAGAGGTGTGAAGAACAATTGTACGGATTGTGCCTAAAAAGTAATAAAAATTTAGAATTTCTACAAATTTGGTATTTGTTTATGCTTTATTGATTGTTGTAATTGAACATTGGTTTTCTTAATGGTCAAATGACATTTATAATCATTTTTAGAAGGATATTTTATGAATTGAGAGTTTGTTTAAGTTATATTATTTTCATTTTAGCACTGACTGGTTTAGGAATTATAAGATTTCTCCATTGTTCTGATTAAACTATGAAGTTTTGGATCATTTCATGAATCATTACTGACTAATACCTATGTAATGATCCATACATGACTTTTATAATACAAAAATAACATGAAAATATGCAGATAGATGGGATAAAGTAGGTGATCACTGAGAAGTTGAGAGAAAACTAAGGGAACTTGGTTGTAGGGGTATTGCAATAGATAAAATACCTTAATAAGGGTGTGTTTTAAGATTTTGGATAGTTTTATAATGACATGGTGAAGTTTTAGGATCCCTCAATTTATCCTAGAATCATTTGGAGGGTGAAGATTTGATAAGCCCTAGAATTTGGGTACAAATTGATGAGGGTTTTAGAGATTTTATAGAAAATGAACTCATATCCTTAAATTAGTCTTTGAAAAATTCAAATATAATCATAATACAATACTTTCTAGAGTTATAGGCATTTGGGAAAATTATTAAGTGTACTTCCTTTGTAAAAGTGACCTTTTCCTAGGCCTAAAATAATGATCAGGGTGGAGAGAACAGGCATTGTCCAAAACAAACCTACCTAATATTTTAGTATTTTATAAAGAATATTAATGGGTATCCAAATCCATCATTAATTTGTTTTGTGTTTTGGAAGAATTGGGATAAAATTGTAGAAAACTAGGTTTAAAGGGCTAGTAAAGGGGCAATTAGGCCTATTGGGGAAACTTAGGATTAACCACCCAAAATCCAAGAATTCTAAAGCATTTTGAATCACTTCACATCATACCTAAACAAACATCTCAAGTGTTTTAGAGCATTGAGTAGATTTTGATCATTTGAAGCCATTTAGGTGTCAATAGGTCCATTGCTTGAATTTGGGAACCTTGTATTTCCCTTATAAATATTTTACCCATCATACTCCTTTGCATCACTAAACCTAGGGAAAGAAGATGTTATTATTCCCTAGATGATGAAATAATTACTGATAATGAATCTTATGAAGATGATAAGGATGATGATAAATTTGTGTTCATTGTTGTTAAGGGAGAGGATAATAAGTCTAGTAATCTTAAGTCTTCTAGTTCTATCATTTTTATTAAAGAAGATGACTCAATATCTAAATATTTTGTGCCTCCTATTGCTACTAATTGATTTGTTGAAGAGAAAGCTTTAGCTGCTCAAGTTGTCAAAGAAGATAAGTGGGTGATTGATACTGGATGATCTCATCATATGACTAGAGAAAAAAAAAAATTCATAAGATATGAGAAGTATGATGGTGGAAAACTAAAATGGGGTGACAACTCTAGTGGTAAGATCAAAGGTAGAGGTTCTATTTCTTTGAACAGAAAAAACAATATTGATGGTGTATGGTAAGTAGAAGGTCTAAAACAAAATATTCTTGGTGTTGGTCATCTAATGGACAAAGGGTATGGTTTTCATTTTAAGAATGACATGTGAAAGATCTTGAATTATTATGGAAGGGAGATTGTTTTTGGATCCAAGACACGAGGTAACACATTTCTTTTGAATAATGGTCAAAAGACTTGTTTGATTGCTCAAATAGATGAAAGTTGGTTGTGGCATAAGAGGATGTATCATGTGAACTTTGATAATATTATTGCAATAAGTTCTACTTTTTTGTTATATATTTTCCTAAGAACCTTCCTAATAGTTTTTTCAAGGAATGCCAATTGGGCAAGAAAACAAGAGCTACATTTCACTCTAAGAAAGAAAATTGAAATGGTTTTCTTGATCTTGTTTAGAATAACTTGTGTGGCCCTAACAAGATTAAAATATTGCAAGGAGATAGATATTTTATTCTACTAATTGATGATTATTCAAAAGATGGTATGGGTGAATTTCTTGAATAAGTTAGAATCTTTTGGCAAGTTTAAGGCTTTCAAGTCAATGGTGGAGAATGAGAGTAGTCCAAAATTAAAGAAGCTCATATCAGACAGAGGTGGAGAGTTTACATCAAATGAGTTCAATGCCTTTTTTGAGATGCATGGAATTAAGAGACAATTATTTTCTCCTAGAACTCCACAAAATAATGGTGTATCATAGCAAAAGAAGGGATTAATTTTAGAGACTACTAGTACCATGATGCTAGAGAGAAATGTTTTGTAGATATTTTGGAGAGAAGATGTGAGCACTACAATAGACACTCTTAGTCTAGTGCAGATCAAAGATTGAAATGGTAAGACTCCCTATGAAGTTCAGTGTGTTCGTGTGCCTACTGTTAAGTTGCTAGAGTTTTAGGTGACTCTACAACACCCCTTGGATCAAATGAAAGCTTAATATAACTTCCACAAGATAATGGAAAGAAAATTTCTTTAAGAGGCAAGAATGATATTATTGATAATGGACATAATTGAAATATACATAATAGGCCTTCTTATATATGTGAGGCAACAAGAAAAAATGATACGAAGTAGATAAGTTATCATCCACACAAGGTGGAATCATATGTCTACTAAAGGTGGATCATCTTCCATTATACAATGAAGTATGTTCCATATGATGAGGTTGATAATGTGATATATGCACTAAAGATGGATCTCACACATAAATTGGAATGAGATAAAAACTATCGCCACTTAAAGTGGAATTATCCTACATCATGTGCTTAATATAGGTGAAAACTCTTAAGTGTCTCATATGTAAATTTAGTGAATATTTAATTATACCAACACCCCTACCCCTCCCCCACCTTAAGTAAAACTTAGGGGGATGTACTTAAAGTCACAATGCAAGATGGGTTCCAGCTATTAGGCCATGTTAGCTACCCATGTACAATATGAAAATGCAATCTCTCATAAAGAGAAGAAAGGGAGAAAACCTCATGGGAAAAAAATCCCATCCAAAAAAGAGAGATGAAAATACACAAGATGTGTGGATGGAGGACTCAAGACCCCCCAAGGACTACATACATCATGTATACACAAGAAATGATTCCCCCAAGGAAGGAAATACAGAGAAATAATATCCCCCCCCCCATAATGAACAATCTCCTACAAAAGTGGTGAGTTTTTGAAGACAAAACATAGTCCAATACCTACAAACAACATTGCTTCCCTTGGGAAGAAGATATACCAAGTATAAATGCAAGAATGCTTCCCATTATAGATAGGACCTAGGAAGCATAATCCAAATTAAGTATGGTGAAGATGCCATGAACCAAACCATATCCAAATTAAAGGAGGAAGGTCTCCAAATGTGCATCTCTAAAGAATGAATATGTTTCTCCAAGATCAAGGAATCCATCACATCATCAAACTAAACCATGAAATGTGAGAAACCAAGTGAGGGAGAAGAATATAAAATTCAAATATCTAAAGAAGATGAAGAAGTGTGTCCAACTCTAATTATGATGAAGTTATCATCAAAGAGAAGAGAAAACCCCTCAATTATGTAACCCATATCTAAAATGTGAGACTCCACAAACAAAGAACCAACATCTGGCAAGTAGAAATCCCAACCAGGAAGACAAATAGATATCTCTTGCAATGACTCAGTAGAATCACCAACAAGAGATGAATGTGTGATCTCAACTAGTGAAGTAGGAGCTGCAAGTGGAGTCATTGGATCATCCTTACTCTCAATATATGCATTGTATTAAATCTCATCTAATGCATCATCATCATAGGGAATATTATCTCCATCATCAAGTGAAATGAGACAATCTACAACATGATTATCTAGGAATGGAGGAACATGTGGATCTCCAAAATCCACCCATGTAATGGTCCAAACTATATGTGGGAATTGGGTACTGAGTGTAGGTATAGGATTCCTTATTGAGAAGGAGGGGGGGGGGGGAGGGTGAATCATTAATCACCAACTCAAACTTAATTTCATGGTCTCAATACTTCTTTAACATATTTATCGATTAAGATATTTTGTAACTTATAACATCATTATCAGTAAACTTAACATTAAGAATTCATGCAAGATATGAAATTATCCATGAAAAAATAACAAAAGTATTTATCTCATGGAAACCTAATTAGGGTAAAAACCACGGTGTGGGAATAATGCCCACAAAAATTTGTACTCATTTGGAATATGCTTGATTAAATGCTACACCTCTAAGGGATTTCCTTGAGACCTGTTAGGAGTAACCTAGTTAAAGGATGTTAAACATTCTTTTGTGAATGCCACCTGGTTAGAGGATTTTACAATAGACCTATTAGGGCCACCCTATTGGTTCCTAGAATATATTTTACACTCCATGAGACACTAATATACTTGAGACTAATTTTGGGAATGGTCGGTTCCAAATATGGGGAAATCTATAGGTAATTTGACCAACTATAGGGACAAGACTGGCTTCTTCACTTTTGACTCTGCAGAACCAAGGCGGGTGTACCTAATCTAGTAAATGAAACACTCCTTACAACACCAAGACTAGATTGAACAAAGCAGATAATAGCAAGAAAGTACTAAATGATAACCAGTCATTCATTGACTCTCCATTGCTATGGTGAAACTAATACCCACAAACATAAAATTGAAAAGATTGAAAGGATAGAAAGGTTTTTGATTGGATTTCTTGTAGAATGTAAACAACCATGCCAAACTTGCATCCTTATAGGAGATACTAATTTATGATCAGTGCCTTGTCCATTGGGCAATATATCTAAAATAGATACAGAATACAAGAACACAAATTCCAATCCATAAACATAATAAACTAGATTCATACACTACTTACAAAACATCCTTCATGTTGAACCAAATGAATCTATGCTTTACTCAAAGATTTTTAGCTTGATCTTAGATCAAGGTTGAGAAACAAAACACATACACAAGTAAACCCTGTGCAAAAAGTCAGAAAACTCAAAACCCAAGAAACACAATAGAAGGAGAGATCTGAAAATTGAAAACTGTATTAAGTATGAGAACTCAAGTTCCTGTATTACAAACTATTCCAGAATACAACACTTAGACAATATGAAAAGGATTTTGAAGGTTTTTCCCCTCTACTAATACAACTAACAAAACATATTACAATCTGGACTGATGATACACACTTAGCTTTTTAGCTTCCTATGTCAAGAATTTTCCAACCAACCCCTTCTAAATGACAATAAAAATCCTTTTATAGAGAGAAGGATACAATAGGAAAAAGATCATTTAGGTCCAAAACCCTAAACCTAACTAGCAATCCCAAGGCCTGTAGGAGAAATAAATTTGATTTGATTGCACCTCTGCAAGACATTCCTGGGAGAATCAACTACTTCCTCTGAGAAATCAAATCAGCAATGAATACACTTTGGAAGAAGCAACAAATCTGATCTCATCCATGAATCAAAGAAAAATATCTGCAAAGAAACCAAGTTGCTAAAAATATGATGTTCCCCCTTTGTCAGATTTGCATATCAGTCAAGTTTGAAATGAAAAATATTCACCACACTTTGATCCCAAAAATAATAGTCGTTAATGCTTCTACCGATTTGGTCAAAACTGATTTTAACCATAGCCATTGTATTCCTAGTCTTGAGGCATTTCTGAAAACATATAATATTGATATATTTTAATAAAAAATGAGTCCTGCAGACATTTTTCCGTGAACAGCCTGCATCATTTAAATTTTTGATTTATTCATATAGTGCATACTATATAAATCTATTTTAATTCTTTGCTGTGATTTCAAAATTTCAAGGTGGGCCCTATGTGACATGTGGCACCACATGAATGGGTCAACCAGCCATCTCATCTACCTTGCTAGATATGTGCACAACCCTATGCCACTTGTCACATTCTTATTTGCCTATACCACTGACTCGGCATCCATCCGTAACCTTACCCGCCAGCTCACTGGTTGACACATGTCAACACATCACAAGTTCACCAAGGTATCTCTCATGCATCTTTCCCCTTCCAGATTAGTGCCCACCATTAGATCCATTTGCATGCATCTCGAGGAGGTCAGCTAACTGTCGATCTAAATTCTCTGTCATCAGTCTGCCACATGTCACATTCTTATTCATTCATTGATCCATCCAGGTGCTGATTTCATCCTCCTTGCCACATCACTAGGCTGATAGGTGTCACTATTTTGTAGAAGTATCCACTTCATTCACCAATCAAGCACCTCGATCCTCATGCATGTGAGAGAGCCCTCCAACTGGGTATCCACTTTGGACACAAATGTATTTGTGTGTTTTTCTCTATAAAATCCTCACTTCTTCCCACTGGCAATGTATTGTGTTTTTTTATTTATAAACTTCTCACTTCTTCCCATCGTCAATGTCGGATAAATATCTCTCTTGTTTAATAGCATTTTCATTCAAAATTTATTTTTGGTGTGCGCACCCAACTGGGCCCACCAAATTCAAATGGCTTCTCCATAGCCTTCCTCTCTTCACTTTACTTCATCATACATTATGGCATCTCTATATATAAAATGCTTGAAATCTCCACACGGGACAAATGTGGGATATATCAAAATACACAACCCTACAGGAAATATAGAGAATTGCAGGAAATTGTTTAACTCAAGAGCTAGGAGTAAGGAAAAATACCATGAATTAGCACAAGAACTAGGAGCATACACCAAAAAAGAAAAGAGGAGACAAGATTTTGAAGGGGAAAAGCATAAAAAAAACCCCTATGAAATTATGAATGAGGCATGAAAAGCCTAAAGAGAGAGAGAAAGAATATGAGCTAGAAGCTTAATACAATATGATAGAACTACAAGAGGAGAGAAATTGTGTGAGAGAAATGTGAAAATTGGTGAAAGGTGTGTGGAGAAATATCTCTTTAAGTAGAGATGAGTGAAGGAGTTTGCATGTAACTCCCTATGTGAATGAGTGCCACATTCATACTTGTGTGTGAGACAAGTGTAGGATTCCTCATAAGGAGGAATATCTATTTTCCTTATTAAAGGAATTACAAATATGACATGTCCTCCCTGTTGGTTCCTGGATAGGATTTTACACTCCATGAGATACCAATATTCCCATGATGGATATTAAGGATTGGTTAGTTCCAAATGTGAGCAATCTATGGGCAATTGGACCAACTATAGGGATAAGATTTCCCTCTTCTACTTCTGGCTCTGCAAAATCAAGGCAGTTACACCTGATCCAATAGTATTAACTCTGACTGATAGTTCTAACTCTACCTCATATTTCTTTATTGGATCTTTCAACAGATGAATACAGTGAGAAAGTACTAAACAAGACCCTATTGTTCATTGACTCTCCATCACTAGATAGGACAATACATAAATGTAAATAAAATTAAAAGACTGGTAGTAATTTGAATGATTGGGATCATAAGTTTTAAATCACTCGTCTAAACACAAAGATAAGAGAATATAGGCCAGTGCCTTATCCATTGGGCAAAATATCAAGGAAAATGATGAATACAATGGTGTCTGAAATTGGTCTCTAGACATAAATACAAATATATCCCAACTCTTTCCTGCTTATGAAAATCCTTCACATAAACTCTAAGAACACATATCCCACTTTGAGGAATATTTTAATCTAACCCTAGGTTGGAACTCAAAGCATCAATACATTCACATAAACCTTATACAAAGATTTAAACATTCAAAGAATAGAGCAAAGGAGAGCAAAGATCTGAGGTTTGTATTAAGTATAACCTTTCACCATGTGCATACAGTATCCAGAATAGTAAGCTTGCAAGATAAGAACATCAATCTGTACTTCTTCTCTATTGTTTGATAAAATGATATAAAAAATTACAATCCTTGACTGAAAGCTAGGGTTTTAGAAATTTCTATCTTTTTAACACCTAAACTCTCATTCCCTCAGAATGATCATAAAAAATCCCTTTATACCAAGAGATGCAACAAGCAACCGATCATTCTAGGGTTACCAAAAATTAACCCTAAAGACTTTACAACAACCCTAAAGGGTTTACAATAACTACACTACTGAAACAGGTGAGATATTTTGTAATTGAGTCGATGTGTCTTTGTCTTCAATGCTATCCCTGGCTCAATTTTCACAAATTTGATTTTATCATCATGTTGTCCATCTGCAATGAATGCCCTTCTGCAAAAATCAACCCTGACATTCATTTGGCTCAACATCAAAGGAAGCAAAATCAGATTCTATCAGTAGTTTATGTCTTCTATATCCTTCCCCAACTGCAATCTGTACTGAAGAATTTAATTCATGGCCACCGCTTCGTTTTACAACTTTCTGCGTCAAAAACCCTAGAAAAACCTTGTAAGAAATTTGAATTCAAATAAAAAATGGTAACCAGCTCAACTTTAAAACATGACCATTGATCTATCTCATTCCCGGCAGATCGAGCGGCTCGGGCGGCTCGTAGAATCCTTCAATAGTCAACAAAACCTTAAAAAATTTCCTTTCCACCTCATAAAACCTTCAAACCAATGAAAATAGAGCACGTCAGCAATGAATCAGCACTTTGGACCCACTTCTTCATAAGCTTTAAAATGAACGGCTGTCGTAAGATCTCATAGCCTCAAGAGATTCTATGTGATGATATGACAACCGTCAGATCCTCCATCTCTGCATTCTTTAGAATCCCTCAGGCCCACTAACGTGTTTACACTTCTTTCCAACTCAACCAATCACAACATGACACCTCAACAACACTTGGCAAAAAAGGTCCCACACTTCTCGACTGACCTTTAACCCTTTATGTTATCCTGCAAGCATGTGACTGAAGAGAAAAAATTAGTCACTTAATGCCTTCCTTGACTGTGGTTAAGTTGAACGATTCAGCAAATGACTACATTCGCTGAATCATGAAGTCCCTTCCTAACCTTAGGTTACTCTTTGTGAACTGGTGAATACATAAGAAAATTGAGGGCCCACTGACTATCTAGCGAATTAGTGACCAAAGACATTTCGCTAATTCGCTAAAAAAAAGAAACACTGCCATTTTATCTAGAGATTCAGCGAACACATACTCGCTAAATCACTAAAAGATTTAGAACCCTACCATAATACTTTGCGAACAAGCAAATACTGCAAACATTTATCGGGACCGCCAAGGATTTAACCGCTCCACCAAAACCTTAGACTAGAAACTGGGCCCGCCTACAAATTGCCACATGTCATCATACTATTTGGTATCTCCACCCAGTCACCTCTGACATAGGACCCACTATAAGCTAGAAAATTAAACGGTCGTCATTATACCATGAATTTAAATATCAAACATCTTCATCTAGCGATATAACGATAACCGCACAATTTTCCATTCTTTAATCACCAGCACACTTTGCTACCAACTGGGCCCACCTAACAACACATCTAACATTTTTCCATGTGGACTAATAAGAAATGGCCAACTACGCACACCTGGTAGTGGACCCACCGAAAGAAAAGATTACGTGACGAAGCAGAATCAACGGTTGTCGTAAAACTGCAAGCTTCTGACATATTCTATCAGATCTTACGACAACCGTTGGATCAACCTTTTTATACTACTCTGACAGATCCCTTGACATGAAACAAATCTATGGTCAGGCTTAAGCCATCATAAGCCATGAAGATTCCACCAGAACACATGCCCACCATTGATGAAGAATCTCACCCCTATTCTGACAAACCTCTGACACAAAAAAGAATCAATGGCTAGTCTTATAGCCTCATGTGTCAGAAATGACCCTTAAGATCATACGCTGGCCGTCGATGCTCTGCCAATGTCAAAACAACTGAACCTCTAAAATCACTGGCCCCACGGTTAATATTCTGAGTCATTAATACGTGGACCAATGAGAAAGTGTTGACTAAGCACACTTGGCATGTGGACCCATTACATCAAAAAGCATTTTCCATGAAAGAGAATCAACGACCAGCGCAACTTCACAACCTTCTGACATATTGCATAAGATCTTACACCCATCGTCGGATTGAGATGGTGTCAGAAAGCCAGGCCCAGGAAAGGATAAAGGCCAAAACTATAAGAAAAATTAAAGGGCTTGACTTAGGAAAAATCACACCAATGGACTTAAAAAAAATATTAAAGTTGGGTGCTGAAGACTTTAGGAAAATAAATCAAAGGGGGCCGACATAAACCTTAGTCGCATGATCACAAAGTGAGAAAAAAGCTCATGGGATCACGTGATAAAGGGGTAAAAAATTTATCACATGCGTTATAAAGCTTTTAAGTGGCCCAAAAAGTAACGCTTAATTATAACAGGGATAGGGCACACTTAGGGTTTTTCCTGCAAATGGCTAGAATTTGAATTTTTGCCTAGGGTTTTGCTAGGAAAATGGAGAAAAATAACTGTAGAGACCTGGAAAATATGATTCAACCATGGAATTTTTCACTTGTGCTAACAGTGGCTCTTGCTCGAAGACGTGTATCTCCTGCAGATACAATAAGAAACTAGAATCTCCTAGTATAGCAGACCAGAACCAAAATTTCAAACCAAAAACAAGGAACTATACACAAAAACTTAAAAACACAACTGTATAGAGACTGCCAAAACTTTTAGGAGAAATAGAATTTCAAAAATTGACTATGAACAGGTAGCTCCAAAAGCTCTCCTGTCAGACTCTTCAGAATGTAAGAACCTACTCCCCATTTTTCTTCAATAATATATGGGCCTAACCATATGGGATCAAATTTCCCATGTTTTCTTTGCATTCTTACATTCCACATTAATACCATGTCTCCCTCTACAAAATTTCTTTGAGTAGTCCTTCTATCATATAGGACTTTGCACTGGGCCTACAATTTCTCATTCTTGATGTTTGCATCATTCCTTACCTCATTTAGCTTAATCAAATCATTCATTCTAACTGTCATATCTTCTTCAACATCTTCATCATATTTTTGAATGAATTGATACATTTGTAATAAATTATTTTGGGGTAATCTTGCATTTATTCCATACACTAAGTCAAAAGGGGCACACCCTATTGCTTTCTTTATTGTAACCCTATCAGCCCATACGGCTTGTAACAACTTGGAATCCCAAACCTTCTTGTTTTTGTCCAGGACACTTTTTAAAATCTTGATTAAACTCTTATTGCTGGATTCTACTTGGCCATTGCCTTGTGGATGATAAGTAGATTAAAATGAAATTTTAATACCATTATGTCGGCATAACTCAACAAACTCTTTTGACCTAAAACATAATGCATTATCAACCACCATAGTTTCTGGGGAACCAAACCTTGTCAAGATATTCTACATCATAAAATCTGTTACTACTTTGCTAGTTGCTCTTCTTGTAGGGATTGCCTCAACCCACTTAGTGAAATAATCTATTGCTACTAAGATGTAGGAATGTCTACCACTGGATTTATTAGGGATTTCACCAATTAAATCCATACCCCACTTCGGAAAAGGGGCTTGAACAGAAACAGGTCTGAGAGGCAAATTCCCACTGAATTTTAGTTTTCCTACAAACCTTTGGCAAGGATCACACTTCTTGACAAACTGATGGGTATCTTTGAAAGGTATCTTGTGGGCTGTTGTCTTTGCCATGTAGTGTCCTCCAGAAATTCCACTGTGCATTTCATGCATTAAGAGCTGGGCTTTATCATGGTCTACACACCTGAGGAAAACACCTTCATTACTCCTCCACCAAAGCTCACCATTCATAATTGCGTATCTCAAAGATTGGAGTTGAACAGTTCTTCTTTTATTATCATCTAGTTTAGGGGGTGATACCATCTTTTGTAGATACTTGACAATATCCTTGTACCATTCATAGCAATCCATGTTGCACACATAAGGCCTTTGATCCTCTTCTAGCATATTGATCTGGTTTGCATTTAGGTTACTTTGGGCCATCAATTTTGCTAGGCCTAAACCTCTAACCAACTTTGTAATGTGGATATCAATGTTAAATTCTTGAATTCTGTTAATCCACCTACATCTTCTTCCTGAAACCTCTTGTTGGACCAAAATGTCCTTGACTGCAGCACTAGGAACATACGCAACCACTGTGGCTCCCACCAAATAACATCTAAATGTTTTAATGGCCTTGACTAAGGCATAAGCTTGTTTCTCAATGATATCATAATTTAATTATGCTACTTGTAAAGTCTTGCTAAAAAAGGAAATAGGTTGCTCAAAACCTTCAGCATTCTTTTGTAATAGCACTGCAGCAATAGTATGAGCAGATGCAAAAGAGAAAATTTGCATTGGCTTGCTATAATCTGGTGTCTTTAAGACTGGGGCATACTTAATGGCCCTCTTAATGTCATTGAAGGCTTGAACTACTTCGATATTCCATTCCATTTTTTCTCCTTTCTTTAACATCCTCGATATGGGAATACTGATTTCTGCAAAGTTTGTGATAAACCTTCTTAAAAAGTTAACTTTTCCTAGAAAGGACTGAATTCCCTTGATATTCTTTGGTAAGGATAGTTTGCCAATAGCCTCTACTCTTTCTAGATCTATCCTCACACCATCTTTTGAAACAATGTGCCCTAAAAGTTTTCCTTCTATCACACCAAAGGCACACTTCTTTGGGTTCAAAGACACCCCATACTCTAATGCTCTGATAAAAATTTTCTCAAGATGTTGACAATGTTGTTCTTCTTTTACTGAAAAGGCTGTCAAGTCATCCTGATATACCACCATAAATTTATCAATGAAATCTGCAAAGGCTACATCCATAGCCCTCTAAAAAGTGGCACCTACATTAGTCAACCCAAATGGCATTCTTACATAAACATATGTTCCCCATGGAGTTGTAAATGTAGTTTTAAACTGTTCTATGTCCTTTACCATAACCTGAATGTAACCAGAAAAGCCATCCATCATGGAAATCAATTCTGATCCAGTGACCTTTTGCAACATGTTCTCCATATTTGGTAATCCATAATTATCCTTCAGAGAATTTATGTTGAGATTCCTAAAATCTACACATAATCTGATATTACCATTCTTTTTTCTGACAGGCACTAAATTTGAAACCCAAGTGGAATGCCTGATTGGCTTGATTATTCCAGCATCCATCATCTTATTGAGTTCACTCTGCATTTTGGGTGCCAAGGTAGGGTTAACAGGTCTTAATTTTTGTCATAAAGGTTTTGTGCCTTCCTTGAGCGGGACCTCATGCTGAAAAAGGTCCTCCTTGTAAGATTTAAGGTCTTCATAAGACCAAGAAAAAACATGCCTAAATTTTCTGAGAAGGTCAATCAGATTTTTTCTAATTCTTGGGGATAGAGACCTGCCTATATAAACTTTCTTGGGACCTATCCCTGTGCCTAAGTTTATCTCTTCAAGCTCATTGATTTTATCAATACTAGTAGAGAAAGCCTTGTCTTTATTATCAAATTCCCTTTCAAGAGAAACTAGTCCCTTAGGAACCTTGTTTGATTTTAGTTGCAAAACCTGTTTCCCAAAGATGACATCTTTGCCATTCACTGTATTAACATAAGCACTGAAATCCATTTCTATATCACCAAAGTGAGATTCACAATGGAGAAACCTTAATATATCTTGGTCATCAGAAAAAAATTTCCAATTATCTAGATTGTCAGGGATGGAAGGTCTGGTTTGTACCTCTATATTAGAAACATCTGCAAATGTAACATCTTCTGGTCTAAGGGCTATATTAGCCAACAAATCTGCCATCCTATTCTGACCTCTTTCCATCCAACAAATATTAAAAGCACTAAAGCTTTCAATCTCATCCCATAATGCATTCCTATATTGTTTCAACTTCTAGTTCTTTGAAGCATATTTTGATCTAATTTGGGATATGACTAACTCAGAGTCACCTATAACTTTCAAACACTTTATGCCATGCTTTGATGCTAATCTTAGACCAATTAACAAAGCCTCATACTCTGCAACATTATTTGTGCATGAAAACAATAAAGTAAATGAGAACTTGAAAGTTTTACCATTTGGAGATATGAGCAATATTCCAACTCTAGATCCTTCTTTTCTATTTGCTCCATCGAAATACACGGTCCATAGATTGTCAAGGTCAACCCATCCTTCTTGGCCTTCTAATTTGTAGGGGAGCACAATACCTTCCTCTGCTTCCTTATCTTGGACCTTGAAGGCATTAATATCAGTATCAAGGAAACAATTCATGTTGTCCTGCTCTTCTTCTTCAATCATGTGTGGGGTTCTAGATTCCCTAGTGAATTTTATAATCTGTCCCTCAAAATTAAAAGTGGCAAATGATAAGTCACACTATATGCTGCCTCCCATAGAGGCACTCCATTTTCTTGATAGTAACATTCCATATTGAGGAGGAATATCAACTACCAAGACACTCATGGTCAATTGTTTGTTGGGGTATGCAGCCAATCTATAAGGCAAAGCCTTAATAGTACCAACAATTGGTACTTCTCTTGAATCCATAGCTTGACATCTGCCATGAGGTGTATCCACTTTTAATCCCAATGACTTCATAACCTCAGTAGGCATAACAATATTTGATGCTCCAGAATCAATCATACAATTCTTTAGCAACTTTCCATTTATTTGCAAAGTTAAGAAAAAAGGATCAACTAATCCTGCTGTAGTACTAACAACATTTGTGTCCAAATATATTTGAGGGATCCTAGAAAAAATCTCGTCACTACAATTTTCATCTTCTTCATTCACAATTGCTACTTGTTTCTCAGTTTTTTCTATTTTTTGAGAATCAACATGTACTACAGTTTTTGCCCATTTCAAGGCATTTTTCTTATGTTCTTCTATTCTCATTATCTCTAACAATGGAACTTTGACAGTGATTTGAGACAACAATTTACTCATATCAACTGGAAAATATTTTCAATTAGGTACATCTGGTTTTGAATCTGCAATCTTTTTATCAACTTCTTGGGTGGATGTATCTGCAGGTTTCTCAGTTTGGGCCTTGTTTTTCTTTTGTAAAACTGGTACAACCTCAGCAGTAGGCTTAGTTTTTACCTTATAAACAATATTAGGCTTGGCAACTTTCTTTACTTTGACTTTATCAATAGGATTAGCATCCTTAGTCTTTTCTTGTGAAGTTTTTACATTCTTATCTGTCTTCTTGATAAAAATACCAGCTGGCTTGGGATCTGCATCACCAACAACTCTATTCCTCAAGTTATAATTTGCTTTTGCCTGAGTAACCAAATTGGTTGTTATCGAAGCAATTTCTTCATCAGAAGGTCTTCTCAAAGTAGTTGTTTGTTCATTATTTTGAACATTACACTGGATGTTGTTAGGCTCACTATCTTCATCATCTGAAAAAACTTACCAATGATATGATTCATTTCTAGTTTGGGAATGTGAAGCATCTTGATTTTCATCCTCTTTAGTAGAATCCACCTCACTCAAAACACGAGAAGAGGACATCCCACATTTGTGGTCATCATAAGGCTGTTCCTCATTGTACTCTTGCTCTTCATGTGCAGAAACATTCTGGGATATGGTACAATAATCAAGATCATGCGGTGACTGACAAGAAACACACCATGGGACTTATTCCACTACATTAATTGAATTTCTTTGTAATGTATTAGGGTTCCTATCATTTGGCTTATCTCTTTTCTCAGGAATAAAAGGCTTCCCATCTTTCCATTGAGTGTTATAGGGGTAATTCTGCATTCTTGGCAATTTGTTGAAATTATTAAAGGGGGGCTTGTCCCCTCTTGCAGCTTTATTACCTCTATTTTCACCAGGCTTCAGATCTTTGATTGCCTTCATAATCTACTTTAGGCTTTCATCATCTTTAGGCTTCACACCTTGAGGCTTTCCTGGATCTTTTCTATTCAACAATGGTGATCTGTCATCTTCCCTTCTTCCCAACTTTCCTAAGATTTTGCGGTTGCTTTCTATGTTCACAGCTAACTTGTAAGCTTCAACTAGACTCCTTGTATTTTTATCTCTCAATAGGTAACCCATCTTATAATCAAAAGCATTTAAATATGTGAGTAGGCACACCCTGTCATCCAATCTGATAACCTACAACAACTTATGCACGGCCTTTTGAAATCTAACATTAAATTCAACAACATCTTCATTGAAATTATTTTTTATGTTATTGAATTCATTTAGCATAAAACCTTCATGTTTTTTGTCACCATATTGTTCCTTGAAACAATGTCTAAGCTGATCCTATGATCCTATGCTACCATGTGGCAAAGCCCTGAACCAATCCCTTGAGTCTTCTGTTAGGGATTGCACAAACAATTTCATGATAACATCAACGGGCACAATATTATAATCATCAATAACATCAATAAATTTCTTTAAATGCTTCTCACAAGTTACAACATTGCTTCCTGTGAATTTAGGAAGCTTCTTTCTAATTTCTTCAGGGATGGGGTTAGGATAACCAAGGATACCAGTAAAAACCAACTGTTTGCATCTTTCATGTATAACCCCTGTATTAGAGATACCATCACCCTGAGATGTAGATGCATTATTATTTGTAGTGGCAGCACCTTTAAAACCTCCTGGTGGGGGAACACCAATTGTCTGATTTTCTGAATTTGTGACATTTGCTCCTTGTGTCATGGTAGAACTAGCAAAATTTGTAGGTCCTGCAAACCTTTTAAGAAAATCAATTTTCTTTTTCATTTCTAATGTTGCAGCCTCTAGTTCTGCCTTTTCAAATTCTTTGGCTAGCAATTCCTATTCTTTTTTAGCCTTCTCAAGGTTGGCTTCCAATCTTAAGGCCTGGTCTATAGGGATTTTAGGGGCTACGTGTTCTTTAATTGAAATGCCTGCTTCCTTTTGTTTTCCTTTATCCTTTGGTTTCCTTGTTTCAAAAGTCTTATGGACAACAAGCAGTTCTTTTGTCTTTTCAAGAATAGGAACATAATTTATAGCCTCTAAATCTAACAGCTTCCTTCTTAATTGGTCAGCCCTGATCATAGCATGTCTGACCCTTTCTTCCTTCTCATTTTCTCTTTTTTTCCTAATGGCTACTTGTTCTTGAATTCTTCTTTCCAATTCATATACTTCCTCAAAAATTTCCTCAGAATTAGGAAAAGTAGTTTCAGACTCATCTTGTTGTGCTTGGGGCCGTTCTTGCTGATCCTGAGATTCATGGGGGCCTTGGGGTATTGATGAATCAAGGGTTAAAGGGGGAAAAAAATCTTGTCCACCCCTACTTTTGCTTCTAGACCTACTAAATTTTCCTAAAAGCCTTCTATTATGGGATGGTCTTTCACCCTCTTTGTCTATGGGGGAGTAATAGTCTTCATACTGGTTTAGGCCTAGATCAACTGCCTCCTCATATTTTGAGGCTTTTCCTTGCTAACTAGGAGGAGTAGGACCCTCCTGCCTTAGGTTTCCCTTTTGCTTCCAAGTTAGGGATGTATCATCAACACTTTTTTCTTTCCTAACTTGAGTTCTTCTTGATGTGGTAGGAAGCCCACCCTGCAAGCTTTCTTTTGGGTGTTCCTTCCTCCATGACCTTGTGATTTTGAAACTCATACTTATATATTACTTAAAGCACTAGTTACAGAGATGCTCAGAGTCACCACTCAAAAAATGTGAGATAATTTTAAACCTTACTAAAATTGACTCTTATACTCTTTAATGAAGTCCACTGGATAAATGATAGGCCAGCCAAGAGTCTAAGCTCAACTTGTACCTGCATTATTTATAATGATTTGTAACACTAGAGATATCAAATGATTGAAATAAGTAGGTCAGGAGTCTAGCTCAACTTGAAACCTACACTATTTTCTCTTAACAATATTTCTCTATTCTCCAGTAGAATCATTGATTTGATAGTGACCTGAAAGGGCTGAATCAATTTGAAACTTGATTTATCAATGAAAACACCAAAAATTTTGATTTCTTTAACAAGACTTATTTATCTTTCCCCAGTAGCATCGCCAATTTGTTGGTTCCTGGATAGGATTTTACACTCCATAAGATACCAATATGCCCATGATGGATATTAAGCATTGGTTAGTTCCAAATGTGAGCAATCTATGAGCAATTGGACCAACTATAGGGATAATATTTCCCTCTTCTGCTTCTGGCTCTTCAAAACCAAGGTGGGTACACCTGATCCAATAGTATTAACTCTGACTAATAGTTAGAACTCTTCCCCCTATTTATTTATTGGATCTTTCAACAGATGAATATAGTGAGAAAGTACTAAACAAGAACCTATTGTTCATTGACTCTCCATCACTAGATAAGACAATACATAAATGTAAATAAAATTAAAAGACTGGTAGTAATTTGAATGATTGGGATCATAAGGTTTGAATCACTCTTCTCAACACAAAGATAAGAGAATATAGGCTAGTGCCTTATCCATTGGGAAAAATATCAAGGAAAAGGATGAATACAATGGTGTCTGAAATTGGTCTCTAGACATAAATACAAATATATCCCAACTCTTTCCTACTTATGAAAATCCTTCACATAAACTCTAAGAACACATATCCCACTTTGAGCAATATTTTAATCTAACCCTAGGTTGGAACTCAAAGCATCAATACATTCACATAAACCTTATACAAAGATTTAAACATTCAAAGAATAGAGCAAAGGAGAGCAAAGATCTAAGGTTTGTATTAAGCATAACCTTTCACCATGTGCATACAGTATCCAGAATAGTAAGCTTGCAAGATAAGAACATCAATCTGTACTTCTTCTCTATTGTTTGATAAAATGATATAAAAAATTACAATCCTTGACTGAAAGCTAGGGTTTTAGAAATTTCTATCTTTTTAACACCTAAACTCTCATTCCCTTAGAATGATCATAAAAAATCCCTTTATACCAAGAGATGGAAGAAGCAACCGATCATTCTAGGGTTACCAAAAATTAACCCTAAAGACTTTACAACAACCCTAAAGGGTTTACAATAACTACACTACTGAAATAGGTGAGATATTTTGTAATTGAGTCGATGTGTCTTTGTCTTCAATGCTATCCCTGGCTCAATTTTCACAAATTTGATTTTATCATCACGTTGTCCATCTGCAATGAATGCCCTTCTGCAAAAATCAACCCTGATATTCATTTGGCTCAGCATCATAGGAAGAAAAATCGGATTCTATCAGTAGTTTATGTCTTCTATATCCATCCCCAACTGCAATCTATACTGAAGAATTTAATTCATGGCCACTGCTTCATTTTACAACTTTCTACGTCAAAAACCCTAGCAAAACCCTATAGGAAATTTGAATTCAAATAAAAAATGGTAACCGACTCAACTTTAAAATGTGACCATTGATCTATCTTATTCTCGACAGATCGGGCAGCTCGTAGAATCCTTCAACAGTCAACAAAACCTTTAAAAATTTCCTTTCCACCTCATAAAACCTTTAAACCAATGAAAATAGATCACGTCAGCAATGAATCAGCACTTTGGACCCACTTCTTCATAAGCTTTAAAATGAACGGCTGTCATAAGATCGGATAGCCTCAAGAGATTCTATGTGACAATACGACAACCATCAGATCGTCCATCTCTGCATTCTTTAGAATCCCTCAGGCCCACTAACATGTTTACACTTCTTTCCAACTCAACCAATCACAACACGACACCTCAGGAACACCTGGCAAAAAGGGTCCCACACTTCTCGGCTGACCTTTAACTCTTTATGTTATCCTGGGAACATGTGACTGAAGGGAAAAAATTGGTCACTTAATGCCTTCCTTCCTAACCTCAAGTTACTCTTTGCAAACTGGCGAATACATAAGAAAATTGAGGGCCCATTGACTATCTAGCGAATTAGTGACCAAAGACATTTCGCCAATTCGCTGAAAAAAAGAAACACTGCCATTTTATCTAGAGATTCAGCCAACACGTACTCGCTGAATCGTTAAAATATTTAGAACCCTGCCATAATACTCTGTGAACAAGTGAATATTGCAAACATTTATCGGGACCACCAAGGATTTAACCACTCCGCCGAAACCTTATACCAGAAACTGGGCCCGCCTACAAATTACCACATGTCATCATACTATTTGGTATCTCCGCCTAGTCACCTCTGACATAGGACCCACTATAAGCTAGAAAATCGAATGGTCATCGTTATACCATGACTTTAAATATCAAACATCTTCATCAGGTGGTATAATGAGAACCGCATGATTTTCTGTTCTTTAATCGCCAGCACACTCTGCTACCAACCAGGCCCACCTGACAACACATCTAACATTTTTCCATGCAGACCAATAAGAAACGGCCAACTGTGCACACCTCGCAGTGGACCCACCGAAAGAAAACATTACGTGATGAAGCAAAATCAACGGTTGTCATAAAACTGCAAGCTTCTGACATATTCTATCAGATCTTATGAAAATTGTTGGATCAACCTTTTTATACTGCTCTGACAGATCCCCTAACATGAAACAAATCTACAGTCAGGCTTAATCCCTCATAAGCCATGAAGATTCCACCAGAACACGTGCCCACCATTGATGAAGAATCTCGCCCCTGTTCTGACAAACCTCTGACATAGAAAAGAATTAATGGCTGGTCTTATAGCCTCATGTGTCAGAAATGACCCTTAAGATCATACGCTGGTCGTCGATGCTCTACCAATGTCAGAACCACTGAACCTCTGAAATCACTAGCCCCACGGTTAATATTCTGAGTCATTAATATGTGGACAAATGAGAAAGTGTTGACTAAGCACACCTGGCATGTGGACCCATTACATTGAAAAGCATTTGCCGTGAAAGAGAATCAACAGCCAGCGCAACTTCACAACCTTCTGACATATTGCATAAGATCTTATTCCTGTCGTCAGATTGAGATGGTGTCATAAAGCTAGGCCCACGAAAGGATAAAGGCCGAAACTATAAGAAAAATTAAAGGGCTTGACTTAGGAAAAATCACACCGATGGACTTAAAAAAAATATTAAAGTTGGGCGCTGAAGACTTTAGGAAAATAAATCAAAGGGGGCCAACATAAACCTTAGTCGCATGATCGCAACATTTGAAAAAGGCTCATACGATCACACGACAAAGGGGTCAAAAATTTAGCACATGCGTTATAAAGCTTTTAAGTGGCCCAAAAAGTAACGCTTAATTAGAACAGGGCTAGGGCAGACCTAGGGTTTTTCCTACAAATGGCTAGAATTTGAATTTTTGCCTAGGGTTTTGCCAGGAAAATGGAGAAAAATAACTGTAGAGACCTAGAAAATATGATTCAACCATGGAATTTTTCATCATTTTCAAGTGCATCTTTAATAGTTTTAGGTTCAAATTCATAAACTAAACATGTATTATTTCTCAACTTACTTCATTTCATCATGCCAGCTCTCTTATCTTCAAATATCTGATCTTGTGGATGATGTATTCTTACATATCTAGCAAGTACAGGTTTAGTTCTTTGTTCTTCAATATGTTCTCCACTTGGTGCATGATCATGATCTTCATTGGTAACAATTTGTTGATTCTCAGTTTGTAAATATTGTTACTCAGTAGCATTACCCTATTGCTCGGTAATGCCAGGTTGTTGTTCAGTGTGAGTGTCAGGTTACTCAATGTAAACAAATCTACCATAGTCTTCCGGTTCCTTTTTACTTTCTTCATCATTCTTCTCAGAAAATTCATCAACTCTCACATTTGTACCTTCAATTATTTTTTTAGTAGCTTTATTCAAATATTTGTAAGCTTTTCTTTTAGTAGAATATCTTAGAAATATTCCTACACCATCTTTTGAATCAAATTTCCCATTTATATCATCTTTCAGAATGTAACATCTACTTCTAAATATTCTAAAATAACTCACATTAGGTGTGTAACCATACCATAATTCATAAGGTGTCTGTTTGATTCTTTCTTTAGTTGAACTCGATTCAATGTATATATAGTAGTACTAACAACTTCTCTCCAATACATTTGTCTAACATCCTTTTCGATCATCAGTGTTCTACTACAATCCATAATTGATATTTCTACTTTTAGCAATTCCATTCTACTGGGGTGTCCTTAGTGCATAAACTTTCCTCTTAATTCCATGCTCATTACAAAAATTAGTGAACTCATCATAAATAAATTCACCACCTCTATCTGATCTCAAGCATTTCATTTCTCTACCAGTTTCTCTTTCCACTTTTTCTTTATACAGTTTAAACATTTTAAAAGCTTCATATTTTTCTTTCAAGAACATGACAGTCATCATCCTAGAGAAGTCATCAACAAACAAGATAAAATATATCTCTCCATAATAACTCTGAGTTCTCATAGGACCACACAAGTCAATATGAACTAACTCCAAAATAGCATTAGATGAAAAATGTTTTCTCTTAAAACTAGATTTTGACATCCTTCCCATTTGACATTGTTTACACATAACATGGTCAGGTTTAGATATGATTAGTAAACCTCTAACTCTCCTTTTCTTACTGATCTTAACCATGTTGTCAAAATTCACATGACATAACCTTTTGTACCACAACCACACATCTTCATTTTTAGCAAACAATCAAGAAGTTTCAGAATTGTCAAGATAGAACAAATTACCTTTAGATTGTTCACCAATATCGACCAACTTTCCATCTTCATCAAAGATCTTCACCTTTCTATTTGTAAGAATTTTCCTAAGGCAAAGAATACAAACCAAGATCTAGAAGCTCAAGAGATAGCACAACAAAGAGAGACAAGATAATATGATCAAATGAAGAATTCAATAATGATCAAATGATAATGGATAATTGATTGATTACATACAATGTAGAAATGCCTCAATATATAGGCAATGCATGATAACTAGAAGTTATGCAAGTGATAAGATATCAACTAGACATGGTGGAATCACATGTCCACCAAAGGTGGATCATCCTTCATTGTACATGAAACTATGTGCAACAATGAGAGGATGATAATGTGATAAGAGTACTAAAAGTGGATCTCGCACACAAAGAGGTATGTGAGGACAACTATCACACCTAAAGTGGAGATTCTCCTAACCATGTGCTAAAAATAAATGCAAACTCCTATGTGTCTCAAAGACAACTAATTATGAAAATGCATTATTCTAAGTAAACTTAAGTAAAGTGTAATTAGTAAATACTTAATTACACCAAAACCCCCCCTTAAGTGAAACTTAGGGGAGTGCACTTAAGCTCACAATGCAAGATGGGTCCTAGCTACTAGGCCATGTTAGGTACCCATGTACAATATGCAAGAACAATGCAGTCTCTCATAAAGTGAAGAAAGAGGAAAAACCTCATGGGAAAAACCCTCCCCGAAAAAGAGAGATGAATACAATAGTAGAATATGAGAGAGAAGACCTCATATGAGGAAAATGTCCCCCCCATAAGATAGAATAGAGAAGTCATGTGACCCCCCCTGATGGAATATCCCGCACCCCCAAGAGAGCTCGCAACTAAAGAAACTTTCTCTCAGTGAAGGGTTTGGTGAAGATGTCTGCAACCTGCTCTGCTATAGGAAAATACTACATCTCAATGACCTGCTCATGTATCAAATCTCTAATGAAGTGCATATGAACCTCAATGTGTTTGGTCTGCTGATGTTGGACCGGATGTCTGGAGATCACTATAGCACCCTAATTATCACAATGAATGATTGTAGGTCATGGAATACTAAAACCAAACTCCTTCAGGATATGCTAAAGCCAAATAGCCTCTATAGCTGCAGTAACATCCCCTCAACACTCAGCCTCAATCGAAGAAAGAGAAATAGCATGCTTCTTCTTACTCTACCAACAAATGGGGCCTAAACCAAGATGAAATATGTAATCTGAAGTAGACTTGCGACCATCAAGATCGCCTACCTAATCTGATTCTGTATATCCAACCAACTGAAGTCCTATACCTGCTGCATAGTTAATCCCATGTGTATGTGTACCCTATATGCAGTGCAATATGTACTTGGTTGCCTTCCAATGAAGCTCATGTGGCTCTTGCATGAAGTGAGAAACCATGCCAATTGCAAATGATAGGTTAGGGCGTGTATGTGTCAAGTAGATGAGACTTCCAACAAGCTATCTATACAATGTAGCATCAACAAGTGGTGTAGAACACTTAGCCTCTAACTTGACACTTGATAGAAATGGAGTGGGTGTAGCCTTGCAATCACTCATGTGAAATTGAGCAAGTAGATCAAGAGCATACTTGGGCTAAGAAAGTGTGATCCCTGTTGAAGACTGTGTGATCTCAATACCAAGAAAATAGTGAAGTAAACCCAAGTCTATCATAGAAAATTTGTCCTGCAAAGAAGACTTGACACTAGAAATGATGGATGAATTACTCCCTATAATGATCAAGTCATCAACATAAAGTACAAGTATCAAGTTTGAGTCATCCTGTCGAAGAATGTAAACATTCAAATCTGAATGACACCTAGTGAATCCTACTAAGAGAAGGAAGGAATCCATCTTGGCATAACAAGACCTAGGAGCTTGTTTGAGGCCATAGATAGACTTCCTTAACCTGTAAACCATAGTAGTGTCCTGGATGAATCCCTATGGGTGCTCCATATAAATCTCCTCATGAAGATCCCCATGTAGAAATGCACTCTTAACATCCATCTGATGTACAGCCCAACCATGAGCTGCAACAATAGAAAATGTCAAATGAATGGAGTTCATCTTGGCTACAGGTGCAAAGGTCTTAGTGTAGTCAATACCAAGAACCTAAGAGAAACCTTTGCAACAAGTCTTACCTTATACTTATCCACACTTCCATCCACTACAAACTTGGTCTGATAGATCCACTTACATCAAACCAATTTTCTTCCCTTAGGAAGAGGAACTAAGTCCCATGTGTTATTTCTCATCAAAGAGTTATACTCATCCTCCATAGCTTTGTCCCACTCAAGAACCCCTAAAGCTTTCTTGAATGATTGCAGATCGGAAGCAATGGCAATATAAGCATGTGGAAATGATTTGTGTTGTGACCTTGTCCTCCTAGTGTCTGAAGGATTCCCCACAAGTGAACCTACTGAATCAAGTGTTTGTTGTGCACAATGAGGTCTAGTGGAAGAAGAAGATGATCAAGGAATATCCTTAACTATGTCTTGACCCTACGAAGGTGGAGGTCTATGAGTCGGGGTTGAGGGAGTTTCATCTTCCAAGTCACTATCATCACTATCATTATCTGAAATGGAGGAAGTAGGAGTTAAAGAATCCAAGCTAGGACAATTCTCTTCAAAGTGAACACTCCTCTCAAAGAAGATCTCATGTGTCTCAGGATCCATAAGCTTGTATGCCTTAAGAGTCTTGGGATAACCAACAAATATGCAAGGCTTTCTTTGTGGTTCTAATGCCTTGCATTTCTATGGAGGTATGCATGCCCAAGCTGGACAGCCAAAGACTCTAAAGTGTTTCACAACTAGTTTTCTTCCACACCAAGCCTCAAAAGGAGTAACTCCATCCAAAGCTTTATGAGGAGTTCTATTTTGTATGTGAGTGGCACAACATATAGCTTCAGCCCAAAAGACTTGATCAAGAGACTTAGCATGAATCATACAAGTGGCCATCTCCTTAAGGGTCCTATTCTTCCTTTCTACCACACCATTCTTCTATGGAGTGTAGGCAACTGAATGTTGAAGATCAATACCCTCAAGTGTGAAAAAGTCTATAAGACTTGAGTTCACATATTCCCTTCCATTATCTATTCGAAGAATCTTGATGGCTTTACTTGATTGCTTCTCAACATGAGCCTTGAAGGTGAGAAATTTATCAAACACTTCACTCTTGTGACCAAGAAAGTAGACCCAAGTGTAGCATGAAAAGCCATCAATGAAGGTGAGTACATAACGAGCCTTGCCAAATGATGGCACTAGAAATGGGCCCATCACATCACTATGAACCAACTCAAGAACAAATGTTTCTCTCCAAGACTTCCCCTTATCAAACTTCTCTTCAGGATGTTTTCCCATTTCACATCCTGAACATACACCCTCTGAATACTTGACTTGAGGTAGACCTTTGACCATATCCTTGCTGCTAAGCTGTTGAAGATATCTATAGTTGAGATGTCCAAATCTTTCATGCCAAAGTTTACTTTGTGAATTTGAGTGTGTCAACAAGGCATGAGAAGGAGTCTTAGGTACAAAATTAGAAAATGATTAAAGCCTTGTGTCGTGATTTTCTTTTCCTATTGCCACCATAGAATCATCCTTAAGATTTTTTACTACAACTGAATCAGGTAGGAACTCAACTTTCTTTCCACCTCCATGGTGAGTGATTTGGTAAATTGAAAGGAGGTTTGTGCTAAGGTTTGGAACATAGAGAACATCTTTGAAAGCTCCATTTTCCATCTCAACTTCCCCTTTCCCATCAACTTCCACTTGAGTATCATCTCCTACATAGATGTGAGGTACCGTAGATGGTTTCAAGGAAGAAAATTGCTCCTTTGTTGCACCCATATGATGTGTGGCACCTGAATCAAAGATCCATTCCTCTGAATTAGTTGTACTTTCCACAAATTCTTTCCCTTTACCCTTTGAAGTGGAAGGTGTTGAATCCTTTCCCTTGTAGGCATTTGGCAAATCAATGTGATGCTTCTTGAGTATATTTTTCAACTCATCAATTTGTTTCTTGTGGCATTGATGCTCATCATGATTTGGCTTCTTGCAATATGCACAAATTTTCTTCTCCTTCTTAGAACTATCCCTCTTGTTTTTGTTGTTGTTGTTGTTGTTGGGAGAAGACTTTCCTTATTGTGAGGAGGAAGATTGTTGAGTGTCTGATTGTGATTTGGCCTTCCACTTCTTTTGCTTCTTGTTAGAATCTTTACCACCTTGATTCCCTTGATTCCCATTATTAGCCACCAATGCCTTAGACTTTGAAGACTTGAGAATCCCCATACTCATCAATTTTGCTTGTTCTAAGACCAACATTTTTGAAAATGACTCAAATGAAGGCTTAGTGAAGGCACTACCCATTGTTAACTTGTGAGTATTGTAACTTGAAACAAAAGCCGCATATTCAGGAGGAAGATGATTCAACAAGTGACTAACCAACTTCGCATCCTTCATGGGATTACCACAATCATCAAGTTGTGCTCTATAGTCATTGACTTTATTGAGATAATATTGGATTGTGTCAAAGTTCCTAGGATCTAATTTGAGGAGATCGGTCTCAATTTTTAATCCCATTTCTTCATCCACTTTACCAAATAATTCTGCAAGTTTATCCCAAGCATCTCTAGCATTAGTTATGGTTTTGATGTGATACATGACAGCTTGAGAAATATTCTCTCTTAAGACTCCTGATGCTTTATAATTTTTTCTTGACCAATTTTGTAGTGCAGCAGTATCATCATCAGCGGGTTTTTTAAGTGTACCATCCACATAAGGATTTAAACCTTTAACCATTAACTTGCTCCATACATTATCTTTCCATGTAGCATAGTTATGTGGAGTTAATTTTGCAATAGAATCCATGATGCAGAAATGAAAAGAGCACAAGAAAGAGAGACACCTACACAGAAGACACCCCCCCAATTCACTCAATCAAAGAACCCCCCTCCCCCAAAATGATGATTTTGGCACTTTATAGCTAGTGCGTGTACAATTGCCACTTGACAAAATGGATTGAAGTGGACTTCTAATTTTGATGTTTACAACTGAAAATAAGATGCTAAAGAAGACTCAAGAAAATAGGACAGAAGATAGCTCAAGGATCTAATCAATTACAAGTGCCACAATAGGCCAAAATAGACCATATTCTGAAAGTACTAGTTCTACTCAAAATTTCTCCAAACTGATATCAAATTTGGAAAGTAGACAAAAAATTATACACTTTCAAAAAAAATTGCACCTGAAAATGTGTCTGTATGAGCCTGTATGAAGCCTCTGAAGTTGCAAAAATAGGGATCAAACATGTACAGTCTCCAAAAACTACAATTTCTACAAAATCCGTGATCCAAAACCAAAAAAGACCACCACCACTAAAAAGTTCAAGAAATTTTAGCCAAAATAAAAAAAAATTGCACTCAATTTGGAGTCCGAATGACCAAGTTATGGCCTCCCAAAGTCGGACTGCCAAATCCAAAATGCAATTGGTGAGGGTTGCAAATTTTTGAAAACTACTGATGTCACTGGTTTCATGGTGTTAAATTTGACATTCAAATGACCGTCATCGCAGTGTTAAAATGCCCAAGTTTGACGGTCAAATGGTCGTCAAATTTTACCTCATAAAATGATGATGCTATCACGAGCTTAATTTTGACATCTTGGAGACCGTCACAGCAAGCAAAAAATTAACCCAATGATGGCTAGATAGCCATCAATTTTAACTTCATTAAAATCTATGAAAAATGCAAAAAAAAAAATTTAAAAATACCAAATTTGATGGCCTGCACGTGGTGTATTTTTATTGGCTGGTACTGCGCTAGGCTGAGGTTGTCCGCATGGCACTGGTCCACGTAGCACTGGTCTGCGTGGCACTAGCCTACCTACGTGTCTTCTCAGTTGGTGCTGAGGTGGTGTTTCCCAGTGGAGGTGGGAGTTTGGGTGTGAAGGTTTGACCCGCGGGGGCGAAGGAGGTTTGACCCCTGACGAAGGAGGCTCACAGAGGAGGAGGCCGAGGTTTGGCCGAGCGCAGATATCTGCTATGAGTGGGAGGTAGTGGTGCTCAGGCCAGTGGAGGAGGCACGATGTCCGCAAGGAGGAGGCAATGAGGGTAGACTTGAGGTGGCACAGTGGATCTGCATGGGAGGGGAAGGATGACCTACGTATGTCCCACATGCGCTGTGATCAGAGGATCACAAAGGTTTTTTAACCCCAAGCGTGCAATCGGTAACTAAATGTGACCGCAAGTGTGTTGATCCTCTGTGTCATTCATTACTTGAGCTTAGCTCGGATTTATTGTTGTTGTGTCACCAACATGGGTCTGTCTCTAGTTGACTTGACCCTGTACTCTATGTACACATAGGCCTTGAAGGCCAAATATTTTTGCCAAAAAATATAGCCAAAAATTGACAAAAAAATATCCAAGACCCAGATCCTAAATAATAAATGAATTTTAAATTGTAGATCTGACAAAATAAATGATAAAAATAGAAAAAATAAATTCAGATTTGAAGTATAAAATAATTACCCAATTTTGCAGATCGGGCCTTAAAGGTCCGATTTGCAAAAAAATGTTGCCTCAAATTTGACTTTTGCCCAAGGTAGGCAAATTTATAGTCAAAATTTATGGAAATAGCCACCTGGATGCAATGGTGAGGTCTGATCTTGCTCAAAATGCTCCCACAAAATGTTGATCCTGGATCTGAATAATGGCCCTCCAAAAGTTGAAGCAATCAATGGCTCTCCAACTGCCATCCAATGAAGAATCCTTTGGCTCTGATACCATGTAAGAATTTGCCTAAGGCAAAGAATAAAAACCAAGATCTAGAAGCTCAAGAGATAGCACAAAAAAGAGAGACAAGATAATATGATCAAATGAAGAATTCAATAATGATCAAATGATAATGGATAATTAATTGATTACATACAATGTAGAAATGCCTCAATATATAGGTAATGCATGATAACTAGAAGTTATGCAAGTGATAAGCTATCAACTAGACATGGTGGAATCACATGTTCACCAAAGGTGGATCATCCTTCATTGTACATGAAATTATGTGCAACAATGAGAGGATGATAATGTGATAAGAGCACTAAAAGTGGATCTCACACACAAAGAGGTATGTGAGGACAACTATCACACCTAAAGTGGAGATTCTCCTAAACATGTGCTAAAAAGAAATGCAAACTCCTAGGTGTCTCAAAGACAACTAATTATGCAAATGCATTATCCTAAGTAAACTTAAGTAAAGTGTAATTAGTAAATACTTAATTACACCAACACTATTTTCAAATGCAACTTGATGACCTGTATTATTCAGTTGTTCTACAGTCAACATATTGTAATTAAGTCCTTTCACCAAATATTTATTAGCACATCTGATCTTATTGTTCAACAATATAGACCCTTTTCCTTTCACTAGACAAGGTGTATCATTTCCCATTTATACTGATCCTCCATTATAATGTTCAAGGTACTCAAATTTCTCATCATCACCAGTCATATGATGTGTACAACCACTATCAATAATCCAAGTATCATTCTTGCTAACTTTAGAAATAAGTTTTGTTTCAACATGCCTTTCTTCTTCTTCAGAATCTTCTTTCAAAGCCACAAATACCACTTCTATGTCTTCATCAATCTCGGTTTTGGTATCTTCATCTTCAACTAGATACCATGATTTCTTACCTTTATCTTTGTAATCTCGGTTACTTCTTCTATCATACTGTCGGTTACCTCTGTGATCTGGGTTATCTCTTCTCTCATACTTCTTTTCATTAGATCTTTCACTTTTTTTCTCATCCTCTTTCCTGTCAGAACATCTAGGAGCAATATGACCAATATCTTTACATCTAAAGCATACGAAAGGTAGTTTACCTCTATATCTTCATTTACCTTTGTGTAATCTCCTAGCCCTTAATGCTTTAAGTTCATGAAGTTCATTCTCTTCACTTTCACTATCAATTTCATTTCTTATCTTGTGTTTACTACTTGATTTACCAATTTTCAGAGATGACATAAATGTAAATTCAAGAGTATGAATAATACTATTGTCAAATTTGTTCAACTTAAATGCATTCAATCTACCAATCAGACTATCAAGTGTAACATTATTACCAGGAGCTACTCTCATTTCATGAATTGTAGAGACTTTAATAGAATAGGAAGGTAACAAGGTTCTGAGAATTTTACTTGCAATAGTGTCTTCATCAATAATACCACCTACTCCTCGGATAGCATTCACAACCTCCTTGACTCAGTTACTATACTGAGATATGTTCTCACCTTCTTTCATTTTCATGTCATCAAAATTTCCTCTAAGACTTTCAACTTTAGCCCTTAACACATTCACATCTCCTCCATGAACTAGTGTAAGCTTGTCCCACATCTGTTTAGTAGTTGTACATGTCTTAACATCTTCAAATTCAACATCTGATAAGGATGAAGCAATCTCAATCATCATAGCATTGTTTTCATGTCCTCTCATCTAATTAATAGTCAAAGGTACAATAGGTAAGATAAAATCATTTTCGAAGTAGTATGTAACAGAGTCACCAATCCCTGATAGATACAATTTCATTCTTCTTTTCCATGTTGATAAGTTGTCTTTGTTTAGCTTTGGCACCTCTCTCTTATACATCTTGTGATCTTTAGCTTAAGTCCTTCAAACTTTTTCTTCAAGCACTCTATTCTCTGGTACCAATTGTTAGATAATTGAGAGAGGGGGGTGAATCAGTTAAGTCCAATTATCTTAGAGTCCCAACTACTCCTAGATGTATATAATGAAACTTTCAAATCAATTAATCAACTTAGTAAAATATCAACTGTGCCTTTCTGTTCATCTACCAAATAGTAATAAATTAAATATTTTGTTTACCAATCAATCCAATTATAGTAATATGTAAAGTAAAATAAAAATTCAACACATCCATACACATATAACACTTTTATTTTTAATGTGGAAACCCTGTTAGGGGAAAAACCACCTAGGACCGGTAATCCAAATTAATTCACTCTTCTGAAGTGAGCTCGATTAAGAGCCAATGCTATTAAAGGTTACAAAACACACTATCAGGTGTGACCTAGTTAGAGGATTTATCACTAATAGTTCTCCCTTGACCAAAACTTCACTATGGGTTCAACAAGAAAACAATCAACATTCATTAAATATAATATTGAAATATAAAGACTGTTAAGTCCACTTGGTTAAGAGATTTATTTGTAGCAATGGTTAAACTCCTATAGTAATGATTTGATTCAAATACAACTTTTTTTGCAGATTTTTAGATCTATGATAAGCTCATAATAACTCTCGCCAATAATCTCAATTCAATCTCTTTGTATCATCCAACTCTAATCTACTCGGTAATACCTTTCTTTGTCACTCGGTGTTGTCTGTAGATTTTCTCAGTTCTATCTTCAACCTGTTTGACCATCTCACATGAATGCAATCTTTTCATGTGCTTTCCAAAATTCAATCTGAATCTCTTGTCTCCTTTTATAGACATAATAAACCATTTTATTTTTAGCCATAGATTTTTCCTCTTAATCTTTACCGTTTATTTTGTCGCTTTAACCTTCCTTAATAGTTATGTCAATAACACATTTCATTATCCTTCATCTGATCATCCTTGAATTTTGTCATGCATTTGATCATCATAACAAACATTATCTTTTACCTTAGAATCATTCACAATTATCCAACTCCTCATCTTTAGTTGGCAGTCATTAGTTCCATTTATTTCTTTTACTCAGTCAATATTGTAGTGCGTCGGTGATAACTAAGTCAGTAAACATTGTACTCGGTATACACTACACTTGCTCAATGTATACTAAATTCTTCATTTACAGACGACATAAACTTGTACATTTTTTAATCTTAAAACCATAATAGAATTATGTAATACAATAAAATCACTAACATAATGTCATAGACTCATCAATAAGTTATCCAATGAATACCATATCCATATCTTTCTTATCCATCTCATCTTCATGTAGATATATCATTCCTTCATCATATTTTCTTCTTTAGATGTTTGTAACCATCATGATAAGTATAATCAAAACTAGTTGACATCAATGAAAATACAATAACTGATTTAATACATCACATATACTTTAGTATCTCGGTGATCATTAATCATTGTCTCTCAAATTTCCAATCAGTTTTCAAACTCTCCTTCAAGATATTCATCAGTTGTAGTCTATCAATATTTAGGAAAAAATTTATGTGTGGTTTCCTATAAGATAGGATATGGAAATCCTATAAATATGTAAAAGTATTTGAATGAAAAGGAGGAGCACTGCATTATTATAATATTATTTAGCTTATATATGTCTATGCCCATGTTTTAATATGGTATCAGAGCAATATTATTTATTTTGCCTTCTCCTTAGCGATAGGTGATGAATTGGTGTAAAGTTATTTCTACTCTCATCATTAATTTCTTGGTCATAGAATTGATTTTCTTGGCTTATTTGATAAAGTGTGCCACTATTGTCTTAATCAACCTAAAAAACCCTTGGGTGTGAATAAACATATTTCTTCATACATTGGCAGTTTAGGCCTTGAGAAAGTAGACTCTTCAAGCTTAAATTTTGTTTGGTCTCAAACAGTGAATAGTCAAAGTGATTAATTTGAAATATATAATTGTTTGCTATGTTTATACTATATTGATCCAAAATTACATCTTGTAAGATAGGAGTTTGGAACATGAAACCATCATTGTTTAAGTTTTTCAAGTGAAGAATAATGTAAACATTTGGCATAAAGGAATTGATTGATGATTTTTTTTGTGTAGTGTGATCTTAGAAGTTATGGCAAGCAACCATGTTGTCCAAATGAGAAGTGGATTCACTCAATCTTGTCAAGTATATTGATGCCCAACTATCAATACTTTGTGATAGTAGACAAGAAGGTGAAGGTGGAGTTGATTGCAAGTGTAAAGTGTTTTACTTCATTAGTTATTCATATTGGTGGCTAAAATTCAATTTATTTACCAACTATATTATAATTTTGATACAAAAAATCAACCTGGGAGTTATTTGAATTGCTTGAAAATAAAAGATAATTTCCTAACAAATGGGTTTACAGGTTAAAGGAAGAACATGTAGGCAAAAAAGATACAAGGCTAGACTTTTGATAAAAAAAATTTCACAAAAAAGGGTATTGATTTTGATGAAATATTTTCTCCTATTTTCAAAATGACTTCAATTCAAACTATTCTAAGTCTTGTGGCTATAGAAGAAGCACGTCTAGAAAAATTATATGTCAAGAAAAAATTTCTCTATAAAGATTTGGAGGAAGAGTTTTATATGCAAAAAATATAAGGATATGAGGTCATAGGTAAGGAAGGCTTAGTGTGTAGATTGAAGAAGAGCTTGTATGGGCTGAAACAATCACCCTGACAATAGTATTTTAAATTTGATATTTGTATGGTTGGACAAGGTTACAACAGATGTCATTCTAATCATTTTGTTTATTTCAAGTGATTGGATAATGGTAGCTATATTATCCTATTATTATATTTTTATGATAACTAGAGATATTTTAATTTTCTATAAAGGATTTTGGTGAAACAAAATAAATTCTTGGTATGAGATAACTAGAGACATGAAAAATTACACATTAACATTGTATCAGAGTGATTACATGGAGAAGGTGTTGAACAAATTTTAGATGCAAGATGCAAAACCTATTAGTACACCTTTTCCTATTGTCATTTTCTATAAAAGGATTTTAGTGAAACAAAATAAATCCTTGGTATGAGGATACCTAGAGACATGAAAAATTATAGATTAACATTGCCTCGGAGTGATTACATGGAGAAGGTGTTGAAAATATTTTAGATGCAAGATACAAAACCTATTAGTACACCTTTTCCTAGTCATTTTAAAGTATCCAAGGAGATGAGCCCAAAGACAAAGGAGATGGAGTACAAGTCAAAGGTTCCATACTCTTCAGCATTAGGCAACTTGATGTATGTCATTGTGTGTACAAGGCTAGATATTGCACATGTAGTGGGAGTTATGAGTAGGTATATGAACAATCCTGGAAAAGAGCATTGGAATGTAGTAAAGTGGATTCTCAAGTATTTGAGAGGTAGAAAAACTCAATCCTTATTTTTTGGAGGCTCTCATTCCACTTTACAAGGATATATTGATTCATATTTAGCATGATATATTGCTAGTAGGAGAAGCACTCCAAGGTATATTTTTTACTGTAAGTGTTACAACGGTCTATTGGATTTCCAGCTTGCAAAAGGTTGTAGCACTTTCAACCATGGAAGTAGAATATATTTCTGCTAAAGAGGATAGTAAGGAGATGATTTGGTTACAAAGGTTTATGGATGAATTGGGAAAGACAAAAGAGAATAGAAGGTTGTATAGTGATAGTTAGAGTGAAATTCATCTTGCAAGGAACTCAACCCTTCACTCTAAAACTAAACACATACAACTTCAGTTCCATTTTATACGCTTAAGTTTAGAGGATGGATAGTTGAAGCTACAGAGAAGATACATACTAGCAAGAATCCTATAGATATTTTGACCAAGACAATCAATCGAGAGAAAATTATTTCCTTCTCAATTTGTATTGGCCTTCAAGATTGATCATAATGGAAAAGAGAACCAGTAAAGTCTAGTTGAGTCCATCTAGTGGTAGCTACATGGGCAATGGTATTTCTAACGGATTAGTCTCCAAGTGGGATTTTTTTTGTTGGAAAGTTGTCAATACTAAAGTATATGACTAGATATAGTGTTTTCATTATGCAAAAAAATTCATATAGCAATTTGGAGTCAGCGCACTTAGTGTAAAGATCAGAATTCAGCTAAGTGTTGAAGACTGGATAGTGTACAGAGTTCTTGCAGCTTAGAGCATCAACGCATTTGTGTACGAATGAATTATGGTATGCGCCTTGAAAGTTAAGGTTGTTAGACTATACTTATGATTATTCTATGAGTGCATAAGTAGATATGAAAAGATGTGAAAGTTACAGTCAGTTGAAGTTGCATAGCCAGTGTGTGCCAGCAACGAATAGAGCATGAAGCTGATAGTTAGCTTTTTAGTTTGCAATTATAATTTAATGTTGTAAAGGCCATGCACCCATTTTATTTAGGTTTCTGAAATATGTACATGTATAATTTTAAGCAAGCTTAAGCCAATTCATTTGGAAGCATTGTTTGTAATTAGTTATAGGGCCGACCTAATTGTTTTGTTTGTATAAGCGCATAAATATAAGGTGTGCCCATTGTATTCAGCATGGAAGTAGAAATAGAGTTGTGTTAAGTAGAGAAGAGGTATGTGAAGTCATCATAAGATGTATTAGAGATTTTATAGAGGTCAAAGCATCAGTGCACGAAAGGAATTGATCTTACAAGCAGTGTCACGGTGAACAGTTCACCTGCAAATATAGTGTGTATCTGATTCTGAAGGTTGTAGCCTTCATCATTTGAGCATTGAGCTCTAGGATAGTGAGTCCACTCCCCTAACAGGGATCATTTTTAAAAACTCCTAACAGGGTCTGACCCTTAACAAGGTCTATTGTACTTAAAGCATTGTAAAGCTACTCCTAATAGGGTAAAGGATCTTCTAACAAGGAGCTCAAAACACTAGTGTAGAATATTAGTGGGTATCAAGTCCCACCAGGGTTTTTACCTATTTGGGTTTCCTAGTAACCATATTGGTGTCATGTGTTGATTTCATGTTTCATGTTTATGTGAATGTTTAATTCATTGCTTAAGCATTTGTGTTCAACATAAAGATTAAAGTAAAAAGTTAAAATACAGTGAACATTGATTCACACCCCCCCCCCCCCTCTCAGTGTTCCCATTCCTAACAATTGGTATCAAAGCTCTGGTCCTTAGAAAATAAGTTTAACCACTTGAGGAGATCATGGACAAAGCAGATATGAAACATCTGAAGAAAATCTTGGAGACCTAGACAATTCAGAAAGAGAAATTAAAGAACTAAAAGAAAAAGTCAATGATGCTCAATTAGTTATCAAAAGACTAAGAAAGGATCTGAAAGGATGCTCTAATAATGAACTTGAAGAAAAGACAAGAAGTTGAGTGAAGAAAATGCATCCTTATTAAGTTAGATTAAGGAATTTGATGACAAACTGCTGAACAATCAAGATGTCTACAATGAACAAGTCAAGGAGAACCTTCAACTCAATGAAGAACTAAGGGAAGATAACTTATAAATCTTGGAGCTAAAGAATATCAAAGAGAGCTTGGAATCTGAATTGAAAAAGTCAAAGGATCATATTGATAAATTACACACTAGTGCTGAGTTGGCAGAATCATAATTGTATGCAAGAAGAATCAAATGAGACACTATCTGCATTAGATACAATGAAGCACAAAATTAGATTGACAATATGTGAGAAAGAAAGGATTCACAAAGAATTCTACTGATGATGAGAAGACTGAAGATCAAACCAAAGACAATGGTGGTCCTCCTAGGAATGAGTGCAAGCAAGTAGAACACAATTGTTTTTCTTGTAACAAGCATGGACACATTGCAAGAAACTGTACAGAGGTAAAACCTTTTAATGGCTACTATTATTCATGCAATATATTTGGTCATAAAGCTATGAATTGCAAGACAAGTAAGAAGAATAGGACTCAGCAAGATCAAATAAATTAGAATCAAACAAATGTTAGAAGTTCTCAGAATGTTACATGTCAGATATGTAACTATAATGGTCACTCAACCAGAACATGCAAAATGGTGACTCATGTCGATGCACTAAGGAATAATAGACCTCCAATCATTTGCCACTCTTGTAACAAGGTTGGACATATCTCAAGGTTCTGTAGATCAAGGACACAAGGTCAAGAAAGCCCTAAAAAAGACCAAAGAACCAGTCTTGGATCCTGAAGCAGAAGTCAAGTTTGTGAAAGCCTTAGAGGATGCGAGCTTGATTTGGTCATAAGAAAAGAAGGACAAAGATGATGAGAATGTATTGGATGCATCCAGAGTGGACGCACCCCTCTACATATGCATGAATGGCTCTCAGGGTCATAGGGGGAGCTAATTTAGCTCTAGACCCCTGCGTGGCTGGTATACTCATCCTCAAAGTATGTGCCTTTGGACTTAAGCTTTTGGAGTGTATAGGAACCTTCGTGCAAGAGCGCACATGCTGATTGTTAGCGGAGATCAAGTTTGAAATTTTGAAGTGATAGCCTGGTTTACGTGACGTGCATTAATGGTGGATTTTTCACTTTAAAGTACATAGAAGTCATTTGATTGCTTATTGCATTCAAATTCAAAGCAATAGGAGAGAAAAAAGAGCCTTGGAAGTTGGTGTGAAGTCTTGGTGATTGATCTATTAGAGATTTGTTGTAGTTATCAATGCATTTGATTGGTTGCAATAACCCTAGCTTGTTGCACTGATTCGGAAGCCATTAAATCATCTCTATGTTCAGTTGGAAAGTGATTAATAGTAAGTCATGGGCCACTCCTATAGATTTTGATGTTGCTGAAAAGAAGAGATACATTTTCAAGAGACACCCGTTTAAATCAACCCTAGATGATTTAGAGGAAGCATTCTCCTACACACCAATGGGCGTCATGAATGTAGAATACATAAGGGCTTACATCTATTATAAGAAGGAACCTGTTGGACTAGATAGGTTAAGGGTGCACATGGACAAAATGTTGAAACTAGACAAAACGTTCATGGATGAATATACCAAATGGAATGGTCACCCCATTGTTGAGTATGCTACGACATATGAATTCTATGAGACAAAATGGATAAAGATCTTATTGAGAAGAATCCATGATGATTTTTTTTGGATTGGAGATGTTCCAGTTAGAATCACAAATGACCTAATTCATGAGATGACAGGCCTTTCTAGGATAGGCGTCATCCTCCAGTGGGTAAGGATGTCAGAAAGATGGTTGAATAAGTATGTAAATCTAGAAGTGATAGGCATGGCATGACCATTGAGCCTATAGAGCAAGAAGACATCAAATTGATGTCAATGATACTGGTTTATAGATTTCATCACACCAGCAAGGTGAATAGTGTGTCTATGAGCACTATTCTAGCAACTATCAGGCTTGTGCAAGAAGATGGAGAGTTCAACTTGTGTGAGATCTTGCACACACAGTTGATAGACAACATCAAAGCTATCCAACATGACAAAACAAAGATATTCAGGTTTGGGTCCCTAGTCATCTATATATACCTTCAAATAGTTGGTAAAGTGTCAGACTTGTATCTAGACAAGTCCATTCCAACCATGCCATAGATATCAAACAAGGCATGCACTGAAAGCACCTTAAGAGACTATGTAACCTTATAATTGAAGACCTTCAGAGCAAGAATGCAGATGAGGTACATGATTCCTAAGAATATTGTGGAGAAGTATAAAGAAACAATATGCTTTATGGTGAGACAGACACTACATGTATGGAAGCCATTGAGCCTAGAACTAAGTGGATTCATCCACTTGGGTGTGAGGTAGAGGAACAAGTTCTTGAAGCCTATGCATAGGTATTTCTATCAGCCCCTAAAGATGATAATGAACCTAGGTGGGGAACCTATGAAGAAAAGAGTAGAGAAGTTGATGCTAAACTAAACAATGCTGCAATAAAAAGAAAGGTTGCAAAGGTCACATCTGAAATCTTGAGTATACATGGTGTGTCTCAAGCAGACCTTGATAGAGAAAGGGTTGAAAAGATTTCCTTAGAATTGAAAGGCACAACAAAATAGGAAGAAAAAGAAGATCCTAAGCTGAAGAAGACAAAAACTAAATCAGATGACAGTTAGAAGGGTAAAGAAGATAATACTCCTTCTGTACCCAAAGATACTCCTCTGGAGTATAAGCCTATATTCAAGAGGAAGAAAGAATCTAGCACCAGTCATCCATCCTCATGAGAACTAAGGAGAAATAAAAACATTCAAGCACCTCCTATGGCAGGATTCAAACCTAGTCTTAAAGTTTTGAATTGCAAGAATTATTGATGAGGGCAAAATTGACCAAGTAGGGAAGTTCTATGAATCTTACAGTGAGATTGACAAATCATAAATACATAGTATGATTGTCAAACACATGATCAAGTTCAAGAAGATAGTCCTTGAGTTGAAAACAAAAATTCCAGATAAAGTATGGGATATCTAGAAAATCTAAAGAGACAAGCAAATGAAGAAGATCTAAGGATCAGAGAAAACGTATTAGAAGATACTCTGCCTGTATGTTCTAAAGAAGAAGTGGCACTAATATTGAATTTGGTGAAGCCACACCTAAGGACTAAGATGAGGACTCTTAACATCATGAACAAAGACTATGAGCTAATTACGAAGGAAATAGAAAAGGATTTTGAGAAGGTGTTATTAGAACGATAGATAAAACCACCTACTGCACCCATCTCTCATGCACCCCATTAAGGAAGATAAAGTGGTAGATCCCACTAATGTACCAATGACGGGTCCTCAGGACTTAGCACCCATAGCAGAAACTCAAACAGAAGTAGACAAGTCTACGCCCATGACAAAATCACACAAAGACATCACTATTATCATAGATAATGTGGAAATAGCCATGGCAGCTACTAATAAGGATTTGGACAAGTTTGAGGAAGCATTTTTTAGCACTGAGGAAGATGAAATCCTATGCAGCAGTACACCTCCCATTCAACAAGAAGTACTCATAGAAGATGTTTCTGATGAGAAAGAAGAAGAGAGAAAGAAGGAGAAAAGGAAAAAGAAAGAAAAGATGAAACTATTGTTGAACTGGTCATAGTAAAATAAGAAGTGGTGATGGACAACACTCCCATCACTCCCTTCTCAGCATTGTTGTCAAGTTTGACATCTGACACAAGTAGTTTGGACTCCTGGAAATAAGAAGACCTGATTAAGTTCAGTGTCCTAGCTATGGAGAAGGCAAAGGAGAAGCAAGTCATGAGAAATCCTCTCCTTGTGGAATTAGTGAATATTTTGAACAATTTTTTGCCTGAAGATAAGAAAGTGCAAAAGGTACATTCAGTTGATGATGTGAGCACAGTCATCTCACAGTTCAAAGTCAATTTTTCTAGCTTAGAAGAATCTGTGACCATAGTGGCAGAAGAGAAATACTTGAAGAAGAGACTCAATGAACTAATGAGAAAATTCACACTTGACTTAAGTTCACTTAAGTCTGGTCAGGCATCCTTGAAGGAATTTACAGATCAAGGAAGGAAAGTCATTATAGAATCCATGGATCAGGATAAGCTCATTGATTCCCATCTTAAGAAGATCAAAGATGTAGAGGAAATGATTGAGAAGGTGAAGAATTCAGTGCTAGACACATCCACTGATATGAATATGTGTAACAATTTCTATCAAGGTCATTTGGACATAATTGAGAAGGCAGAGAAAGAAATGGAGAACATAAGGTCTAGACAAACTCAATTGAGGAATGCTCTTGCGCCCTCACTAGACATTCTCAGTCAGAACATAAAGGAGATTGATGTGACCATGATAACCTATGATCAAGGTCTGAGCATAGAATTGAGAAGATGGAGAAGCTTAAATATGCATTATGCACCCATCTACAGATAGTCAATTCATTGATAACCTTTTGGAAGAAGGAGATCCAGAACCTCAAGATTTCATATCCAGATGGTTTCCCTCAATGAGTAAGTGTACATAGAGTTTTTTGATGCACCTTTGTCATTAATGTCAAAGGGGGAGCTGTGCATAGAATATGGAGTACATATATGTATAGGGAGATATAAGATTATGTATAAAGATGTATAGAGGACAAAAAGTTTTTGTATTAAGGGATAGTTAGAAACTTGGCCATATTCCTTTGTTTCCATCAATGACAAAGGGGGAGATTGTTGGAAATTTGTCTATACTAAATTATATGACTAGATATAGTGTTTTCATTATGGAAACAAAGTCATATAGCAGTTTGGAGTCAACGCACTTAGTGTAAAGATCATAATTCAATTAAGTATTGAAGACTGGATAGTGTACAGAGTTCCTACAGCTCATAGCATCAACACATGTATGTACGGATGAATTATTGGTATGTGCCCTAGAATTTAAGGTTTTTAGACTATACTTATGCTTATTCTATGAGCGTATAAGTAGATATGCAAAGATGTGAAAGTTACAATCAGTTGAAGTTGCATAGCCAGTGTGTGCTAGTAGCGAACAGAGCATGAAGCCAACAGTTGGCTTTTTGGTTTGTGATTATAATTTAATCTTGTAAAGGCCATGCACCCATTGTATTTCAGTTTTCGACATATGTACATGTATAATTGTAAGCACGCTTAAGCCAATTCATTTGGAAGCATTGTTTGTAATTAGTTATAGGGCTTGACCTAATTGTTTTGTTTGTATAAATGCATAAATATAAGGTGCACCCATTGTATTCAGCATGGAAATAGAAATAGAGTTGTGTTAAGCATAGAAGAGGTATGTGAAGTTAGCATAAGATGTATTAGAGCTTTGCTAGAGGTCAAAGCATCAGCACACCAAAGGAACTGATCTAACAAGCAGTGTTATAGTGAATAATTCACCAACAGATATAGTGTGTATCTGATTCTGAAGGTTGTAGCCTTCATCATTCAAGCAGTGAGATCTAGGATAGTGAGTCCACTCCCCTAACAAGGATCATTGTAAAAGACTCCTTACAGGGTCTGACCCTTAACAAGGTCTACTGTACTTAAAGCATTGTAAAGCTACTCCTAATAGGGTAAAGGATCTTCTAACAAAGATCACAAAACACTAGTGTAGAATATTAGTGGGTATCAAGTCCCACCAGGGTTTTTACCTATTTGGGTTTCCCCGTAACCATATTGGTGTCATGTGTTGATTTCATGTTTCAAGTTTATGTGAATGTTTAATTCATGTCTTAAGCATTTGTGTTTAGCATAAAGATTAAAGTAAAAAGTTAAAATATAGTGAACACTGATTCACCCCCCTCGCCCTCTCAGTGTTCCCATTCCTAACATTTTTTGGTGTGGAGCCTAATCAATGGTGAATTATTAAGTAAGTACTATACACTCACTATGTATCCTCGTCAAGGTTTGTGGCTAGGTCAAGCCGTAGGAAGGGGTTTGGGGGCTTATTTTTAGGGTTAGGGTTTATTTTTACTAACCAACTTTGTAAACCACCTCAAAAAGGCTTGATAAATAAGTGGTTGCGGTGTGAAAAATCATCAAATTATAATTTTGTCTTCCTTGGATAATAAAATAAGTGGATGGTTTTTTCTCTGGTGGATGTAGCCCATATTGGACGAACCACATTAAATCTGTGTTATTGTATTTTTATCTTCTCTTATTTCTACATTATTTTAATACTTTTTATTTATCATATCTACGTCAAACCTAATACTTCCTCTAGATGCCTTGATTGGATATGATTCTATATTCTTTGAAAAAATAGAGATTGGCTTAATATTGATTCACATTTGTGTGTACATACCATAACTCCTATACACCAATTTTTTTTTTTATATCAATGGAAGATCCCACCTTATTCCTAATTATCTTTAAGGTTTAAAGGTTCCATTATTTAGTCAAGGGGTTTATAATCTAACCCAAACCCTGTTCTCATTAATAGTCTTCTTCAAGGTTCAAAGTTTAGTACCTAATCTTTGATATAAAAATTGGTATCATCCATCAAATAGGGGTTGATATTCACTATATGATTTTTCATTTGTTCATTATGGAACTCAATTAGCAAGAAACCATTTGCCAATTATTTTATTCCAAGCCTTCCTAATTTTGTTCACACCACCTGTAGAGCCTAGAATTTATAGGTCAACCCCCCCCCCCCCCATTTAAAAATAAATCTACTTTCCTCATTAATTTATTCTTTCCGACATATGTTATAGGGAAACCTATTTTGAATTTCTATTGCTCTACAGGTATATGTAGAGAACATCTTCTTTGATCCAAGTGTAGTGTTTGTGCAAACTAAAAAGGGGATGTGAAGGATGATGAAGTAATACAACAAGGAACAACTAAGAACATGGAAAGAAAGAAACATGAAGAGATATGTGACTATGATATGATGTAGTAAACAATATTGTAGAGCTTGTGTGAAGAGGTTCTTGGAGGTTGGCAAAAGATTCCTAACCAGGTCTGTTGTAGAAAGTTATTTTTCTCTTAAGCTAGGATTTAAAGGAAAATGTTAGCTAGGAATTAAAGGAATCGAAGGAAAATGTTGTTAATCTGAAGCTATGATTGGAATAATGCAATAAGACTAAAGAAAATCTCAAAGATATCATCAAACAAAAAATGGAATAAAATGAGCAATTAGATCAAGAATTAAGGAAGTTGAAATCAGAAGCAAGAGTATGTAAGAGTAGTATAATTCTTAAACAAATTTCGTCCATGTAGAAAATTCACAAGGATAATAGGTTTATCTGGTGAAAGCTCAAATCAGAACGTCAAGGGTAAAGACAAAGAAATTGAAGTTGAAGCAAGATCTGAAGTAACAAGAAAAGTCTAAAATTTTGGAGCAACTACAAAAAGACCTCCGATCAGCAAACCAAATTCTCAAAGGTACTTAAAATTTAATGGTTATTGTTTTCAATATAAAAAATTTGGAATTTTGTAGAGTGCAAAAGAAATAAGGAACAATATATTTAATTCTTTAAGTATCATAAGTTTGGTCACAAAGCAAGTGATTGTAGAAGTCAATTATCTAATTTGGCAAGAATGAAAGGAATGAATGATCTAATTCATGTTCATTTATATTTATGTCATGGTTACATGGTCACAAAGCTAATCAGTGCAGATCTAGAGTTCACTTAGTAAATTTAGGCCAAAGGAATATCAAATACATTACAAATGCAATCAATCTAGACATTATGCTATCACATGCAAATGCGTAACTACTTTAAAAAAGTCTAAAAATGAAGAGAAAGTTATAGAATCAGATGATTCTAAGAAGATAGTCATGGTATGGAAGAAAAAGGAGACATGTGAAGAGAACTCATCTATTGCACCAGATCTCAGTGCAGTACTTCCATAATACGAGCCAACTACCTTGGGTTAGGGGGAGTTTTGCAAAACATATCTTATCAGTTTCCCCTCTCTGAAGTGATGTATGATGTTTATTTAGCATGATTAAGTTTGATCCAATTGATTGGAAAGAAAAGTACAATTTTTGGCAACATCAATGTGGTTTTTGGTGGAAAACTCATTATGATCAATTAAGGATAGAATGGTAGATTTTAAGAACATTTGCCACAATTAGAAAAGAAGAAAATAAAGTTTTGTAGAGAAAAAAAGGGATTGAAGAAGATAAATCAAGTGCGATCATTGAATCCAAGTTGGTTGTTACAGAATCCACCAACAATATTTCACAAAAATTGAAAAGGGTCAAATTGGACAAATATGATCATTAGAAGATAAGGGAAATGCAACTTGGGTTGAATGTTGATGAGTTGCAGAACATTAGAACCTTGGGAATGGCTTTATGGAGAGAATTGTCCTATTTTTCTAACAAATAATCTATTATAGTCTTCTTGATTTAGTTTAAGGATGGAAATCACTTTGGACAAACCCTATTTGATCACTAAGGAAGCTATTACTAGATTGTGCAACATTGTTGATCTCTCTAGAAAGAAACAAAATAAAATAAAAAGATGTTGAGGAACTTATTGGTATTGACAAAGACCCCTGGGCTTTACTAATAAACACCATTATTGATCCTATAGTTAGGAAAAAGGTTGAGTATAAATTCGACATCCCTATCAGAAAGAAAGTTTACAAATATATGGAATATATGGACCATAAAGAAAATGCATGAAAAGTTTATGTCCCATCCTTGTTGATGGATATGTGCTCCATTTTGATATTATTTGGTACCATGCCTATCAGACATTTTGAGGAGAGTTCCTCCTCTCGTGAGAGGGAATTTGAGGTTATCATTGGTGAATCCCTTCCAAAACCTAAAAGGGGGAAAACTAGCACAAAGGGAAAAGAAGTCATCACTGAGATATCAAAAGAGAAGGAGAAGGAAGAAGAGGCTTTATTTTGATCTCTCTCTTTTGATTAAGGAGAAATTCATTTTGTGTTGGATAAGGGTGATTTGAAAAGGATAGGTGAAAAGTGGTATGCCTTCTCTTTGGTTAGTAGGCCTAGAATTGAAGATACCTTAGTTGATATCTTCTCAAAAAGGGTATTGTTGTTTTTACTATTTTTGGTATGTTATCAGATGATTTGATAGAAGTTTTTAAAGAAAATTTGTCACAGGAAGGATCTGAAGGACATAAGATTAAACTATGATTGAGAAAAGATGTGTTAATGTCAAACAAAAATGGTCCAAACATATTGGTGATACAAAAGAATTCATTAAGGAGATGTGTGCCATCTATAGGTATTGTCTCTAATGGCCTAATGTTGTTGATAATTTTAGAAGAAAAATTGAAGCTATTGAATCTGAACCAAATGTTATTGGGAAGTGTTTTAAGTTTTTCAAAGATAAAGATGGAAAACAAAAATTGAGATTTGGTTCTTTGCAAGATGATCTTTCGCCTACTCAAAGACGGGGAAGATCTCATTAGAACTTTCTGGTTGGTTAAATAAATTATCAAATTCTAGTTGGATCATCTCTCTGGATTACTTTCTAATGCAGAGAATTATGAACAATAATTCTAGGTAATCTTTCTCCACTAGTACATTTGACCTAGTTTTTCTACCAAAATTTTTGACCAAAAAATAAAAAGGTTTTTCTTAGTCAGATTATATAAGGAAAACTTTATTTTTTTAATAATTTTTTCCTATTTTTGTCGAAATATCGACATATTCTGTGGTGGTCAAAATTTTGACAAACATGGGCATAGCTTAAAACAAAGGGAATTTCATTTCTCATTTCATTATTCCTGGTTGGCGAATTAGAAGGGCAGCGCGTGTGAAGGAGATACCCAAGTGTTTAATTTACTGGATACCCAATTAGCTGAAGGTTTCTCTTCTGAGCCTTTTTTAAAATCTCCTCTACTATAGACACACGGGTACCTCAAATATTATACTATTTTCCTTTTTAAACAAAATAAATCTCCCTACTCCTTTATGTTTTTAGAAAATAATCATAAATGCCTTGACATTGTCTTTGTAGTGCATTCTTCTTTGCATTTCTATGTATTGAACATATGAGTTTTATGAATTTCTATGTACATAGACCACATATTTGAGGTTTTTCTTACCTGATTTCTTGATATTTCATAGATGCACTTGACATTGTCTTTCTAGTACATTCTTCTTTGCTTTGTTATGTATTGGACAAGGGCTTCCTTAAATGTTCTTATTTCTAGGTGTTTAATATAATGAAGGGTTTGAGATCATGTGTCTATCTGTGGGTTTATGCATAGGCTTCCTTATATTGTCAAAAACCCTCGGTGAAAATGAGAGAACATATGAGTTTTATGAATTTCTATGTACATAAATCACGTATTTGAGGTTTTTTTTACCTGGTTTCTTGATATTTCATAGATGCACTTCAACTTTGAATCCTTCTTTCTTTATGTTGTCTAGGCCCCTCTTTTTATCTATATTTCTCAAAATCCTAGCTCTGTTAAATTTCTCTCAAGACTATATTGAAGCCCATATCAACATTTGGATTATTTGTAAGGCACATAAAATACTTGGCATTTCTTAAAATGAATCTTTTAAAACAATGTGCAAATTTTACTTGAAAACTTTACATTTTTTTTGGCTTGAATGAGGGGTCCCATTTTGGGTATTCTATTGCTATATGTGGTTGTTTCTAGGTTTTTTGCATGATCAAGCCTTTTAAACACTATCAGTAGATGATTGTACATTGAAAATTAAAATGAGATACCTTATTTCGGAGGATTTACTTTTCCCTTTGTTGTTTCAAATTAGTTGTTGTTATGTTTTCTTTTATATTGGCACATTCTCTGACATCCAACTCTAAAAATGAATTATGCTCTTGAATACTTTCTTTAATTTGAGCTTTGAATAGTACTATTTACTGCATATTAGTATGATACTATTTTTGATCCATGTATTGGATTTGGCATTTTAGATGTTATTATATCATACCTTAGGAAGAATGTTATTTCTAAATCCTTACTTAATGTATAAGTTTTTGTGCTCGTCTCTTAATTATTTCATGTTAGCTATCTTATTTGTCACTTAGTTGTAGCATTACGAACATTGCCCTTTGATTATTTATATGAAATACCATTCAGCTATATGCCCTTGTGCTGTCATTCCCCATAATATATCAAACTATTATTGTAGGTAGGTGTTACTTTCTATTATTCATCAACACAATCTACATTATGTGGTCTTCAACATTTAAAAATATAGTATAATTACATAGCCTTTTGTATCTTATGTAAAATATCTCTGTCTTATCAAAGTTGGTGTAATGTAAATGCTATTCTATTTATGAATAACACTTGTTACCATTGTATCTTGATTTGAGTCTTCATTAAAGACTACAAATCACCATTTTTCATTTCAAATCATTATATTAGTATCCCCTCAAAACATGGGTATGACCCCTTTTGTTATAGGAACACCTTGAAGAATCTTTATCTATATGATTTGAATGTTATGACTTCAATGCTAATTGTTCAATGTCTTTGTATTAGTATCATTTGATTAATACTACACTTCATGCTTTGGGTTTTACACCTCCTGATTGGATACATTTGCATACATAAGGTTTTTACACCTCCTAATTACATACATTTTCATAACCTACTATAGTTGAATTCTCAGAACTGCACGGCTCTAGCCAAGCCATCTATGTTTTATTTGCATAAGATTTCATGGATGGCTGTCCCCAATTCCAAAGCTCCAACTTGACCATAGGTAGGGAGTATGCTAGCAAAGGTTCAGGAGTCTAGCTTTACATCCACCAGTTGCATTTTCTTAAAAGTTTCTAATGCCTTTTTCAACAAACCCATTTTGAACATATCCTCCAATCATGGTAGTCCATGAGATGACATCTCTTTGAGGCAATCTGTCAAACAATTTATGTGCCTTGTCTATGTTTCCACATTTAACATACATGTCTACTAAGCCACTGACAACTAAAACATTTGATAAAAATCTCCCCTCCATTATGTTTTGATGGACATCAATGCCTTGTTCCAAAGCTCCCATTTTGTCACAGGTTGGAAGGATGCTTGTAAAGGTTGTGGAATTTGGCTTTACACTAGCCAATTGCATTTGTTTAAAATTTTCCAGAGCCTTTTCCAAAAATCCATTTAGTTCATAGCCTGCAATCATTATAGTCCATGAGACCACATTTATTTGAGGCATTTTGTCAAATAGTTGACATGCCTTGTCTATCCTTCCACATTTTGCATACATGTCTACCAAGGAGCTTGCAACTATAACATCTGACAAATATCCCTCTTCCATTATATTTTGATGAATGTCCATACCATGTTCCAAAGCTCCCATTTTGACAAAGACTGGAAGGATGCTAGCAGGGGTTGTGGCATTTGGCTTTACACTTGCCAACTGCATTTGTTTGAAAGCTTCTAAAGCATTTTCAACATATCCATTTTGTGCATATCCTCCAATCAGTGCAGTCAATGAAACCACATTTCTTTGACTTATTTTATCAAATAGTTTGTGTGCCTTGGACATGCTTCCACATTTTTCATACATGTCTCCCAGGGTACTTGCAACTACAAAATCTAACAAAACCCCCCCTTCCATTATCCTTTGATGGATGCCCATACCCTGTTCCAAAGCTCCCATTTTGGCACACACTAGAAGTATGCTGACAAAGGTTATGGAATTTGGCTTTACATCTGCCAATTGCATTTTCTTAAAATTTTTTAAATCCTTTTTAACAAATCCAATTTGAATATATCCTATAATCATGGCATTCCATGAGACCTCATTTCTTTGAGGCATTTTGTGAAATAGTTCCCATGCCTTGTCTATGCTTCCACTTTTGGCATACATGTCCACTAGGGCAGTTGCAACCACAACATTTGGAGAAAATCCTCTATCCTTCATGCTTTGATGGATATCTATGCCATTTTGTAGAGCTCCCATTTAAGAAAAGGTTGTAATCATGTTGGCATATGTGAACTAATTGGGTTCGAAACCTATTCGTTGCATTTGGTGAAACAATGTGATTATCTCATGAGGATACCCATGTCTTTGGTATGCAGAAATAGTCATATTCCATGAGACATTGTCTTGTTCTTCAATTTGATCAAACACTTTAAGTGCATCCACCAGGCTTCCGCACTTGTCATACATGTTTATAAGCTTATTCTAAAACCTTGTAGAAAATGTAAATTTCCTGGGAACGATGAAAGAGTGAACATTTTTTCTTTGTGAAAAGCCATTTTTGAGATTGTAGGTTTGCAACAATTGAAGATATGAAAATAAGGCTCCATCGGGTTTTTGTATAGTGAGTAGAATGTGCAGGGCTTCCTTCAACCATCCCTCTTTACATAATGGTTTGAGATTGATGTGAGTTGTGGATATCAATAGCATTGTACGACTATTATTCAATTGACCATAATGATATTACAAGTAAGCTGGGAAGCATTTCCACTCTAACTCACTGACCTGGTTCCCTGTTGTATAAATTATCTCTTTCAAATAAATGGCTGAATTTTACTGTTTAGGTTTTTATTCGAAATGCTACTATAGCAGTGGACCCTTCAGAACATATTCAACTTCCATTTCAACTATAAATCATTTTGAATAGGGTTTCTTCTAAATTTGACGACACCAAACCCTCCTGTCCCACTACTAACAATGGAAGAAATCCCCCAATACATGCATTCATTGAGTTTTCCCCCAATACACGTGTTCATTGAGTTTTCTTGTTTAAGAAGTGGAACTTCCATGGGGAGAGACTCAATCTAAAAGCTTGCATATTATGATGTTGGGTTTTGGATGATAGTATTTTGTTTATGATTTTAAGGGATGTTGGGTTTTGGATGATAGTATTTTTTTAATGATTTTAAGGGATGCAGTTAAGCTTCCTACAAAATGTACATGGAAACCATGCTCAATTGGCTTGCCTAGGGCATCATTGCAAATATAGAAAACAATCTTCCAAGGGCCCCTCCTTCTCCAAACATATATTACATGGAGTCTCCTCACCCATTCCAAGAGCCCGTACAAAACCGATGTTGGAATGATGAGCTAAGACTCCATTTGTTCAACCTACCTGGTTCAGACCAGCGATATGGTACTTAACAAAAGAATTAAAAAAACTAGTTGGAATGCTTCAAAACTCAAAACAAACACAACATAGAATCAAAAAACATGTACTAACTTGTCCAATAGACACTGCAAGCTATCTAATCCATTAATCAACTAAAAATAAAGAAACAAAAAAACTCAAGAATTCACTGAAACCGTGTTACTCTGCAAATCTTCTTAATTCCAAATATTTTTCCCCCCAACCTTTTTCACAGGTCGAGGGAGGCCTCTTATAGTCAAAGATGCAATGGATCATGTCAATTGATGACGTCAATTTATTAGCAAGAGACATAGTATAACTTGTGATTTATCTTTAGTAACTGATCCAAATAAAGAAGAAAGTTCATTTACAAGACCACCTTAGTTGTCTAAACCAGAGACAAGGACATCATAGAGACAAGGACATTACAGACAAGATTTTATTATGAGAAGATTGTTGCAATATGATCTTCATGACATCTACAAATTAGACTTTATAGAAAAACACTGGATTTAATCGAAGTCTGTGGTTTAAGAAGATAAGGATATCGGTATTTATTTCATAGAAACAAGAACCTTGCAATTGAAATATAATAATTGAGTCCCAAATCTCATAAGATCAGACAAGGGACAATACAGTGGAATAGGAATCTCCTATTTGAGGTACTCTATCAAATAGTTGATGTTTATGCTTTGTTCCAAAACTCTCATTTCACAATTGACCACCATAGAGTAGAAGAGATATTTTAACTTGTTTGTCAAACCACCAAACTAGAACTGAATAAAATCAAATAAACAAAATAGCAAATGCTTTTGGTTGATGTTTCTCATTGATTCACCAAAGATGCTCTTGCATCAAGTGCTTTGTTGGTTTAGTCATACACTATAGCTAATTCAACCTACTCAAATTAGTCTCAATTATCAAACTAATACTTTCTCTAAAGTCAATTTTATCCAAGGACATGCCCCAACTCCCTATGAAGTCAGATTGCAAAAATTTATCCATACAAGCTTGGGCAAGAACAAACACCAGTAAAAATACTTCAAAAACATGGTTTTACTGATTCCAATTTGTAGAATTTCTTCGTTATGGTAGCCTTGATTCTATGATGTTAAATCTGATAGCCTTATTACATCATTTAAAACCATTATTGGTCATTTCCCAATCCCCTAACCTAGGACAAAATCATGAGAAAGAAAAAGACATAACACAACCCTGCCATGATTAGGCTTTGAGAATTTAATCTACCAATTAGTAATAGATTAAGCATATTATTACTATGCTTAATGTTCCATTTAAATGCATTTAACACAAAAAAAAAATTTACAAAACTGAACCAATGACATGTTTACAACAAAGGTCTAATAAAACTCCCAACAATTCTTAAACATACGTTATCTGATATGATGAATTCTTAAAAAATTAAAGTTGGAGTAGACATAGTTATTCATTGTTGTTTGTGTGGTACAAGGAAGATTTGGCTAGGTCAAATCTTCCTTCGTGCTAGCAGTAAAAATTGACTAAAACTTTATTAAGAATTCATCATATCAGATAAAGTATGTTTAAGAATTGTTGGGACTGATCCTTTGGCGTGTATTAAACATAATATAATTTTCAGCATATTATTATCATTCTATTTCTTTGTTGTAAACATGTCATTGGTTCAGTTTTGTAAAAAAAATTTGTGAATTAACATGCCATTGGTTCAGTTTTGTAATTTTTTTCAGGAACAATCTGGCCAGTCACTGTCTACACAATACCAGTTACTCCTTTGGTATCACAAACAACAAAAACAATAAAGTTCTTGCATAAACAAGTAAAACTAATGCCTGGAAATGTTCCTATGTTACCACCAAGAAAAGATCACATTCTAAACCTTCAAATCAATACGCTGGTGTTTAGACTATACCTACAGGACAATGTACTCCAAAATTGTAGATAAATTAAGTGTACTCCAAATAGACTTCCCTCTACAAAGAACTGACTGGAATCTATTAACCAACCTTCTAACTGTCAAATCATTATGCTTTCAAATAAATTACCTATCGGTGTATCCCTTGCAAGGGAGAGAATCCAAACACATAAAGAACATGCACATAAACACGGCAACTGAAAAACTTAAATGGAATACACCAAGAAGTACCAAATGATGAATGCTCAATTGTTGTAATGGCAAAGCAATATCAGAACTATCCATTTCTAGAACTTGATTTTTCTATAGTCCTAATGATTTTTCTTATTTCTTGTATGTGCTTGGTGATGGGATTTTGAACATTGTTGACATAATTAAATGGAATACAGAATACCAAATGATGAATGCTCAATTGTTGTAATGGAAAAGCATCAGAACTGTCCATTTCTAATTGATTTTGTATAGTCTTAATTATTTTTCTATAGTCCTAATGATTTTGAAAATTGTTGACAAAGAGTGTTTCTTTTTTTTATTATAGTATAAATGATTTTTCTATAGTCGTAATGGTTTTTCTTATTTCTTGTCTTTTGTCCTTTTTTTATTTCCTATGTTTGTGCTTCGTGACAAGATTTTTTCAACTTCTTTTGATGGTATATTTCATTCACTCTATGTGGAATACTATTTTGTTCACTATTTTATTTCAGCTTGATATTTCTTTCATTTTTCATATACACAGAGACTACACATGCTGATAAAAAAATGAGCTATTTAATTTAGGTTTACTTTTCATTATTGTAAATGGTTAATATTTTTGATGGTACTCCTTGGTGTATTCCATATAAAAATAATCATATAAAAATAATAAATGCAGTAACGATGGTGCGGTGCATTATTGATATAGACTCGATGACTCTTCTCAATGTGCCAAAATGTCAATGTGGTGGTGGGTAGTGTGTGTTGAAGACTTCATGGACATAGAACAACCCTGGACGATAATTTTGGTGCTACCCAAATAGAAAAAAGGTTGCTAATGTGTATATATTTAATGTTTCTAATGTAAATACTATTCATTATATTATAAGAACTAATGTAGAATGGGAATCACAGGGAAATAATGGTTGTGGAAACTTATCCACAATGAAGGATTTGAGTGCAAAACATGTCAGGCTAAGGCAAATGCCAAAATTATATTTTTATGATGCCTTCTCTATATTGTAATCACATATCTTTGTTGCGACCATATGCGGAGATGAGCTTAGGAATTAGTCAGTTTAGTATTTTCATAGTGTAACTAATATTTTAATATGGATATGGCATAACTTATCTTTGCCTCAAGTGCACATATATATGGTTTACATCTTTTTTTACAATAATTCTGTTGGAAACTACAATTGAAACAATTGTTGTATTGTCATTGATGTCAAACTTTAACTGGTAAGACTGTTGCTACTTAGGAAAGTACTATATCTATGGTGAGAAGGGAAAGAAATGGTGGTAACAATAGCACCTAAGGAAAGGTTGAGTTATCTTGATACTACAAAGTGCACTTGATTATGTTGCACAATGATGAGACAATGTATTATTTATCTTAGTAAGATCAAAGACTAAACTGGTAGGCTTAACCGAGCAACAATGAAGAAATTATGTTTAAGCCAAGTTATGACAGAGTCGACTGAGTTAGTGGATGTCGAGCAAAAATCTAGTGTCAACTGAGTATCAGTAAATTGCCGAGGAAGATAGTATTTGCCAAGGAAATAGTTTTAATAGTGACCAAGCATTTTACATGGAGACCGAGTGGATGATCACAGTATTGACCGAGCATCAACAATTTTATATTTGAAGAGAATTCAGATTTGGAGCCAACATTGTTGAATTCTTGGATTATGTAAAATGTGTTGACTTTAATTATTGATTGTATGGAAGCATTTAATGCTTTGTAAAATGTTTTATTGTAAATCTTTATGAGATTTGAGATGATTCTAGAAGAGGAGATGAAGAACATGAAGTGGGTAGATTCAATGTATTTGACCTAACCCTAAGATCTACGAAGGAGATTAAATGACAAAAGATAAGTTAACCTAATAGAGGAAAGTATTAAGGGAACCGAAGCATTAGGTATGTGAATGCATGGGTGAAGGAGATGTTGGAAGAAAAGTAAAGTTTTATTGACTATATAAGCAAAAAGGCTGAAGGAAAAGTGTGGTGATTGCTTGAAGGAAAGTTCCGACCAGATCAGAAGTGGAGATGGTAAAGTTTCAAAGTCAGTAAACCAGCATTTGTGTATGGAATTGGATTTGATATTTGCAAAGTGAGTTGTATGTTTTTCAAATCAATAGTACTGCTACTTTCTAACCATTGTAATAGTCAAAATCCTTTTAACAGAGGTTGACCTAACAGTCATATGTTAAATCCTTTGAACAAGGTTTCATTCTAATGGAGTGTATGTAAGTCCTTTGACCAGGCTCACTTTTAACAGGGTGATTGAAATCCTTTAACCGGGTCACACCTGATAGTGTGTATTGTAACCTTTGACAGGGTTGGCTTTTAACTGAGCTCACTTTAGAAGAGTGAAAGTAATAGTAGCATGTTACAAAGTGGGTTTTCCCATATTGGGTTTCCACTATAAATCCCAGTGTCAATACTTGTGTGAATGTTTTGGTTTGAACATTTCTATGTTTTACAAGTTAGATACAGCTGGGTAGCGGACTGCTGAGTTATATGTTTCTATTATTGAATAAGTGATGATTGAGTTTGTTTTGGTTGCTTGATCTGATTTAAGGAAAAAAAATTGAAGTTATTTTATACATCAGAACCTGTGAACAACTGATTCACCCCCCCCTCTATGTTGTTCTAAATCATATTAACAATTGGTATCAGAACTGTGTTGCTTATTGGTGTTTACAGAAAACAAGTTTAAAGGGACTTGAAGCAAATGATCAAGATGTATAAGAAGGAGGTACCAAAGCTGAATAAGGAAAACTTCCCTGCATGGCAAAGCTTGATGAAGCTACATCTGGCCGGTATTGGTGATTCTGCAAAGTACTACATTGAGCATGACTATGTCACACCTGTTACACCTTTGACTACCAAGGAAATGAGAGATAAGCAAGAACACAGTCAGGCAATGATGGAAATTGCATCTTCCCTAAGCTATCTAGAATTTGAGGACATTAAGGACCGCACAACTGCTAAAGATATGTGGGACACTCTTGCAAAGATCTATGGTGGTGATCTATATGTACTGAAAGCCAAAGTTGAGAGTCTTAGAGGTAAGTTTGATGAAATGAGAATGAATGAAGATGAAAACATTGCACAATATTGTGGTAGAATGAAAGAAGTTGTAAATGATATTAGAGGAGAAAATGGAACTATTGATGATGAGACTATAATTGGAAAAGTGTTAAGAACTCTGCATCCTATATATGCTATTAAGATCTCAGCTATTCAAGAATCTAGATGTAACTCTGCAAATGTACTTACTTTGGAAGGTTTGATTGGCAAGCTGACTGCTTTTGAACTATCTAATTATGATAATTTCACTGTTGGTAGTATTGGAAATGTTGAATATGCTTTTAAGTCACAATTATTCCTAAACAAGCCTAAGAAGAAAAAAGAAAGATGCATCGGTGAAAGTGAAAGCGAAAGTGAAGATGACAGTGACACTTCTGATGAAGATCTTGAAGATCTAGAAGCTCTTATGGCTAGAAGACTAAGAAGAGGAAAAGGAAAATACAAAGGTAAACTCCCTATTATATGTTTTGCATGTAACAAGGTCAGTCATATAGCTACTAGATGTCCTGACAAGAAGGATAAAGATGAAGAAAGAAATAGCAGACACAAAGATAGAAGAGATGACAAAGGCAACCAAAGGTACAAAGACTACAAAGTAAAAGGTAAGAAATCCTATTACATTGCTAAAGAAGAGACTGACACTGATAGTGATGATTTTGAAATTGAGGTAGTCTATGTTGCAATGAAAGATGAATCTGATGAGGATGAGAAAACTGCATTGATTTCCTATGTGAACAAGAATGATAAATGGATTATTGACAGTGGTTGTTCACATCACATGACTAGTGACAAGAGTAAGTTTGAGACCCTACATCATTATAAAGGTAAAAGTGTAACATTTGGTAATGATGCACCATGTCCTGTTAGAGGAAAAGGATTGATTAAACTGACTGATAAGATCTCTTGTGAAAATGCTTGTTGGGTTGAAGGATTGAATTATAATTTGTTAAGTTTTGCTCAGCTCAACAGAACTGGTTACCAAGTGGAATTTCATCACAAGAAAGCTAAGATATTTGATGCTACTGGTGAACTGATTGGAAGTGGTGAGCAGACTAGACGTAATTTGTTCTATCTTGACCTATTTGAAGAAATATGTATGTTTGCACAACTTGATGACATTTGGTTATGGCATAAGAGGCTATGTCATGTTAGCTTTGACAATCTAGTAGAGATAAGTAAGAAGAAGAAAGTAAGAGGCCTACCTAGATTGAAGAAACCTAAGAATGTGATGTGCAAAGAATGTCAGTTAGGAAAAATTACTAAGTCAAGATTCAAGATAAAATCCTTTACTTCTTAACACATTTTAGATTTGGTTCATACTGACCTTTGTGGACCCATGGGTATACAAAGTTACTGTGGTGCTAGATATTTTATCTTGTTTGTTAATGATCATACCAAGATGATGCATGTAATGTTTCTAAAAGAAAAATTTGATACTTTTCAATTTTTAAGTGGTATTTGGCTAAGGTTGAGAAGGAGACAGGTAGGAACCTGAAATGTCTTAGATCTGACCATGGTGGAGAATTTACATCAAATGAATTTAATTTGTTTTGCAATGAAAGAGGAATCAAAAGATAGATGTCTGCACCTAGGACACCTCCACAGAATGGTATAGTAGAAAAAAGGAACATATCTATTTTGGACTGTGCAAGGACATTATTGATTGAAAAGAATGTGGCATAGAAATACTAGAAAGAAGCTATAAGTACATCTATTTACACTCTTAACCGGGTACAGATCAAGAAAGGTACAAATCTGACACCCTATGAATTATGGTATGGGCATGCATTGAGTGTTAAATACTTTAGAATCTTTGGAAGCAAGTGTTACATATTGAAAGATAATAGGAATGGAAAGTTTGATGCTAAAAGTGATGAAGGCATATTCCTAGGCTACTCCACAAAAAGTAAAGCTTATAAGTGTTTGAACTCTAACACTAACAAAATTGTGGAAAGTGTGAATGTAAAAATTGATGAGTATGCAGAAAGAAATGAGGCTGATAGGAAAAGAGAACTTGAGGATTATAGATCTTTTGTGTACATGGAGGAAATAGATGAGGCAGGTAACATACCTGCACTTGATGCCGAGTCTTGGGCAAGCAATGCCGAGCGACAGATAAATGATGCTGAGCATAAGGAAAATAGTGCCGAGAGAGAACAAGAACATGCCGAGCTACAAGATAATACTACCGAGGATCAGGAAGAGGTTGCCGAGCATTCAGAGGCTGAATCTAACAATCTTGTTGGGGAACTTGATGAAATAGAAGAGAAAAATGCTGAACCTATTTTGGCAAAATATGTAAGAAGACATCACAAGCTTGAACAAATAATTGGAGATAGAGACACTGCAATTCAGACCAGAAGCAAGACAAAAGATCCAACATGCTTACTATTTGAATTTGAACGTAAGACAACTAAAGAGGCATTAGAAAATGAAGAATGGATACAAGCAATGAATGAAGAAATTGACCAGATTGAGAAAAATGAAACCTGGACTCTGGTGACGAGACCTGCAGATAAGAATGGATACAAGCAATGAATGAAGAAATTGACCAGATTGAGAAAAATGAAACCTGGACTTTGGTGACGAGACCTGTAGATAAGAATGTTATAGGAACAAAGTGGGTATTTCGAAACAAGTTGACTGAAAAGGGTGAAATCACTAGGAACAAAGCTAGACTAGTATGCAAAGGCTGCGCACAAGAAGAAGGAATTGATTATGGGGAGATAATTGCCCCTGTAGCTAGATTGGAAGGAGTTAGAACTCTGCTTGCATATGCTGCTTATAAAGATTTCAAGGTATATCAAATGGATGTCAAGTCTGCATTTTTAAATGGTATACTGGAAGAAGAAGTTTACATAGAACAAAAAGAAGGTTTTATTGATCCAAACAGAAGACACATGGTATGCAAACTGAACAAAGCTTTATATGGATTGAAACAAGCTCCCAGAGCATGGTATGAGTGGTTGCATAATTATCTGATACAGATTGGATTTTCCAAGACAAATGACACAAGCAATCTGTATATGAAAGATGAAGAAGGTAGAGGTATTTTTTTGGCCAAAATTTTTGTTGATGACATTATTTTTGGTGGACAAGATGCATTGTGTAAAATTTTTTCACATGAAATGCAAACTAAATTTGAGATGAGTATGTTTGGTGAGATCAAATTCTTTGTTGGTTTACAAGTATATCAGATGAAGAAAGGTATTTTCATTACACAATCTAAGTATGTTAATGAAATACTAAAAACCTTTGGAATGGAAGATGCTGGACTAGTGGGAACTCCTATGGTTACTAGACAAAAGTTATCTAAGAATGATGATGCTGCAGAAGTTAACTAGACTTTGTATAGATCCATGATTGGAGAATTGTAGTATGTTGTACATAGTAGACCTAATATTGCATTAGTTGTTGGGATAGTGGCAAGATTCTCTACCAATCCTAAGGAAACACACATGATGGCGGTGAAAAGAATCATGAGATACTTGAAAGGAACTGCTGACTATGGGTTATACTACAAGAAGAATGACAAATTTAAACTTTGAGTATATACTGATGCTGATTGGGCAGGAAATGTAGATGATCGAAAAAGCACTGGTGGTGGAGCTTTCTTTCTTGGACAGAGATTAGTCTCCTGGACAAGCAAGAAACAAAATTGCATTTCCCAATCTACTACTGAAGTCGAGTATGTTGTTGCTGCAGTAAACTGTTCAAATTTGATATGGATAAAATAGTTGTTGATAGGCATGAAAGAAGAAATCACTGAACCTATTTTTATTTTCTCTGACAACACAAGTGCTATCAATATTTCTAAGAATCCAGTGATGCACACTAAGACCAAGCATATAGAAATCAAGTATCACTATTTGAGGGAATTGGTACAAGACAAGGAAGGCCAAATGGAATATGTGAATACAAAAGAACAATTGGTAGACATATTCACTAAAGCTTTACCTAAAGAAGCTCATGAGTACCTGAGAAGTCAATTAGGGGTCCTTCCCCTAACTGAGGCTGCCTAGCCAAGCTACAAGCACTGCATCAAATATGCTACAACAAAACATTTGACACATTGATGCAGAAGATTGTCACACTTTAGGACTATCCTAGAGCTGTGAAGAAGAAACGAAGATAAAAAATTAGTCATAAGCAAGATGACAGAGGGAGAAACACTGTGCTAAATATATTTATCTACATCTATTGTATGTATGTTTGATTTGCTGCTTTGGCATTTTTGTCAAAGAGGGAGATTGAACTGAAATGAAAGACCAGGATAGAGGGAGATCCAGATACTTTTGACGGTCATAGAAGTGAGATTTACTAATTCTGAATCAGAATGAAGCTAAGGATATTATAAATTTTCTCTGATGGACAGATAATTTTTTGGATTGGTTGGTAATTCATGTTTTATTCAAGTGATATCATATGGTGTTGCCATCAATGCCAAAGAGGGAGATTGTTGGAAACTGCAATTGAAATAATTGTTGTATTGTCATTGATGTCAAACCTTAACTAGTAAGATTGTTGCTACTTAGGAAAGTACTATATCTATGGTGAGAAGGGAAAGAAAGGGTGGTAACAATAGCACCTAAGGAAAGGTTGAGTTATCTTGATGCTACAAAGTGTACTTGATTATGTTGCACAATGATGAGATAATGTATTATTTATCTTAGTAAGATTGAAGACTAAACTGGTAGGCTTAACTGAGCAAAAATGAAGAAATTATGTTTAAGCCGAGTTATGATAGAGTCAACCGAGTTAATGGATGACGAGCAAAAATCTAGTGTCGACCGAGTATCAGTAAATTGCCGAGGAAGACAGTATTTGCCGAGGAAACAGTTTTAGTAGTGATCAAGCATTTTACATGGAGACTGAGTGGATGATCACAATATTGACTGAGCATCAGCAATTTTATATTTGAAGAGAATTCAAATTTGGAGCCAACATTGTTGAATTCTTGGATTATGTAAAACGTGTTGACTTTATTTATTGATTGTACGAAAGCATTTAATGCTTTGTAAAACATTTTATTATAAATCTTTATGAGATTTGAGATGATTCTAGAAGAGGAGACAAAGAACATGAAGTGGGTAGATTCAATGTATTTGACCTGACCCTAAGATCTATGAAGGAGATTAAACAGCAAAAGATAAGTTAACCTAACAGAGGAAAGTATTAAGGGAATCGAAGCATTAGGTATGTGAATGCATGGGTGAAGGAGATGCTAGAAGAATAGTAAATTTTTATTGTCTGTATAAGCGAAAATGATGAAGGAAAAGTGTGGTGATTGCTTGAAGGAAAGTTCTGAGCAGATCAGAAGTGGGGATGGAAAAGTTTCAAAGTCAGTAAACCAGCATTTGTGTACGAAATTGGATCTGATATTTGCAAAGTGAGTTGTATGTTTTTTAGATCAATACTACTGCTACTTTCTAACCATTGTAATAGTCAAAATCCTTTTAATAGAGGTTGACCTAATAGTCATATGTTAAATCCTTTGAACAAGGTTGCATTCTAATGGAGTGTATGTAAGTCCTTTGACCAAGCTCACTTTTAACAGGGTGATTGAAATCCTTTAACCGGGTCACACTTGACAGTGTGTATTGTAACCTTTGACAGGGTTGGCTTTTAACCGAGCTCACTCCAGAAGAGTGAAAATAATAGTAGCATGTTACAAAGTGGTTTTTTCCATATTGGGTTTCCACTATAAATCCTAGTGTCAATACTTGTGTGAATGTTTTGGTTTGAACATATCTATGTTTTACAAGTTAGATACAGTTGGGTAGCAGACTGCTGAGTTATATGTTTCTATTATTGAATTAGTGATGACCGAATTTGTTTTGGTTGCTTGATTTGATTTAAGGAAAAAAATTTGAAGTTATTTATACATCAGGACCTAAGAACAACTGATTCAACCCCCCCCCCCCCCCTCTCTCTGTTGTTCTAAATCATATTAACAAATTCTTCATGTTTATGGCTAAGGTGAGCCCCAATCTTCTATCAATCACATGATTTAACGTATAGTGTTTTATTGGTTATTCCATTTGTTCCTTGATACATCAATTCAACCACAGCAACTCCACTTCACGTGGATGTCTTTGAAATAAACTCCTAACTCTAATAAATTGATTGTAACTACTAACTAACCTTATAAAAAAATAGTAGCTAAGAATGATCGCTTGCCAACATTTGTTGAATACAAGGTCCTTGAGAGATCAATCATTTGGGATGAGTGGAGGAGGATGATGAGAAGGGGGAAGTGGAGTTGAATCCTGATGAAAAGGAAGCTCTGGCTGCAATTAGGAAGAAGAAGAAGATGCTTATCGTCGAACATAGATTGAAGAAGAGTACTACAAAGAGCAGGCCTACTGTACCAAGGAAGTTTGACAAGAACAAGGAATATGGCTTAAAAAGAATATTAGCTTGATAAAAAATGAAGTAGATGAGAGCTGATAAATTAGCTTCCCAAGAAAAATTGCATAAATGAATTGTGTGTACCCCAATTCATGTGCCTTATGAGCGTACCTAAATGATATATTTGAAACAACAAGAGTAAATTTAGCCTTCTCCTTGTTGTTTCAAATATATCATTTGGGTACACACAGATGGCACATTAATTGAGGTACACATAGTTCATTTATGAGATTTTTCTTGGGAAGCTAATTGCTCATTTTTCATCTACATTATTATGAAGCTAATTGCCGAAGGATCCATGCCCGGGATGAGGGTTCTTAGAATACTAGTATATGCAAATTTCATTATTTAATAATAAAATCCTATTAAAATGTTTGTAGTATTATTTTTTCCATTATGGCCCTCCTCCACTCTCTAAATTTATTCTTGATCTATGGTCTTTGGATCCCACAGTGTCAACTTGGAACCCGAGGAGCAGAAGTTTCTCTTCATCATCTGGGTATACCACTCAATTACGTTGTCTCCAAAAAATTTTGACCATGATGCCTACAATTATGTTTCTCAATTTTTGTGTCCCAAGACCCCTTATGACCCTTTACGACCATTTACGATCCCTAAGAATACATCTTAGAGGTCTTAAAATGTCATAAAGGGTCATAAGAGGCTCCTAGGAGGGGCTAGATGAGCTTCCCTCTTCATGTGGTTGGCCCTGTTAAGTAGAGAATGTTATACTCTTCTCGAAACAAAGAGAAGCTCAATAATTTAAGGTCTCAACCCATGGACAAATTAAATTAGACTTACTATCCAAATTGGTACATTGATGAGAATCAACGATGGGTTAGATTTTTTAGATTCTAAGAAGACGTATATGCAGTGGAGGCCAGAAGGGATTTTTGTGGAGATTTTATAGATGTGCAAATTTTCTAGAGTGGCTATATACATACGAGGGTTTCCAGATTGAGTACCAGTGCAGAGATGATGATTCAGTAACCTACATCTATAAAACCTTCACAAATATGTCCTCTTAACAATTATGTGCATATTGACTGGGTATACAACTCAATTATTGGTTATTGAAAGGACATTGTGTGCTCGAGTAGTTTAAAATAATCCATTATGGATTTTTTGCACATGGTATCAAGGGTGAGAATTTTTTTGTTACAATCAAAAAGCTTATTTAATGGGAATCAGTTTATTTAAGAGGGAGAACTCTTTATTTTGTGGATCCAATCTTAATGAAAAAGAATATGCTATTATTATTTGTGTTTAGACTCAATATTGTTGTGACTTAATTTCTTAGTCTAGTTCAAATCATATCATATCAAACTATGCTATTAAGCCTTTGGTGTCATGATCTTTGGATATATGAAAAGTCCTATGTCAAGAAAGTGATTTATCTTTATCTTAGTTTCTGTAGTATTGAAAAAAATGAGTGGGTTGGACATTAGTGGTGGATCTATTCTCTCTTATCATTCTTCATAGTCCCTTTGGTAGTTATGCTTTCTTGTAACTCACCTTTTTAATTGGTGTGCATATATTTGAGAGCAATCTTTTCCATGGTTTTTCCCTTTACAAGTTGTTCCACATAAATCTAGTATTTCTTGTGTTTATGTTTTCTATTATTTTGAGGAAAGAAGATGTACAGGTGGAAATAAATTGGGAGATTGGTTTTAGATATAATCTTTAAGTATTATTTTTGGCATAGTTGTAGATTGCTTAGTCATCTCCTATGAATGTCATTGAAATATTGTGAGGCCTATTCTTTCTTTTGTTCAGACTCGGGAAAATCTTTAGAAGTGGAAAGTATTATTGAAAGGTTAATGACCTCAAGAAAGAACATGTTTGTGTGAAATAAGACAAAAAATGTGTGATTGTTTGTAAACAACAGTGACATAATATTGTTGTGCTTAATTTGATAATATATTTTTTTAAATTATAAATTTTCTATCACTTTTTTGACGCACAAAGAATAGACATATCGACGAGAGTGCTATATACTCGACTTTTATTTTGATGATTTCTAGTCGCAATTTTGACCACAGGCGATGAATCTTCTCACCAATGTTGGTCGCAAAGATAAACAGTATAGCCGATAATTCTTCTAGGTTGAAGTGATTATTTCGATGCCATTTTCATCGATAATTCAACCACTAATTACATCACAATTTCGATGGAGGTTGGATGTGTCATATTATCAACGACAAAACTTTGACAACCGTTATGGTCGAGTGCTCGACCAATTGGTGTCTAAAAATTGACTAAACCTCATCAAAAAACAAGCTAAAATTTACTAGTACTCAGTCATCTTTATTTGATTTTCTAGATTTACATGAGATTATGTGTCCTATAATGATTTCTACAATGCAAGCATGGAAGAAGATTCCTCCAATTGTGAAAGAAAGGAACAAGAAAAAATTTCTCATAAAAATTGTAATTTTTACTTGATTTCCTGAGAATGTTATTATTTGGTCTTTGTCTTTGATGGAAAAATGGGGGAGAAAATGAAGAGAAAAATAAAATTAAAAAGGAATTTATTGACAGAGGGGGACTTTTTGGAATTTTTTGCAGTTTGAGTTTTTTTTTTTTCATTTTGCCTTCAATGCCAAAGGGGGATATTATTGAGAAGATATGGAATTGTCGGCATTGATGTCAAAACCTATGATCTAGAATGTTGTACTCCATATGATGTACAAAATTGATCTATCCTATACAATGTGTTATGATGATGAGTAGTGTTAATTTTATCATTGATCCAAATACGATAGTACTTATTTTTGGGACAACAATGGAAGATAGAAACTTTGATATTATTTTCTATTCGGACATTTATACAGTATGTTACAATTTTTGGTACATCACTTCTATTCTATTTATGAACATAATCTATTAATCATGTTCCTCTAGTTGGTACTGAATTTAAAGGATATCAAGACTTGGTCTTGGCTATGATTTTCCCATCGACATCAGAATATATCTTACATACCTCAAAGTTATTTATCCTTAGGTAATTATGATATGTAACAAACTCATCTTATGTATGAACTATTTATGGGTCCCATGGTAATGTGGAAAGAAGGTCTTTATGTGCGGCCCATCTTTTGTGTCTAGTGCTAGCCTGCTGAGCCTTAATGAATATTTCAAAAAACATATTTAGCATTCAACCGAAATATGTGCTAGGTCAACCTATTCTAGATTTTCATTGTTCTACAGGTATATATATAGAACATCTTATTGGGTTTGATTGTGGTGTGTGTACGAACTCAAAAAGGGATGTGTAGGATGATGAAGTAATATGACAAGGAATAAATAAGCGAGTGGAAAGAAAGAAATAGGAAGATATATGTGACTCTGATATGATATAGTAAATAGTACTGTAGAGCTTGTGCAAAGAGGTTGTTAGAGACCGGAAGAAGATTCCTAACCAGATCTATTATAGAAAGTTATTGTGCTCTTAACTAGAACTGACTTCATGCATATAGATGCATCTCCATCAGTTCATGTTTTGACGATAAAACTATTTGGTAATTAGTTATTCTTGTATTGGATGTAATAGTTGGGAAATGAGCCTACCTACAGTGAGCCACCCCTTTTGTAAAAATCACCTTAACCAATGCCACCTTAACTGGTGTTTCATAATTGAGAGTTAGAATTCTTTGCATTTTTTACTATCTTAAAAGTTTCCACGTAAAATCTTGTGTTCATTATGTATGGCGTTCTTACGTTCTTTCATGTTCATATTTTTTTATTTACCTGATTGATATAGGATTTCTCTAGATCAATTAATATTAAGAAAAAAAATTATGATAATCAATTCACCCCACTCTTAGTTATTTAGACTATTCAATAGAAACATGGGCCAATGAGTTTAACTCAAAACTACATATTTGACTCTTGGTAGCAGTATCAAAATTTCCCTTCCACCCAAACCTCCTTGACAATGTCATCGCCTACATTTTGAGCATATTTTGTAATATTCTTCTAATAGATTACCCTCCTCACCTCCATGAAGATCCATACTATCATTCACCAATCAAGACTATGAGACTTGGTCTCACTCTCCCCTAGAACTTTACAAGTTATACATTTGGTAGAAACATGGTTCTACAATTGGAAGATCTATGTCTGCTTGATCCACCCATTTGTTTTTTCCTCTCTCTATCACTATAGGATTCACAATCTATATTTTAAGTTTTTTGAATTGAGTATAATAATTATTTAAATAATTATGACATATGGAATCTATTTTGAGCTTTATACACATCCATGTGACTAAAAGTACAAGGGCTAATGTGAATCAACATGACCCCTAACATTATAACCAAGTTTTCACTATATTAAGATTTAAAAATTTCAAAGCCAAATATTTTTTTTCAAGTCAAATTTCTTTTATTGCAATGATGAATTTTTATTTTATTTTTTTAAACAATCACTATTGCAGAGTCTCATATGGTACATGGATCCATTCAATAAAATTCTAAAGATTAAAAGGGCTCCAAAAAATTACCTTAAAATAAAAGTGCTATATGTCATTTTTATCTTTAAACTACTTTAGACATTGTAATGTAGGGAATAGGGTTCGCTGGCTTATGCATGCAACCTAGAAAACTAGGCCTATTTCCACTTTAACTATATAGGAGTGTGGATCCACAAGGATCAATCTCAAATCAAATAAAAAAGGATTGAGCACAAGGAGGTTCCAAAAGTTCTTGTGATGAGTTGAAAATGATACTACAAATATATAAAGTAAATGCTAGATGTAGGGCCAAAGGTGTCAAATTGAGGGATTTTAGCATTTATAGCAAGTTGCAGAATAAACATGCAGACATTCGATGTAGATTTAGAAAGAGGAGACATAGAAACTTGGGTTAGAAGTCAAGTGGATTACATCGCTTAGGGTGACCTTGACCCAGGAATGTTAGATGCTAAAAAAATGGGTAAATCTAGAATTAGTATGTTGCTCAGATCCTTCCCTAAAAATTTTGTCAAAAATGTTTGGGACTATGCCGCCCGGAGTGACATTGACCCTATTTTTTTGGATTTGGGAAAGTCCAGTATGTGGATCTTGGTTTTCTCAATCTTCTCCCAAATTCAAATCTTGAGATCCTATTGCCTACACACATAAAGAAGGGAAAATGTTGGGTTAATGAGGGTTTTCCAATGTCAAACCTTGGTTTTAGAATTAACCATGAAATTGAATTGAAATAAACTTGAAATGAAAGCATCCTATAATGTAGAAAAGGAAAGATCTAAATTAAATTATTTGAATGAAATATTTATACCTTAATGAGCCTTCCTTGTTTTTAATTCTTCATGAAGATGTTGATGTTGGCTTGTAGAGTTTACTTTATAAAAGGTTGATCATAGATGCCATCACAAATGCTTAAGATTTGAAACTTTATGTATTGTCTCCAATGCCTTGATGTTGCTTGATCACTTGCACTCCATTGAATTGCACATGATGTGTTTGAAAAATGTAGATTAGATCATGTGTGTGGGTGTCTTAGATGAGGTAGGTAGGCTTGCTTTGATACCTCTCCCTATGAAATGTGTTTTAATTTTCAAAGAAGGACAACACGAAAGAGGATTTCCTACTTTTCATTCTAATTGTTTTCTAATTTAAATCTGGGACCTTTTGGGGGTTTAAGGGGCACCCCAAGTGACTTTGTCCCAAGTTAAGGGCACCCCAGGTGCCATTAACCTGGGTCAAGGACACACCAAGTTCTCTTGACCTACCAAAAAGGGAAGAGTCTAGGATTTATAGCCAAGAGTGTGGTGGAGATGTCAGATTTGATCTTATGCAAGTAGAATAAAAATGGTCACACATAAAATACTAGAAGCACTAAAATGAGGCCTTGGTGAGCATAAAATTGTATAAGGATATAGTTTATGTTGTTACAAACACAACCATGACCTCTATTTTTATATAGAAGGATTCATGTGAAATCTCGCCCCCCAAATTTGTTAAAACCCTTATAAATCTATGATCTTATATTGAAAACTAGAAAGATGTCACAAGAAATAATGGTTAGATTGTAGGTTTGTCTTGCTAGGCATGTTAGAATGAGCACACTAGGAAATGAAGTTAAACTTAGATTAAATCCTTAAACATTAAAATCAATTTCAATTTTAATCATCACTTCAAAATTAAATCATAAATATAAATAAAATGAAACAATGAGTTGCACCAATGATTTAGTTGCACCTTTTACCCAAAAGATAGATATGCTTCAAAGGTATAAAAATGTGGCATGTGGTTTCTTGTGACAACATACAAATGTGATCAAATGTTTATATAAAAATGGTTTAAAGAAAGGTCAAGTTATAGAGTTCCAAGTAGAGAGATCCATAGTGGAGATCTTCTAAGAGATCAATGATGAAAATCAAATTGTTTGGGTGATTCTAGGATGGATGGTAAAAAACAAAAAGAGAATTATATAGTTTATTATTAATATTTTTATGAAATGATTGGAGAACAAAATGAATTTTATAGTTACTTTTCTTCATTTTTGGTGGTTGGGTAGAAAATTAAAAGTTAATAAATTGTTTTTTTATGATATCATGTACAAAAGGGAAATGGAGATTTAGGTTGTTAGGACTTCGAAAATGGGATTAGGATTTAGAAAAATGAGATAAGGATATGGAAAAACAAATTACACACTAGGAAGAAACAAAATAATAAGTAAATAGATAGTAATACCTTATTTAAATGCTAACAAATAGTTCGTTGATAGAAAATATTAGAGAGATGCTCATGCTATTAGAAAAATATGTATGTTTTAGATGTTTATAGTATGCATTAATGTGTTAAAAATTAAAACTTTTGTTTTCTCAATATTTATTTGAAGACAACATATTCATAAAGGATGTTAAAGTATGTAGTTGTTGCTTAAGACTTTCCTCAAAGTGACATCAAAATAATAGAAGTAATCTACAAATGGGACACTAATAACAAAAACTTTGTACAAGAAGTGACTATTCATATCTGGGTGGTCCCACAATAGTGAGTTCCACTTTTTGGCCAACTTTGACATAAAGATCAACATTCTGAAAAAAAACTTCACTTTCGAACACCTATTGCCGCAAAACTATTAGGAATTTGAAGATGATGTAAACTAGAGTCTTTTAGAATTTTCTTTCTAGTTTATATATATATATATATATATATATATATATATATATATATATATATTTTAAATCATTTAAATTCATTATTCCTTCTCCTTCGAAAAGTGGTTTGCGTGAAAAAACTATGTTTTCAAGGAGTTACTGTCACTTGGATCAGCATAAATTTTTTTTAAAATATGATAAAAATGTAATTCTTTCGAGATTATATTTATAACTTCAATATCTAAAGGATGCAATTGATTTTATTTATTTTGGGTCAATATTTTATAGTTTATTAAGTTCTAAAGTGACAATAATTGTAATTTAGACGTAAGGTCACTTGGATCGCTCTAACTTGATCTGTGTATATTGAAATTCATTTTTTCTTTTTTTCAGAGAAAGGTAACACAAATACACTTTTCCTACATATTTTTTATAAGTTTTTTTTAATAATTTACTATTTTTCCCAAAGTTTTGAAGAGATAGGTTGTTGAATGACCAGACAACCTATGTTTAGTTAAAGTAATATTTAAAAGTGATAATGAACTCAATATGTATTAAAATTATATTCATTAGAAAGCTTGTTCCGAATAGCATCATTTGACATCGTCTATTTGAAAAAATCATCTTGTTTAGTCCTTTTTTAGGCCTCCAAAGACCATTTTTTTTAAGTTCACTTATTTTCTGAGGGCAAAATTTTTGTTTTGGGGTCTTTACACAAAGACCCCCTTCATGCGAAGACTCTTATGGGTCTTCGCGTGAAGCCCCAAGGGGAAAATTCCATCGAAGAAACACCTCACTAGAATTTTTCCCTAGGTACTTCGTGCAAAGTACATACTTCGAGCAAAGTCGGCTAGTGAATTTATTTTGTAAAAAAAAATTAGAATGGTATAAAAGTAAATCATTTTATTTCTATTTTATACTGAATTGCAATTAATGAATTCACTTTTTCTATTATTGAAGGCATTTTTTGGAGGAGGATTTCTATTTCTATTTTTTCAAAGGCATAATTTTGGAGAGGAGAAATATTAGATTAAAGTATTTATTGAAGAAGAGAATTTTTATTGACAATCTTGTGGAAGACATTTTTTGGAGAGAAGAAATGGGGAGCAAGAAGGGAAGACAAAGTAAATCTTCTAGAAAAAGGTCACCTGATACTGAACAAAGAAATCATGAAGCTGCATTGACATATTATTATAAAACTAAAGAAGCTGAAAGACAAGATGAAGTAGGAGGGTCAAGTCAAGTCAAAGAATTGCACATTGAAGAAGGGTCGGGATCACTCCCTACGGAAGCTCAAAAATTGATGTTGGAGAAGGGTCAAGATCATGTGCTTCTACTGGTATGGACGAACTTTTAAATTTAGCTCAAACTGTAAAGAGAAATATTAATTATAGAAACTTAGATCATTTACTTACAATGGATGTGGAGAATTTGAGATCACTTGCTAATGTTCAACCCTTAAGTCTTGCTAAGTAGAGATCAATGAATATTATAGCAAGATAAATATTGGGTAACTTTGATAATTTTGAAACACTTGAACAAGCTCAATTTCTTTAAATTGTACTTATAAACAAAAAGTTGGAAGGGGCATTAAAATTATTGGGTATAGACACAACATCAAAGAAGAGAAAAGTTGTTGACATGCAAACTGATATGATTGAAAATCTTAGGAAAGGTTTGAACTAGCTAGGGAAGCGATCTTGAACTAAATATAATACCATTACAAGAAAAGTTATGTTGACATCCATTATAGGTAACACTATGGGACGAAAAAGACAGATATCTTCAGTTTCATCTCAGTTTGGTTTTAATAGGAAAAAAATATCACGATATGTTAATAGGAGAATACTTTTGGATGATAGCACCTTGGAAGGCAATTGGGAAATCATGTGTAGAGCTCCTTGTTCTAATAGGATTGATGAAGGAATACAAAATTTGGTCACATCATTTTGGAATGATAATTCTTGTCCTTCATCAAACACTAGAGATGTTATCAGACATAGAATTTTAGCTAATCAATATGAATATCATACAAAACATTGGTTGGACACAACACAACATGAAATGTATGTGTCATTTTGTAGTTCAAATCCTAATATAAAGATTGGGTAAACATTGTTTGAAAGATTGAATCCATATTATATAAGGACAAACAAAATGTTTGAAACTTGTTGTTGTCGTTATCACATTGAATTTGATCTCCACTATCAATTTTTTTAAAAGTTTGTAGAAGATACTTATGGTTTTGAAAATGCTCCTCTTACTAGACGAAGTGAGTTCATCTCATCCATTTTATGTGACAAATGAGATGATGTAGCTAGACAAATAAATTGCATAAAAGGAATATGTCAAACATGTGTTGATTTGTCTCTTTTTCCATTGAAAAATGAAAATATTGATGTAACAAAGATGGTAAATTGCAAGAGTTACAAATATGTAAAGAATGAAACAAAATTTGGGAAAGAATCCAAAAGGTTAGAATATGTTGAAGAGGAGATAAATGTTGGAATATTTATGGAAAAATTTAAAAAATTGATTCAACCCTACATTCATCATTCTTTTTTTGCAAAGTGGCAAGCACAACAATTCCAAACACTAAGAGACAATTTCCCACTTGGAACTATTGTATCAGTTGTTGATTTTGCAGAAAATTATTCTTTTGTTCATCAAAAGGCAATTCAGTCAGAATACTATTTTTTACAGTAAATTACTATTATGGTACATGTGTGTTATCGACACACATAATTAGATTTGGATGGTATTCAAAGCACATTTGAAGCACGGGTCATCAAGAAGGAATATCATTCTTATATAAGTGATTAATGCAGTCAAGTATGGAGGATCCAATTATGGACTGTCCAAACTTGCAGCCAAACCACAACACAGCGGAATTCAACAACAATAACACAAGATCTAAAAGAAAACAATTATCTTTATTCATCAATAATTGATTACATGCAATGTGTCGGGCTGTAAGGCCTTCCCAGTTACGGCCAATTACAAAGCAAGAATAGTTCTACAAGATCACACAGGACCCAATACATCTCTCAGCTAGTCCAGGTCTATAACACAATAGGATGCTGGTAGGTACTCGAAGAAAGATCTAAACTTGTGCACATAGGGCACCAAGAAATCTTCTTGTTCCTAATCTTGCAAGCTACTAACTTTTCTATCCTTCTATCCAGATCCAACTAATTCTAGATCTCTCTGATACCACTTCCTACCTCTTAAACTATTACTCCATCATCCTCTTAAATACTAATTCTTAGCTACAAGTCCCGCTTCCAGATATACAAATATTAAATGCAAAACATGGTCAGCTCTCAAATAGCCTTACAATAATTAAATTATCCATGTTGGCCTTCAGATCCACATAGGAGAATGCAACATGCCAGATCTAGGTCCCCACATGTCCAATGGTCAATCCATAACTCAAGGAATGTGACCCAAATCAAATGCATCAATCGACCAAGCTGATCCATCCAAACAACCAAGTCAATCTGTAAGAACACCGAGTGCTAGTAAGCAATGTACCGAGACCCATTGGTAACCAAACACCAAGAAACAAAGAAATAACTGAGCGTTAGTGAACCAACCCTGCCAAGCATCACCGAGCAATGCAGTTATCATCGAGCTCCAGGAAAATTGATGCCTTCAGTTACTGAGCATTCTTCAAAGATCGAGCACCCCGGTAAACACAAAAACTGAGCAACCAAACTCCAAAATTGAGGAAATACTTCACCAAAAAAGATCAAAACTACTAATCTGCCTTTCAAAACAAACATATTTTTGGTTGATATAGGATTGCCAAGAATCCTAGGATTCTCCTGCATCTGACACCCTAGGTAAAGAAGATTTTCTCACAAGGAAATCAGGAACGTCTTAAGGGAATCAGAATAGGTATGCCATATATGTTCTTAACCTATATCTCCTCTTGTCCTTCATTCCAAGTTTTCTTCATTTCATCTATCATCCCCTGCAGCAAGTTTTCCTACTTCCCAATTCTCTTATCTTTTCTGTCTATAACTAATAACAACTGACTCTGATCATTCCTTCCACTACTGACCACATTAGTACCTTGGTAAACCCCATCCTCTCCAGACTTCTCAATCAACTTGGCATCATCCACATCTCTCTATGTCACAAATGTCATTATCTTTTGTACTATTTATGTCTGAAAGACCATCTGCCTCTTAATCTTCAACAAAATATTCAAATATATCATTCTCCTTCTCTTTCAAACTAAGCTTTGTAGGAATAGGTTCATCAATCCTCTACTCTGGAGGTTTTTCATAAGGACAACACTTGATAACTCCACATCCCTTAGCCCCTGTCTCCTGTAAAGGTAACAGCTTATGCCTAGATCCTTCATGCCTAACCACATAGGTGTTTGCATGACCATCAAACAAAACATTTCTATCAAATTGCCAAGGTCTCCCGAGCAAAAGATGACAAGAATCCATAGGCAATATATCACACAATATCTCATCATGATAAGATCTAATCTAAAAATTAACCAAGCATTATTCTTCAATCCTAACCTTAGACACATCTTGTATCCAACTAATCTGATAAGGATTAGGATGTTTCTTTCTTTCCAAATTCAACTTACAAACCATCTCTTCTGAAACAAAGTTCTCAGAACTACCACCATCAACTATGACATTACATACCTTATCCTTGCACTTACATCTGGTTCTGAACAAATTTCTTCTTTGCTTCAAACTTCTTATTCAAAGTTCTCATAACTACCACCATCAACTATGACATTACATACCTTATCCTTGCACTTACATCTGGTTCCTATTGTTTTGTCTTCCTTCAAACTTCTTATTCAACTTCTCTTCAATCTTTAATGCCATATGATAAGCATCTCCTATTGTTGTCATCCGAACAGTAAGTAACTCTTCTTGAATACTAGGTCTCAAACCATAGACATATCTAGCAACCTTCTCTTTATCAACTTTAGAATGACTAGTCCTAATCAGGATTATATAAAACTCCTCAGTGTACTCCTGCACTAATTTTTTAGTCTGATTCAAGGCTTGCATCTTCTTAAATATGTCTAACTCATAATCCACCAGAATGAATTGCTTTTTCAACTTGTCAACCACTCAGTTCTATTTAGTGATCTTTTCCTTTCCTCTCCTACTTCTTTCCAACTGAACTTCCCTCCACCAAATATTTGCATGACCCTTCAACTTAGTCTTTGTGAAACTAACCCTATCTGGATCCTCTATTTCTTCATACTCAAAGTATTCATCTATTTCATTAATCCAATCAATCAACTCTTCTGGCCTAAGGCTTCTAGCAAATGTAGAAACTTCAATCTTAGGTCTTTTCCCAAGTTTAGACTTAGCCTTCATGATTCTATTTTCTTCAGGATCTCTAGCTTCTTCTACAGCTTCTTCAAAATGATCTTCTTCCTCATAGTCATCATCACTATCTTCTTTTGGTGTAGTCTTTTTCTTTCACAATTCCTCTTGCAGATCTTGCACTTGTTTCTGCAAAGCTCTAAAATCATCAAGACTAAATTCTCCTGTAGCTTCCTCCTCTAAGATCTCATGAGCTCTCCTCAGAGGAATCTTCAATCTAAGGTCCTACTGTAAACTGCCTCTCCTTTGGTGGTCATCCACACATTCAAGATCAACTCGCTCTGATACCACTTAATGCAATTAAGTATGGAGGATCCAATTAAGGACTATCCAAATTTGAAGCCAAACCATAACACAACAAAATTCAACAACAATAACACAAGATCTGAAATAAAACAAGTATCTTTATTCATCAACAACTGATTACATGCAATGTGCCAGGCTATAAGGCCTTCCCAGTTACGGCCAATTACAAAGCAATAATAGTTATACAAGATCACGCAGGACCCAATACATCTCTCAGCTATTCTAGGTCTGTAACACAATAGGACACTGGTAGGTACTCTAAGAAAGATTTGAACTTGTGCACACAGGCCACCAAGAAATCTTCTTGTTCCTAATCTTGAAAGCTACTAACTATGCTATCCTTCTATCCAGATCCAACTAATTCTAGATCTCTCTGATACCACTTCCTACCTCCTAAAATACTACCCCATCATCCTCTTAAATACTAATTCCCAGCCATAAGTCAGCTTCCAAATATACAAATATCAAATGCAAAACATGGTCAGCTCTCAAATAGCCTTACAATAATTAAAGTATCCATGTCGGCCTTCAGATCCACATAAGAGAATGCAACATGCCAAATCTAGGTCCCCACACATCCAACGGTCAATCCATAACTTGAGGAACGCCACCCAAATCAAATGCATCAGTCAGCCAAGTTGATCCATCCAAACAACCAAGTCGGTCTGCAAGAACACCGAGCGCCATTAAGCAACACCGAGACCTGTCGGTAACCAAACATGGAGCAACGAAGAAATAATCGAGTGCCAGTGAATTGACCCCACCAAGCATCACTGAGAAACACAGTTATCATTGAGCGCTAGGAAAACTGATGCCTTCAGTTACCAAGCATTCTTCAGAGACCAAGCACCCAGGTAAACACAAAAACCAAGAAACCAAACTCCAAAACTGAGCAAATACTTCACCAACAAAGATCAAAACTACTAGTCTACCTTTCAAAACAAACATGTTTTGGTTGATACAGGATTGCCAAGAATCCTAGGATGCTCTTGCATCAGTGATGATAGAGAGCATGGCATTCATTATGTAGAACACTGCTTCAAGATGTTTTTTGCAAATTTGAAAGAAAGAGGTATAAAAATTGATAAACATTATGTTTGGTCAGATGGATGTGCTGCACAATTCAAATCACATTTTATGCACCATGTAGATATCATCATAATGAAAACATACCACATGTCTAGAGTTTCTTTGAGAGTGGACATGGAAAAGGTGAACATGATGGTGTCGGAGCTTGCATCAAACATGCTATACGAAAGTATTAAATGAATTATAAGGGAGTTCATATAAAAAATGCACATGATGTGGTTGAATGGTGCAAGACACATTTCACACCAAATGAGAATGACACATCATTAGGATTGACTCAGGAGGTGCCATATAGAAAAATTTTGGGAGATAAAAGGTATGCACACATTTTTAAATTATTTGAAAGTGTTTAAATTTTTTATGATATATTTTTTATTGTTAAAAACTATCGAGGGTTCATATCCCTCTCTCTCCTTTATAGAATGTATTATATATGCATGGTTGCAATAGGATAGAAAAGACACAATCTTTTCATTCAGTTTTGAGTAAGAATTGTTGCAATTGGATGTTGAACACTAGGGACTACTCATGCTTTTGTTGTCACTACATTGCTGAAAATTATGAGGAATGTATCAATCAAGACCGTGGATATGTAGGAACATGGAATCTAGTGCCACTAGTTGTTACTGATACATTTGATAGAGATGAAGATGAAAACTTCGATGGTGTCCCTTTGATTTCTACTAATGACAATCATATCTCAGGATTGGTCAAAATTGGTAAGTATATATATTTCACATTATATGGTACATTGAGCTGCATGTATAGATAGATAGATAGATAGATTTAACTAAGTAAATTTTAAGATCTCACACATGTATATATAAATTTACTTTGCAAGAGATGTCTTTGCAGTGATTGCCGAGCGTGGAAATGGAGGAGTTGGTTATTATTTACTGTGTTGTACTGCAGAGAGGATGAAGTTACTTGAACTTGAAGAAAGTGATGGAATGTTGTTCCCCATAGGTTTGTACATGCTTTACATCAATATATTGAACTCAATTTGTAAATTTTAAATTTCAACCTTTTAACAAATTTCAAATTTAGTTTGTTTAAATTTATATATTGTTAAAATTTGTGACCTACAGGTTCAGTTGTTTTAGAGGGAACATATTTCAAGAAAATCAAAGTAATTCAACATGGTATTCACTTTGTTGAGTACCAACTAGACAATAAGGTGTTTCAATATAGTCACCTAGTAGTTGCCACATCCATTTGTCTCCATACAGTTAAATCTCAACATGGACGTTGTAAGTGGAGACTAGATAGTGAGGATCATGAGAGAATATTACATGTTCTCCATGAAAGGTCTGAACCACTTGAGTTGGTCTAAAAAGTATAATATGTATACCTATTTCATGTGTTAGGACCTACTTGATATCTCTGGATTAAATTTCATTATACTTTATTTATATATATTTAAGCATATGATGGACTATAATTTGTTGATATATGATGGACCTATTTAATGGTTCAATGGTTTTAATATGTTTTATTATGGACCTATTTGATGGTTCAATGGTTTTAATATGTTTAATTTTTTGATATATGATGGACCTATTTCATGTGTTTTATGATGCTTATGATTTCTAGATCCCCTTAAGACCTCCCCTTAAGACACTAAAAAATGATGAAATTAGTTAGATTACTTATGACATGTGTTAGTTCTAGAATAAGTTAGAATAGTTATTGTCCATTAGTTACTTGTATTAACTAGTTATTTTTTATGATATTAATTCTAGATCCCCTTAAGACCTCCCCTTAAAACTACTTATTAGTTAAAGATCCCCTTAAGACACTAAAAAATGATTAAATTAGTTAGATTACTTATGACATGTGTTAGTTCTAGAATTAGTTAGAATAGTTATTGTCCATTAGTTACATGTATTAACTAGTTATTTTTAATGATATTAATTCTAGATCCCCTTAAGACCTCCCCTTAAGGTTGCTTATTAGTTAAAGATCCCCTTAAGACACTAAAAATGATGAAATTAGTTAGATTAGTTATCATATCTAATCAAATCATATATCATCAAATCAAATCATCTAATCAAATCAAATCAAATCATATCATCTAATAAAATAAAACCATATAATCAAATCATATATCATCAAATAAAATCATCTAATCAAATCATATCATATCATCTAATCAAATAAAACCATCTAATCATATCATCTAATAAAATAAAACCATCTAATCCAATCATATATCATCAAGTCAAATCATATCATATCATCTAATGAAATCAAACCATCTAATCAAATCATATCATCTAATCAAATAAAATCATCTAATCAAATCATATATCACCAAATCAAATATATGTCTCGAATGATATATGTCTCTAATCAAATATATGTCTCAAATCAAATATATGTATCTAATCAAATATATGCCTCTAATCAAATATATGTCTCGAATCATAAACTGAAAATATCAAACATATACTAATGACATATATAATGAGTCTCAAATAAAAGATATGTACAACATGTCCTAAACTAGGGAGTCATCTAGGCGCATGCGAATAGAGCGACTGCCATGAGCATCCTCTGGCTGTGAGGCACCAACTGATCCCTATGAATATAAATGCATGTACATATATAATAATAATCTAAAATAATTAAAATATTATAAATGCATGTTTAAACTTACATATTTTTAAAACTTACTTGACCACTACTAGGTGTCACATCTGTTGAATCGCTCCTATGCAAAGCATCCTCTGGCTATGAAGCAGCAACTGACCCCTGCAAATTTAGTACAACAATTGGTTATATACATGTGCATAGTATATTTATTATGTAAAGTACTTGAAATATATAAATACATGTGTACACATGCATGCTTAAACATACATATATCTAAAACTTACCTAACCACTAGTAGGTGTCACATCATAAGGATCTCTCATATGAAGATGCTCTGAGCCCACAATAGAGGTAATGTGCTCTGCTAACTATGCCTACAAAATATTATATATATTGAACAAACATCAATACACACATCTACAATTAATTGTTCACTAAAACTCCTAAGAAAAGAGAAAATAAAATTTTATATACCTGGGTCTCAGGAGTAAGAGGATCATCAGCGCGTTGCACCATCATATCATCAACTGAAACTGCATCACCCACACCACCTTCAGTCTTGAACCTCTTTAGTAATGAGGAGTATAGGGGTGACACTAGATGGGAGGGGAGTGATGTAGAGCCTAAACCATCAGGATGCAATAACATATCCATAAATTATCCAACATTAGTGCCAACATCCACCTGACCCAACCCACGTAACTGCTCATCAAATGTGTCTAGGCCCTTAATGGTGATGTGTACATCTCCAACCTGTATACCTAGCTCTATAGTTGTAGAGTGATATGTGGGTGTTGAGTGCTTTGCACTATGTTGTGCCTAACTAGATGGTGCATCCTATGTCGATGGAACAACAGGACCCCATGCAAGTCCAATGACATCCCTGACTGAATGTATTGGGATCCTTTGTAGGTCAGCAATATAAGAATAAGCATGCACGAGATCCTCCATAAAGTAAAGGGCCATATCTAAATGATTATGATGACCTGAAAGTGCTCGTATCTCCATAGGTACAGGAATACCTGCAGCTCTATATGTCTCATCAGTCACATCTGCAGTAGTACTAGATGAAGCCTCAAAAGATGATCTGGCTCTACTCGGTCTAGTCAAAATGTATCTGCCCACTGAATCTGAAGTGATGGATGTGGTTGTAGAAGCAATCTGTCCTATACTATCTACTACTCCCCTATGAGAAGCAAGGATGACTCTATCTATAGTAGCATCCATTGCTAGTGTCATTGTCAAAGTCCTATGCCCAACCAGCTGTCGATGAGGCTGTACAACTCAATCGGCCCTATGATACTAATCATGGTCTACAACCCTACCGTGCCCCTAACCATAATATGATGGAAGATCTAAATAGTTGACCCTAAATCCCAAACGAAACTCAGCGTACAACTATTGTGCAAAATATAAAGGAATCTGGTCATTATTAAGATAACGACCATGTGCTGCAAGAAATTGAGGGTATATCATGCATGCTATTTGAGGACTGACACACCATGTGACCTGATATGCCTTCACAGTGGCCTTCCCCTCATAATGTAGGAAAACCTCTCGTTTGATGGTTTCCTTGGGGACACGGCTCTATACCGTCTCCTAAGAAACATCACCCAAGACCTTTTTGGAAACAATTGTCTGAAGGAAATTGCTACTCAAATTATGTATTGTCTTTGATGTCACACAATGTCATAGTCCGCAGCAATCAGTTCCTACCGAGGTCAGTCAGTCTGCCAGATAGGAAGATTAGTACTTACCGAGTCCACTCGGTTATCAAAGAAAATCAGTGTCTACCGAGTTCACTCGGTTACCAAAGGAAATTCAGCATTTACCGAGTTCAGTCGGTCATCGAAGAAAAGTTAGTGTTTACCGAGTTCAGTCGGTCATCGAAGAAAAGTTAGTGTTTACCGAGTTCAATCGGTCATCGAAGAAAAGTTAGTGTTTACCGAGTTCAGTCGGTCATCGAAGAAAAGTTAGTGTTTACCGAGTTCAGTCGGTTATTGAAGGTAAAAGATTGTCGGTGTTTACCGAGTTCCCTCGGTCTCCGAAAGATTATAGAAAGTTATGGTCACCGAGCACTGTCGGCCCTTGAAGGATTTTTGCAAATAGAGTTTGCTTAATTCAGCCGACTGTTATACTAAATAATGTCGATTTGACAAATCTAAAATCATATAAATAAAAGGTCAAATATGAAAAGTAAACAAGAAATATAGCAGAAGATTTACAGAAGAAAAGCAGGAAAGGTGTATGCGAATTTGTGAAGGATGTTCAGATATCCTTGAGGTGTAGCAGAGATTTATTCGATCAGAAAGGATCAGACTTATGCAGAACAGAGATCTGTAATCAACAAGACAGTTGCATTATTATACAGGTCATTTTTTTCATTGAAACAGTGAATTCTAAATCTCTTAACCGAGTTGGTTTAACAACCATATTGTAAATCCTCTAACAAGGTGACAATTCCATTGAATTGTTTTCAAGACCTCTTACCAGGCCACTCCTAGCAGGGTGTTTTAAATCCTCTAACAAGGTCACACCTAACAGTGTGTTTTATAACCTTTTACCGGGTTGGCTTCTAACCGGGCATCACTTCAGAAAAGTGAAAATCAGTATCTAGATACATTGGTGGTTTTTCCCATATTGGGTTTCCACGTTAAATCTTGTGTCTCTTGTGTTCTTAATTTCTATCTTAATCATACACCAGTGCTGATGAATATTTAAAAGATAATTTTGCTAATACTTTCTGCATCTTCAATATTACTACAATCTATTTACCGAGTGCTAAAACAGATAACATTGTTAAGATATCCTAAGGGATCTGGAAAGAATTAATTGTGAAATGATTTATGGTTGACTGATTCACCCCCCCCTCTCAGTCACTTCATCCATATTCCATCAATTGGTATCAGAGCATTTGGTGCTTGCAGGAAGGGTTTCAAGGACCTAAGCTAAAGATCAGGATGTCTTACAAGAGGGAAATTCCAAAGCTCAATAGAGATAACTTTTCAGCATGGCAAGGTCTCATGCGACTTCATCTGGCTTCCATTGGTGATTTAGGATGCAAATACATTGATGAAGAATACACAATTCCTAATGGCGCATTAACTGTTGAAGACATTGCAGATAAAAAGACTCACGACACCATGATGATAGACATTGCATCTGCTCTCAGCTATGAAGAATTTGATGATATTAAAGACTGCACTACTGCATATGAAATGTGGATGGCACTGAAGAAAATATATGGTGGTGATGCAAATGTGAAAAGAGCCAAAGCAGAAAGCCTAAGAGGACAGTTTGACAAGATGAATATGAAGGAAGCTGAAAACATTGCAAAATATGTTGAAAGAATCAAAGCAAGTGTAAGTGCAATTAGAGCTTCTGGAGGAACAATCTCAGATGAGACTGTTATAAGTAAGGTACTCAGAACATTACTCCCTATCTATGCAATAAGAGTATCAGCTATTCAAGAAAGAAGATGTGAAACAAACCACAATATAACTTTGGATGCTTTAGTTGGAAGATTGACAGCCTTTGAATTAGACAACTATGACAACTATGTTCCTAGTTCCAAAAATATTGAATCAGCATTTGAGGCCAAGGTTTCACTAAAGAAGAACAAGAAAATTAAAGAAGTTCAGTCAGAAAGTGAAGAAGTATCAGAAGAAAGTTCTGATAGTGATCTTGAAATTGTAGAAGCATTACTTGCAAAGAAGTACTCTAGAGGGAAAGGTAAGTATAAAGGTAAAACTTCTTTAATCTGTTTTTCATGTGAAGAAATTGGACATATTGCAGCTAGGTGCCCAAACAAGCAAGTCAAGGAAGAGAAGAGAAGTCACAAGTACTATGGCAAAAAGAATTTCAAATCATACAAGGATAAAGGTAAGAAATCATGTTTTATGGCTAAAGATTCTAATGATAGTGAAGAAGAAATTGTCTTTATTGCTATAAAAGATGAATCTGATGATGATGAAGATAAGATGGCACTTATTTCTCATATAAGCAAAGATGATATATGGATAATAGACAGTGGATGTTCACACCACATGACTGGTGACAAGACAAAATTTGAATATCTAGAAGACTGTGATAGTGGTAATGTAAGATTTGGAAACAATGAACCTTGTTGTATAAAAGGAAAAGGAAGAATCGCATTAACCAAAGAACTCATATGTGATAATGCTTATTGGGTTGAAGGACTAAAACATAATCTTCTAAGTGTAGCACAACTAATCAACACTGGTTTCAAGGTTGAATTCATGAATGGTCAAGCAAGACTGCTGGATGGAAAAGGAAAACTCATTGGATCAGGCAAACAAACAAAAGGTAACTTATTTTATCTTGATCTCAGTGAATATTCATGCTTTATTGCTCAAATAGAAGAAAGTTGGCTATGGCACAAAAGGTTATGTCATGTGAATTTTGATAACATGATAAAAATAAGAAAATTCAAGAAGGTTAGAGGCATTCCTACTTTGAAGAAACCTGACACTGGTCTATGTAAGAATTGTCAGATTGGCAAAATGAGTAAAACTAGTTTCAAGAGTAAGAACTATCAGTCTAAAGAAATTTTGGAAATTGTGCATACTGATTTATGTGGACCTATTGGAATACAAAGCTATACTGGAGATAAATTCTTTATTCTTTTCGTTGATGATTATTCTAGAATGATGACTGTTATGTATTTAAGAGAAAAATCAGAAGCATTTGAAAAGTTCAAATGGTACTTAGCAAGAGTGGAAAAGGAAACAAGGAAAAGATTGAAATGCTTAAGATCAGATAGAGGTGGTGAATTCATCTCCCATGATTTTAACAACTTTTGCATTAAAAGAGGAATCAAAAGACAGGTATCAGCTCCTAAAACTCCTGAGCAGAATGGAATAGCAGAAAGAAGAAACAGGTCTATTATGGATTGTGCAAGGACTCTAATGATAGAAAAGAACATCACTATAAAGTACTGGAAGGAAGCTATCAGCACTGCAGTTCATACCTTGAACCGAGTACAATTGAAGAAAGACACATTCAAAACTCCTTATGAATTATGGTATGGCTATAAACCCAATGTAAGTTACATGAAAATATTTGGTAGCAAGTGTTATATCTTAAAAGAATCCAGAAGAAATAAATTTGATGTGAAAAGTGATGAAGGAATATTCCTAGGATATTCTAGCAAAAGCAAGGCATACAAATGTCTGAACTTATCTACTCACAAAGTCATAGAAAGTATACATGTAAAATTTGATGAGTTTGCAGAAAAGACTGAAGAAGAAAGCAAAAGGGAACCTGAGAACTACAGAAGATTCGTTTACATTGAACCTGAAACATTGGCAGGCTCAACTATCAGTAAGGAAACTATATCTACTAAGCCGAGCACAATTACCGGGTCACAAACTGAGTCACAGGAAGAAATTCAGACCGAGTCTCAGCCTGAAGTTACCAAGCAAATATCTACCGAGCCCGAGCAACCTGAAGAAGAGATCCTAGAAGACAACAGCATGAATCATTCAAAAGGCAAGGAACCTATACTAGCCAAATATGTCAGAAGACATCATACACCAGATCAAATCATTGGAAACAAATCAGATGGTACTATGACAAGAAGCAAGCTAAAAGGTACATGTCTGCTTACTGATTTTGAACCTAGAAATATCAAAGATGCATTGGAAAATGAAAGTTGGATTGAAGCAATGAATGAAGAATTAGAACAAATACAAAAGAACAAAACTTAGACTCTTGTACCTAGACCTAAAGATAAGAATGTAATTGGAACAAAATGGGTATTCAGGAATAAGCTGAATGAAGATGGTCAAGTATCTAGAAACAAAGCTAGACTGGTATGTAAAGGTTATTCTCAAGAAGAAGGTATAGATTATGGAGAAAATTTCGCTCATGTTGCAAGATTAGAAGGTGTAAGAACTCTACTTGCTTATGCAGCACACAAAGGATTTAAGGTATATCAGATGGATATAAAATCTGCATTTCTCAATGGAATTCTTGATGAAGAAGTCTACATTGAACAACCTGAAGGTTTTGTTGATCCAGATAAAAAGGGCATGGTCTGCAGGTTACACAAAGCATTGTATGGTTTGAAACAAGCTCCTAGAGCATGGTATGAAAGACTCCATAACTATTTGATTTAGATTAATTTCAAAAGAGCTAATGATAACAGCAATCTGTATATTAAAGAAGGATCGGATGACAAAATTGTATTGGCAGAAATATTTGTGGATGATACTATATTTACAGGGAATGAGGATCAGTGCAAAGAATTTTCAGAGAAAATGAACAAAGAATTTGAAATGTCTATGTTTGGTTTAATAAAATTCTTTGTTGGTCTTCAAATTTAGCAAAGCAAGAATGGTATATACATTACTCAATCTAAATACATTAAGGAAATACTTAAGAAGTTTGGTATGGAAGATTTAAAACCAGTTGGTACACCCATGTGTACTGGACTGAAACTTACCAAAATTGATGATTCAAAAGAAGTTGATCAGACCCTATACCGATCTATGATTGGAAAATTGCAGTATGTAGTACATACAAGACCTGATATTGCCTTAGCAGTCGGTATAGTAGCTAGATTCTCAGCAAAACCTAAGGAAAATCACATGATGGCAATCAAAAGAATCTTAAGATGCTTAAGAGGAACTGAAGAATATGGTTTGTGGTATAAATTTGGAGGCAATCTAGACTTAAAAGTGTTTACTGATGCTGATTGGGGAGGAAACATTGATGACAGAAAAAGCACAAGTGGTGGAGCATTTTTTCTTGGAAAAAGACTGGTATCCTGGACTAGTAAAAAGCAGAATTGCACATCTCAATCCACAGCTGAAGCAGAATATGTTGCTGCTGTAGTAAACTGTTCAAATATTGTTTGGTTTAAACAGCTATTAGAAGGTATGAAGGTTGAAATCAAAGAACCAGTTGTTATATTTTGTGACAATACCAGTGCAATAAACATTTCTAAGAATCCAGTGATGCATTCCAAAACCAAGCACATTGCTATTAAATATCATTTTGTCAGAGAATTGGTGCAGGATAAGGAAATTAGATTAGAATATATTCATACAAAAGAACAGATTGCAGACATTTTTACCAAACCATTACCTAAGGATGCATTTGTGTATCTAAGAGGTAAGTTAGGGGTCATTCCCCTATCCGAGGCTCACTAAATACAGTTTTAGTGATGCATCAACCAGAAAATAATTGAAAATCAACCAGTTGATGCAGCATATTCAAGGAATCATTGCATATGAATCAGTACTTGAGGTACATTAATTTACACTAGTAATATGTGAATTGTCTTTGGCATGTGTTGTCAAAGAGGGAGTGTTTGCTATGTCTTTGCTATTACTTCAAGAAATTTTCAATAGTCAGAAGGAAGAATTTTCAGGATAAAGGAAGTTTGCTGACAAAGGGAGATTTGAATCTGAACTGAGCTAACTCTTTCAAATTTCTTATGCTATGACATATTGTGTTGCCATCAATGCCAAAGAGGGAGATTGTTGGAAACAATTGTCTGAAGGAAATTGCTACTCAAATTATGTATTGTCTTTGATGTCACACAATGTCATAGTCCGCAACAATTAGTTCCTACCAAGGTCAGTCAGTCTGCCAGACAGGAAGATTAGTACTTACCGAGTCCACTCGGTTATCAAAGAAAATCAGTGTCTACCGAGTTCACTCGGTTACCAAAGGAAATTCACCATTTACCGAGTTCAGTCGGTCATCGAAGAAAAGTTAGTGTTTACCGAGTTCAGTCGGTCATCGAAGAAAAGTTAGTGTTTACCGAGTTCAGTCGGTCATCGAAGAAAAGTTAGTGTTTACCGAGTTCAGTCAGTCATCGAAGAAAATTTAGTGTTTACCGAGTTCAGTCGATTATCGAAGGTAAAAGATTGTCGGTGTTTACCAAGTTCCCTCGGTCTCCGAAAGATTATAGAAAGTTATGGTCACCGAGCACTGTCGGCCCTTGAAGGATTTTTGCAAATAGAGTTTGCTTAATTCAGCCAACTGTTATACTAAATAATGTCGATTTGACAAATCTAAAATCATATAAATAAAAGGTCAAATGTGAAAAGTAAACAAGAAATATAGCAGAAGATTTACAGAAGAAAAGCAGGAAAGGTGTATGCGAATTTGTGAAGGATGTTCAGATATCCTTGAGGTGCAGCAGAGATTTATTCGATCAGAAAGGATCAGACTTATGCAGAACAAAGATCTGTAATCAGCAAGACAGTTGCATTATTATACAGGTCATTTTTTTCATTGAAATAGTGAATTCTAAATCTCTTAACCGAGTTGGTTTAACAACCATATTGTAAATCAGCTAACAAGGTGACAATTCCATTGAATTGTTTTCAAGACCTCTTACCAGGCCACTCCTAGCAGGGTGTTTTAAATCCTCTAACAAGGTCACACCTAACAGTGTGTTTTGTAACCTTTTACCGGGTTGGCTTCTAACCGGGCATCACTTCAGAAAAGTGAAAATCAGTATCTAGATACATTGGTGGTTTTTCCCATATTGGGTTTCCAAATTAAATCTTGTGTCTCTTGTGTTCTTAATTGCTATCGTAATCATACACCAGTGCTGATGAATATTTAAAAGATAATTTTGCTAATACTTTCTGCATCTTCAATATTACTGCAATCTATTTACCGAGTGCTAAAACAGATAACATTGTTAAGATATCCTAAGGGATCTGGAAAGAATTAATTGTGAAATGATTTATGGTTGACTGATTCACCCCCCCCTCTCAGTCACTTCATCCATATTCCATCAGACCTCGGCCCTCAACTCTCAAAAAATAGTCTCAACTACCTGAGGCGTGAAGGAGTGAGACCTCAATCTAGCAGTCATCTACTGCAAACTGGTCAATATACTGACACAAGTATCTCTATATATGCTATCTGTCAAAGATATACAGATGGACTCTCTAAGTCGAGCCATCTCTGTGTCAGCAATATGAAAAATAGTCTATATATCAGGAGTCTTGGGTGTGTCTTGAGTGGCCATCTAGATACATAACATGTGAAAGCTAAGTGTTAACAATTAAGTACTTGATTACATGTTATAACTATGTGTAAAATGGAAACAAATATCTAAATATATAAAATTATACTTAAATTTACAATACTAGAGTGTACTAATACTCGTAAAGAGTCTTAGGATGTACTAATTGGTATTAGGTCAAGTAAGTGGTCTTATTAGGTCTTAAGGGTCCTACGATGTACTAATTGGTATTAGTAGGTCCTATTACGTCACATAAGTGGTCTTATTAGGTCTTAAGGGTCCTAGGATGTACTAATTGGTATTAGTAGGTCCTATTAGGTCAAGTAAGTGGTCCTATTAGGTCTTAAGGGTCCTAGGATGTACTAATTGGTATTAATAGGTCCTATTAGGTCAAGTAAGTGGCCTTATTAGGTCTTAAGGGTCCTAGAATGTAGTAATTGGTATTAGTAGGTCCTATTACGTCACATAAATGGTCTTCTTAGGTCTTAAGGGTCCTAAGATGTACTAATTGGTATTAATAGGTCCTATTACATCACATAAGTGGTCTTATTAGGTCTTAAGAGTCCTAGGATGTACTAATTGGTATTAATAGGTCCTATTAGGTCAAGTAAGTGGTCTTATAAGGTCTTAAGGGTCCTAGGATGTACTAATTGGTATTAATAGGTCCTATTAGGTCAAGTAAGTGGTCTTATTAGGTCTTAAGGGTTGTAGGATGTACTAATTGGTATTAGTAGGTCCTATTACGTCACATAAGTGGTCTAAGTGGTCCTAGGACATCCTAGATGTGATAAGTGGTCTAATTGGTCCTAGGACATCCTAAGATTCTTTAATGGGTCTTGGGGATCCTAAGGTTTCATATTTGTTTTAAGATTTCATAAGGGATCTAGATAAGAGTCCTAGAATGTTAATGAGTCATAGGTGCAATAAGTGGTCCTAGTGTGTCTTAAGGGGTCATGGGTAACATAAGAGGTCATAAGGTATAGATAAGGGTCCTAGAGTGTCTTAAGGGGTCATGGGTAACATAAGAGGTCCTAAGGGGTCCTAGATTACATTAGTGGATCCTTGTATGTATTAATTGAATTTAAGATACATAAATGTGTCATAGGAAAACCTAAGATATGTTAATGGGTCTTGAGGATCCGAAGGGGTCATATATGTCTTAAAATATCGTAAAGGATGTATAATGGTCCAATAATATTAATGGGTCATAGATGTGATAAGTGGTCTAAGTGGTCCTAGGACATCCTAAGATTCTTTAATGGGTCTTGGGGGTCCTCAGGTTTCATATTTGTTTTAAGATTTCATAAGGGATCCAGATAAGAGTCCTAGAATGTTAATGGGTCGTAGGTGCAATAAGTGGTCCTAAGGGATCCTACATTACATTAATTGATCCTAGTATGTCTTAAGGTTTCTTGAGGGAAACAATGGGTCCTAGATGTGTCTTAAGATAGTGTAAGGGATGGATAAGGATCAAGAAGAGTGTCTTAAGGGGTCGTGGTAACATAAGAGATGTCACATATTAGGGTGTCATATATGTCTTAAAATGTCGTAAGGGATAAATTTATAAAAAAATATTTTTAATAATTTCTATAAGATCTTAATATTTTCTAGCATTTTCTAACATTTCTACTACGGTTTCTAATGTTTTATAAATATTTTCTAACAGTTGCTAATAAACTACTATGATTTTCTACCATTTTCTAACATATTCTAACATTTATACTACAGTTTTTAATATTTCTATCATTTTCTAACATATTCTAGTATTTAACTATGATTTTCTAACATTCTACTATCAATTTCTAACATATTCTAATATTTAACTATGATTTTCTAACATTTCTACAAATAAAAAATCATTTAAAACAAATAACTAACTAAAATAAATATAAAACATATAATTTACAATAAAAAATGAGAAAAGTGCATGTACCTGATACTGCTAATAATCTGAAGATGTCAAAAAAGCTCGGGAGGTCCTGATATCGTACTGGACGTCACTACTTTGCTCCAAGCCCTGGGGTCTGCAAAATCCAAACAGTGACAATAACAAATAAAAAATAATTGTTAGAAATATATAATGAAATCCGGCCATAGGGGCTTTGCGCAAAGACCCCCCTTCGCATGAAGTACCCTACATAAGGTACTTCGCGCGAAGGGGGGTCTTCGCGCAACGCCCCCCATGTAGGGTACTTCACGCAAAGTGGGTCCACCACTTCGCCCAAAGTGACGACTTCACACGAAGACTCCAAAAACATTTATTTTCATCCAATGCCGATTTTCTTCATCCCTAAAAGTGGGACACAACTTTGTGGGATCACCCATCTAAGAAACTTGAAATATGTAATTGTATCTTAAGGATTTCCTCTTAATGAAATCATAATGTCATCATCTACAAATAGAAAACTAACAACACAAACTTAGTACAAGAAATGACTATTCATATCTAATCAATTTGAAATGACTTCTTGAAGCTCGTCTCTGCATGGATAAAAAAAAAGAAGGGAAATATGTATTTTTTAGGTGTCTATTACATGCTTTGAAGTGTTGAAGACAATGTGTTCATAAAGGATGTTGAAACATGTAATTGTATCTTAAGGCGAAACCTCTTAATGAAATCATAGGAAACTAACTACACAAACTTAGTACAAGAAATGACTATTCATACCTAAGCAACTTGAAATGACTTCTTCAAACTCATCTATGTATAGACCAAAAATAATAGAGAAGAGTAAACAACTATGCTTAAACCAAATAGTGCTTCAAGCCTCCACTATCTCACCAAATGACAATGATAAAAACCTTTTTGATATTATGCTTGCTTAATCTGGAAAAAAATGATTCTAACACAATCAAATTATCATAGTCTAGAATAAAAATTCCAATACTCTAATGTTTTTTTAATATAAAAGCAGCAAACAAAGGGTGTTGACCCTTCCAGGAGACAAGCCAAAAAGACCACTTACAACTGGACAAGAATAGGTCACAGACAGCAAAGGCTAGAGAAAACCACTTGCAACACACTAGCAGAATAACTAGTAACCCACATCAAGAGTGGGTATAAAGTCACACACAATGTGAGGAAGAGATTAGAAAGAAGAGGAAGAACTTTCTTTCCTCTTGCCAACAAACAAAAATCTAGACAATATTATTATTAAGAACAACATCATTAATGTTCATATAATAATTTAATTAAGATTTATTTGATAATTAATTATAATTTTTTAATTATTTTTTTTAATAACCAAGCATTGAGCTCCGACCAGGGCCCACCAGTGCCACGATGAAACTATCGCTGCAAGCCTCCCCAATAACTTCATCAGCAATCGGGATGCACAAACTGTTCCTTACCTACCTCCTTTTTCTTCCAATAGTTTTATCTCCAAAAGATATCTTGAAGCTTCAGTCGGGGATTGAAGCGCTTGATACTTGTCTTCGTTGATATTTTTTACGCCCGATAGAATCATCAGTGGATTTTATGCTGATTGACAATGTTTATAACAAATCGGTGACACATATGGCGATGTTTTCATCGGGAAGGAATTGACATCGCGTGAACTTGTAATCAAGATTTCCGATTGCCAATGAGGTGATCGGGAAAAGTTTTGGCCCCGCTAGGTAAAAAGACTTAAAAACATGGCCTCATCCAACAACGACTTAAGAGATGTGCTTTAAAACTGGCTTATGTGACCCAAAAAGGTAACGTGAAAATAGAAAAGGGCAAGATTTGGACATAAAACAAATTTGTTTTTGAAACCCTTACAAGATTTAAACCCCATTTCTTAACACTTGGGACAAGACATGGGAAACTCTTCAGATTTTTGGCATGACAGGGAATTGGATCAACAGGGTGCTAACCCTTCCAAGAGACAAGCCAAAAAGACCACTTACAACTAGACAAGAATAGGTCACAAACAACAAAGGCTAGAGCAAACCACTTGCAACACACTAGTAGAATAGCTAGTAACCCACATCAAGAGTGGGTATAAAGTCACACACAATGCGAGAAAGAGATTAAAAAGAAGAGGAAGAACGTTATTTCCTCTTGCCAACAAACAACAATCCAGACAATATTATTATTAAGAACAACATCATTAATGTTCATATAATAATTTGATTAAGATTTTTTTAATATTTAATTATAATTTTAAAATAAACTCTTTAGATCATTCAATAATTCTTGTACTGCAATCCAAAACATTGATTAGAAAAGCCACACAAACACACACTTCCCAAATTAACTAATAATTTTTGAAACAGGTCCAAATACATCATCCATTCCCCTAGTCAAATGGAGATTGTGAGACATTTCAAGTGACAAGCAGCAAGAAAGTGTATTTAATGTCAAATCCCATTTTTCTCACATGCCTTGCCAAGAGAACATGACACGTTTCCCTGGTAGTTGTTAGATGCACAGTGAATGTAGCAGACAAAAGAATTCTACTTGCACCGTCCACCATTAAACTATGCCGACACCTATTTTGTTTCCTCTAAAACCAATGAATTTCATGATGGAACACTTATAATCTACTAGTGTTAATTGCTAAAACAAAACCGCCCTGTCAAATCTGATATAGTGTGTTTCAACGCAGATGGCGCCACAATAGAAATGGTACCAAATCAGTTGCTAGTCACATGACGAACGTGAAACGAAAGAGGACTGTAACTCTACAATGTCGAGTACCTTCGATCTTGTTCAATCAAATACGTAACTGGGTGATGGAGATACGAAGGAATCTATCGATAACTTTGTCTAGTGCTTGTCTCATAAGCACATTTTGGCTTTTATTTTATCAAAATATGTGGAGGAAGAGAGAAAATCTTAAAGGTGTTCTCAACTTTCAATATCGTTCGTACAGCTTTCATCCTTTTCAAGATTGTCTGGCTTTTAAAATCTGGGTGCTCAGCACGTTGTGCCACATGGGAGGAATCGTTATCTTCTACTTTTAATGCAGAATTTAGCATCAATTGTGTGAAGGAGAAGAAGAACTTTTAATGTCCATGAGGTTAAGCAAGGGATAATATCTGTTTTTTAATAAGAATTATTAACAAGGGATAACAGTCGTTTTTAAAGTTTTGAATGTCATGTTTATTCATAAATTTTCTATCATTTTGATAACATATTATAGAATGTGATCCGAAACGTTGATGTAAAAAATCATATGATCTAAACCGGAAACAACAGCAACAACTGTTGTACATTGTAGAATCTTCTATTTTTTTGCTGATTATGAATCTTTTATTATGAATTTTGATCCAAGTAACATATTTTTCAACAACAGTCAAGCTGATGAACAAAACAAACCAGAGCTTTAGGAACACCTACAACATAGCAGCTGAGGATCATAGGATGAAGATGTTACAGCTATAATCTGATGTTGTAAATTTTTATTTAACTTTTTCCAATAGAAATAAAAACATATTTTTTCTATCTCTTTTCTTCTTTAGATAAAATGGTTAAAGATTCTACTTTTTAAGTATTAGTACAATTACACTTTGGTATGTCTTCATATGTCATACACTCCATGTGTTATTTCATTTTCATCAATTGATTTTGACATTCAAGGTGACAAACCTTGTTGGCTTTCTCTTTTTAAAGTGTTTTACACCTCCCTATTTCCCACCTAAGATAGTGTGGGGTAGTTCTTAGCTGAACTATTGACATTTTAGCTTTTCATTTTATTTTCACTCTTATATAGTATTTTTGTTCATGGTCACATGGGATTGAATTATTTTACATAGTACATTTTTTGTCTGGGTTGTTTTGTCTATATGACTAATTTGACTTTCTCTCTGACATATCTTTGATTTCCACATTTGTGTTTGGGCGCTCTTGCATGTTAACTGCTCATTTATTTATCCATACATTCTTTCTTTTATTTAACTTTTCCTACAATACTATTTTTCACCAAAAGTGTCATTCCATGTTCTCTTTCTTTTCAAATATCATAGCAGTCACATAATTATTGCTATTTCAAAATATCATAGTTTTATATTCTTCGAAATTGGATGGTAGAAGCACAAACTTGACGGGCATCAAGGCCAATACTAGAATATATGCGGTAGTTGTATTTTGAGAGATCATGATAGTTACCTAATTAGAGCAGCCTTGAAAGGCCTAAGATATGAAACAAATACTAAAGCTGAGACTCAAGCACTTCTCTTAGGTCTCCAAATATGTGTTCATCTCAAGATATTCTATGGTTATTATCGATGCCATTAGTAATAGTGGGCACAAAGTTGGAATATTAATAGAACCTTAAAATTAAAATTGGTCATTGTTAGATAATTTAGATGAATTCACATTTAAACACATTTATTGGGAGATTAAATCCCATGGAGACTCCTTGGCCAACTTCATCATATAGACTATGATAATAGGTGCATCACTAGCAAGAACTTAGAGAATTGGAAGAGTCAAGTGCCCAATTTATTCAATGACAATCTTGTCTCATTCAAGTTAAAGGTGATTTTATGTTTATTATCGATGTCATTAGGAATAGTGGGTATAAAGTTAGAATAACAATAAAATCTTAAACAAAATTTGGTCATTGTTAGATAAATTAGAATAATTCGCATTTAAACATGTTTATATGGAGATTAAATCTCAGGTGAACTCCTTGGCCAGCTTCATCATATATAATATGATAAGGGGTGCATTTTTAGTCTTTGAGTTAGCCTTATGAATTGAATGTGTTAGTGAAGTGAGATCTTAAATTTTATGTATAAAAAGAGTTAGTTTCTTCAAAAGTGAATTCAATTAAGTTATACAAATTAATGAACTTATAGGTGTGTGAAATATAGCTTATTAGTTGGCATTGTGACTAAGACTTGATTGCATGTCATTCTTCTTCACATAATGTATTGTCTAAATTGTATCCCTTTGTGATTTAACACCCTATTTGGGGCCCTACTTTAGTGTTATTTCTCCTAGATCATTTTAAGCACAATTGGACCCTATCCTACTGTCATGAAAGAAAAATTATTTTGGTGGGTAAAATGAGTATGGGATGAGTGTTCACTAAGAGGATCAAATAAGGGAACATCACATCCCAAATTTCATCTTGTTCTCTCCATTATATTGGGTAGGAGGAAAGTACCCACTAGACTCAAGATGGACTCAAGCACTAAATGGGTTTTCCTTCCTTTTGTTGTTGCAGTAGGATTTTTGATTGAATTTGGAATGAGAAGAGGAAGCAAAGAGGATGAAAAGAGGATAAATATAAGTGCACAGGAAACAAACAGACTGATATGATGATTCCAAAACTAGATCTGAGAAACAAACTAAGACACTGACATGTACTAGAAGTTGCAGTCAAATGTGTGTGATAGGAGTGACCTAGATAGATAGGGGACTCACCTCTATACCTGAAAGTTTCCCTTGTTCTACCAAAAAGTGATGTCAAGACCTAGGATTTGAAATTGACAGTTGACCTTTCAGAATCTAAATTTGAATTTTGGATACCTACCACCTACACACAAAAAATAAGGAAATTATTTGAAGAAAGGGGTTTGCCTCGATCAAACTCATATTTAGGAATTAACCTTGAAATTAAAATGAAATTCTATAAAGGAAAGAAGTGTATTGTTAGTAGTAGAGGCTTGATAAATGTTATACCTTCACAAACATTGAATGGTCCATTAAAATACTTTAAAGTTATCTTGATGTAGTCTTCACATTGGATCTAGGATAGGAAGAACATGGATTCCTTCACACATGCTAGATCTAGAAATCACTCCATATCTTCCATGATTGGTGTTTGAATTGACTTGATTCACTCCTTGGATTTCATGATATGGATCCCAAAACTAGGGAGGTAAGTGTATACTTATACCTCTGTAAGCCATTTTAGTGCTCAAGAGTCAAATTAGGTTGACTTTGAATTTAAACCATGCTCAAAATCATGATACCAAACTCCAATTAAAATGTGGGCCCAAGTTTGTATGACGAGGGCGAATTTCAATAATAAGCTCACGTAAATTATGACTTTCTCTACCCAAGTCACCCTTGTCAAGGGAAAAATGGCTCAAATTTTAATTGTGGATTAGCTTTGATATAAAGGTTCCAAAAATGTGTGCCAAGTTGAGGGCCAATCAAGAATAATGAGCATGAAAGCCTTGGACACTAAAATAGGACCTAACTAAGGACCAAAACTTTAATTATAGACTTGAGATTTTCATCAATAAGATGAGATATGCTATGCAATAAATAAACACCATTATCATCATTTTGAATCAACTTCCCCAATACTTCTACTAAGGAGATGGCCTCCCTATTATAATTCTCTTGAACTAAGCATTTCTCAAGGTTTTAAAAGTTTGGGAAAAAAAATTGCACTTGGTTAGGAGACACTCTTAAGGACTCATCTTCATCATGAGAAGAATGGGAATAAGAATCCTCAACAATAGGAGGTACACCATTAATGGTAATAGTGGTATCATACACATTCGTATGGAAAATATTAGAGGACTTGGGATCAAAGGAACCCATAAGTCTATAACTTCTTCTCATCAGAATGCTATATGTAGGGCTCAAGGTTATGCCACTTGTGTATACAAAATAATGAAAGAAGGAGATGTCTAAATAATGCAAATTAGTAATCAATTTATCATTTAAATATTTTATGAAGTAAATTATAAGCATGAAAATTAGTTTTGAAATGAATAGATAAGGATCATGCAACTATTCAGTAAGTTTGAATACAAGATAAGATATGTAAATGCATAAAACTTAACAATGTAGATGTAGGGCATACAAATTAGATCTAGACATCCAAATCATAATAAAAATGTTATGAGTCGAGTTCACCAAAATGTAGTGAAATAAAATGACTTTGGTGGGATGCAATGGGTATGGGATGAGTATTCATTAAAAGGATCAAAGAAGGAAACCTCACACCCCAAATTTTATTTTTCTCTCTCTATTACATTGGGAAGGAGGAAAGTACCTACTATGATAAAGATGGACTAAAGCATTGAATGAGTTTTCCCTTTTTATTTCCATTATTGTAGTAGGATTGATTCATTAAATTTGGAATGAGAAGAGGAAGTGACTAGGATGCAAGGAGGAAAAATCTGAATACGAAGACATCAAATAGAGTGATATAACAATTCCAAAGCTAGATATGAGAAATAGACTGAGACACTGACCTATACTAGAAGTTGAAGCCAAATTTATGTGATAGGGGCAACTTGGATAGACAGGGGAAACTAGACTCACCCCTGTAGCTAAACTTTTCCCTTATTCTACCAAAAAGTGATGCTAAGACCCAGGATTTCAAATAGACCATTAGATCTTCTGAGATTTGAATCTAGAATTTTTGTACCTACCACCTACACATAGAAAACAAGGAAATTGTTGGGAGAAAGGGGTTTTCCTCAGTCAAACCCGTATTTAGGAATTAGCCTTAAATTTAAAATGAAATTTCATAAAGGAGAGAAGCGTTTTATTAGTAGCGGAGGCTTGATAAATTTTACACCTTAAAAAATACTAGATAGCTCATGAAGATGCTTGAAAGTTGTCTTGATCTTTTCTTGACCTTGGATATAGGATAGAAAGAACACAAATGCCTTCACACATGCTAGGATCTATAAATTACTCCATATCTTCCATGTTTGATGCTTGAATTAACTTGATTTTCTCCTTGGATTACTTAATTTGCTTGAATGCTTGATTTCTTGCCTCTTGATCTGATTTCTTAATATGGATCCAAAAATGAGGGAAGTAAGTGTGTAATTATACCTCTCCAAGCCATTTCAGGTCTCAAGAGTTGAATTAGACCGACTTTGAATTTAGAATCCCACTCAAAATAATGATACTTAACTCCAACTCAAATTTGGGCCCAAGTTATCATGACAAGGGTGACTTCCCATGAGAGACTCACAAAATTTATAGCTTGCTCTACTTTGGTCACCCTTGTTAAGGCTAAAATGGCTCAAAATTTAATTGAGAGTCAATTTTGATATAAAGATTTCAAAAATATGTGCCAAATTAAGGTTCAATCAAGCATAATAGGTGCAAAAGCCTTGGACACCAAAATAGGACCTAACTAAGAACAAAAATTATAAGTGCTTACAATTCAGGATGCTACACCTACTTAATAATTAATTATTAAACACACAACTTAATTGTCATCATATGTTAATTTCAAAACTAAGTCTTATGGTATGAATCTTGACACAATGCCACCCCCTTATAACAATCTCTTTTGAATGGACTAGGGTGCCCAATAGCTTAGTCCCTTCAAAAGGGACGCAAATTCAAACATGTGTGAGTGTTGGCATTTGTCATTCGTGGTCTTATCTCAATATTTCTATTTGGCTAAATAGGTTGTTGGCCATGTAGTGGAGTAAATTTGACTCTACATGAAGGAAATAATGTTCTTTTGAGAGCCTATTTTACAACACACAACATTCAAATATCTCCAACTAGTTAAATAAATGAAGATATCTAATTATAGATAAAGAAAAAAGAATGTTTTAATTATAGAAATAGAAACTACTGAAGATGGGGACTTCTTGGTCTAGGTTTGAGCAACTTGGTTGAGCATTCCAGCATGGTCCATGAACATTTGCATGGCGTGTTGTAGTTTCATACATGGACCAAAATGGAAAATACTCAAAATCTAACAGAAAATTGAGTCTACACTTAAGATAACATGTGAAACCCAAAAGTTAGAAACATAATAAAATGTGTAGAATAATAGAGATGACCATTAATGAAATTAATAAAACATAAAAAAACCCCGTGTGTTTGAATTCTTCCAATAAACCCGCACACACACAAGAGAGGAAAAATGTTTGGGGCTATTTGGAGACTTCCCTCAGTCAAGTCCTTGTGTTGGTGTTTCCACCTCCATTATAGCTAGATAGATAGATCAAAATGATAAATGTATAGAATAATTTGATAGATAGGAGATATGATAAATCCCAAGATTTTTAAAGATACAAGAGAGATAGAATGATATTACTAAATAGGCTTGGGAAAGCCAAGAGAGATGTGTAGACTATTGCGAAAATTTGATAGTCTTGTAGAAAATAAGAGACTATTGTAGCAAGAAAGAGAGACGAAAAAATATTTTCGTCTCTCAAATATAAATATAATAAATACTAGTGATATTTTTTCCAATAACACACACACACACACACACATATTAAATTTGACTGATAGATATTGATTTCAAACATTTAAATTATAATAAATACTTTTAACCTAAACAATTAATTTTCTTTTCTTTTAAGATTCTAGAGTATTCTTCCATAAACTTTTTAATGTAGCTTATGTCACTAGACTTTGTTACCTAGCATCTACCATAAAAAATTGCCAATAAAATAATGAAGCCCCGATCCAAATAATAAAAACTTGAAATAATTATCTAATAATAATAATAAAAAGTTTTAATTGTTGAAGTTTAGTCTATTGGTGTTTCTTAGTGATATGTAAGTCTTTATTATGCTTTTTCAATTAAAAAAAATCTTGTCTCTCAAATAGAAATATAATAAATACTAGTAATATTTTTCCCAATGACATATTTTTTAAAAATTAAATATTATTTAAATTTGACTGATAGATATTGATTTCAAACATTTAAATTATAATAAATACTTTTAACCTAAACAATTAATTTTCTATTCTTTTAAGATTCTAGAATATTCTTCCATAAACATTTTAATGTAGCTTATGACACTAGACTTTGTGACCTAGCATCTACCATAACAAAATCTTGTCAATGAAATGAAGCTCCAATCCAAACAATAAAAATTTGAAATAATTATCCAATAATTTTATTTGTTTTGTTTCAATTGTTGAAGTTTAGTCTATTGGTATTTCTTAGTGATATGCAAGTCTTTATTATGCTTTTTCAATTAAAAAATATTTTTGTCTCTCAAATAGAAATATAATAAATACTAGTGATATTTTTTCCAATAACATATTTTTTAAAAATTAAATATTTTTTAAATTTGACTGATAGATATTGATTTGAAACATTTAAATTATAATAAATACTTTTAACCTAAACAATCAATCTTTTTTTTCTTTTAAGATTCTAGAGTATTCTTCCATAAACTTTTTAATGTAGCTTATGACACTAGACTTTGTGACCTCACGTCTACCATAAAAAATCTTGCCAATGAAATGAAACCCCAATCCAAATAATTAAAACTTGAAATAATTATCCAATAATAATTTTAATTTTTTTTAAATAATGTTTTGAGAAAAAATAACATCTTTACATTGAAGATAGCAAACTACTAATTGACAAGGAACTAATAATTTTGATTGATAATATTGATTTCAAACATTTAAATTGCAATAAATACTTTTAACCTAAACAATTAATTTTCTTTTCCTTCAAGATTCTAGAATATTCTTCCATAAACTTTTCAATGTAGCTTATGACACTAGATTTTGTGAGGTGGTGTCTACCATAAAAAAAACTTTGTCAACAAATAAAACCCCAATCCAAATGATTAAAACTTGAAATAATTATCTAATAATATATATTTTTTAAAATAATATTTTGAGGAAAAATAACATCTTTACATTGAAGATAGCAAACAATTAATTATCAAGGAACTAATAATAATAGATTAGTTGTGATTTCACAAGTAGGTGTACCTAAATATTAGGCTCCTTTCATCTCAAAAATCGAAATAGAATTTCACAAATATGGTAAAATTAGGGGAGATATTACCACATAAGAGAATCCATCGGTGTTTAATGGTTTCCCCACCCAAATAAAATAAAAAATACTTACCTTCCTATTTGCTTTAGAAAGATTTAAAGAGAATTATTAATGCGTACGTAATTAATAATTTAATGATTTACGACCACCTCTGCGCTGGCACTGCGTCAGACGGGCCCCACTAACAATATCTGAAGGGACTATTAAATCTCCGCACATTTCATAAAGAAAAAGGCCTCGAATAAACGAGTGTCCCTCAACCCTTATCATCTGCCATTCTTTTCCTGAATAATTTGCTACTCCATACAGCAAATCTGATTCTCTCAGTCCCCAGATCAAATATATCTCGTACAGAGATTTTCTGGAGCCATGTCTATTGTGGGGATTATACTGCTCACTGTCATAAACGGTAAGAACACTACATTACGATAAACAAAACGACATTTTTTTTTATCTTCTTCCGATTCTTTTGTACAGTTTTAATCCATCCCTGTGTTTTTTTCTGCAGGAGCGTGGGCGGTTTCCTTCACGCTGGTGAACAACTGCGAGTACACCGTCTGGCCCGGTTTCCTCTCCAACGGCGGCGTAGCGGCACTGGCAACAACCGGTTTCGAGCTCCCGTCCGGAACGATCAGGGTAGTCGAGACGCCGGTAAAATGGTCCGGTAGAATGTGGGGCAGAACGGGCTGCAGTTTCGACGCGCAGGGCAAAGGGAAATGCGCTACGGGCGACTGCGGCGGGCAGCTGCTGTGCTCCGGTGCCGGCGCAGATCCGCCGGCGACGCTCGCCGAATTCTACGTTGATCCTGCCACGCAGGATTTCTACGATGTGAGTCTCGTCGACGGCTACAATTTGCCGATATTAGTGGCCGCTAATGGCGGTACCGGTTCGTGCCTTTCCACCGGCTGTATCACTGATATTAACCGGAACTGCCCGACTGAGCTTCAGCTTGATGACGGCGTTAGCAGGGTTGGTACCGGCGGCGACGGTAACGTTTTGGCCTGCAAGAGTGCGTGCGGGGCTTTTGACAGGCCTGAGTATTGTTGCAGTGGTGTTTATGCGAATCCTGACACGTGTAAGCCGTCGAGTTACTCGCAGGTGTTTAAGGCCGCTTGTCCTCGTGCTTATAGCTACGCCTTCGATGACCGGACTAGCACGTTTACCTGTACCGGCGCCGACTATGCTGTTACCTTCTGTCCTACCGTCGCCATGGCCAGGTAATGTACAGATAGTATAGAAATTTAATTTGTTTTTTAGTTGGGTCGACAGGTTTGGGAGAATAATGGGGTGTGGTTAGAGCTGGAATTGCAGTACAGTGATTAGAATGTCAGTCGAATTTTCAAGAGATTGGTGGTAGATCATCAATTGGCCTTAGTTTTGTACTGACATTTCAGATTATATTTAGATAGTGATTAATATGGGGAGGGGTCTTATTTAGATATTATGGTAGTGATTAATATGGGGAGGGATCTTATTTAGATAGAGATATTATGGAGAGTGAGGGCCTGATCTCAATTCTTGAAATAATATTTTGAATGATATTGGAGGGAGGTTATAGTTATTCTTAGGTATTTACATATTTTAAACAGGATTATTGGATTTTGATATTTTTTAGATTTTGACTTTAAATTTTTTTTATGTGTATTTGATTTAACTGTTTATAGCTATTAATTTTTGTTTATTTTTATGGTAGTTATTGTTTATAGCTATTGGTCCGTAGTAAAAATGAAATACTAAGAGATCTATTATGTACACTGTCAAAAAATAGTTATTTAGAAGTCACACAATATCTACTTAAAATGCTCTAATAAATAAGCACTATAGTAAATTGGATTTTGGTGCATTTTTTGGTTAGGTGTGTGTCCAGCTTAATTATTTATAACTCTTGTATTTTGGTTGTTTGCTTATGTGGCTTAATTGTTTATAACTATTCTTTTTTGGGTTGTCTACGAATGTGACTTATCTGTCTATAACTATTTTTTTTTGGTTGTCTTTGTATGCGACTTAATTGTTTATAGCTTTTTTTTTTGGCTTAAGGGTACTATAGACAAACACTATGAGATTAGTTATGTACATGAAGGTCAAAAAATGGTCATTTAGAAGTGTTGTCCGATACCTGCTTATAGATGCCCCAATATCCAAGCACTACAACCACCTCAAAAATTGTCAATACTTATATACAAATGTCCCAATAATCGTGCATGGTGGGTAACAATAAAGCTACACAACTCCTCACAATAAAGTCTACAATTTTTAATTACAAAGGGTACAAGTGGGAGGCTATCAGTGATGTGAAATTTATTAATGGGCTTTTAGTTATTGGATTTTGGTTTCTTTAAAGTCAGTAATTGGGGGGTCGAATGAGTAAGGAGCGAGTTTCTTTAATTAATTGAGTGAGTAAGCAGTGGGGTTGGATGAGTTGACTAGTGGGCCCTTCCCCTATATACGAATTGTAGAACAATAATGCCAATTAATATCATGAAGACGTAAATGAATATTTTTAGATTGAGTTGTGTTGTGTTTCTTTAATCAATGCATTAGATCATTTTGTATACTACTAGATTATCTAATTTGAAATGTTTAGGAGAAAAAATTATGGCGGAGTCCAAAAACACACTCTCATCTTTATAAATAGTGATTATTTTTTGCTTATTATGTCATAGAGGTTCTATTGGAGTGATTACCAATGAGTGACGTGACTATTTATGTATGCTTAATTATTGTTGATCAAAGTTATAAAGCTAATAAAATATATTGATGTCTTAAATACGCCCAATTTAACTTTTTTATCTCACTAACATGACAAACTTAATAAGAGAGATTAGATTATGAGTGTTAGCAAATTTCCACAATCCATCTAAATGTATGCAATGCTTTTGGATATTTGATTGTGTTTAAGTTTTTTAGTCAACATTTCAGATCACACTGTGTTATCCATCATCAAGGTAAGAGAGATGAGATTTCCATAGTTCATTATCATTACTCCTCTATTTCTAGATTCCATTTTGTAGACATTTGTTTGCATCAATGTTTCAAATTGCACTCTATTGATTCTTCTCCTACACAATAGAATCCAAAAACAAAGCAATAATGACAAATCCAAGATAAAAAAGCTTGATATCGATATCTGTAAGGCATGATATTAGATACTCCACCATTAGAAAGTAGAAATACTAACAATAGATTTATAAAATGTGAACTAAAATATATTTATTAAAATTATTGTTGTAATCTAAAAACTCCAACTATAATATAAAGATATATTTAAAATATCTATTGTTATAATTTTATAATAGAATTTCTTTAAACATAAATTTAATTATTAGAAACATAATAATTTTATAATCTATATAAATTTATTATGAACCGTCCCTATCATTATTAGGTAGAAGAACAACTTTAAATAAATAAAAGAACTTACTTTTTGAAAAGATGATTCTAAATCCTAAAACTACCTACCACATAATTAAACTCATTTTTTTTCTTATGTTCTTTGTTATTCATCGTGATGATAGATGACGATAGATTATAGAGTGTGATCCGAAATATTGATACAAAAATATTGACAAAATCTAACTTAGAAATAATTAGATAATCAATATAAAAATATTTAATAAATATATAAATAATATAATCTTAAAACTATTTTCTAAATTTCATTTTCACTGTGTGTGCAGTAAAAAGCTGGATACTCCACCTGGGAGCAGCACAGCATATGCAGAAAGTGCAGTAACATCAGGGGCGGCAGCAGTCACATCCTCTTTTTTATTACTGTGTATTATTACTTTCACTACCTCGGTAATAATTTCAGCAATAATGAAATGAGGGACTAGAGCTTTCCACTTTAAGACGAGAATATTCGGCTAATCACAGAGAATCCGGTTTGTGGGCCCAGAAAGAGACAGCTGTCAGTCATTTCGGTTGGGCTCAATAATTTCTTATCGGATGTCCCCCACCCAGGAAAAAGGGGGGCGAGCTACAAAAGCAACACTTATATATAAAAGATATTTGGGTGCCACAAGCAAATAACAAGCCACTCGTAAATTAATTTATCGTGTACTATGGTTTGGAAGTAAATTTAATTGGTCACAAGATCCAATAATAATTTACATATTTCCTTGATTAATCATAAGGTCCATTTCCTTGATTAATCATAAGGTCCATATTTGCTTTATTAGTTTATTTACACGTAACCATGATGTTCATTTGCTTTATTGGTTTACACGCTTCAATAATTCATTAATCATGAGGTCATTAGGCTTAAATGAAAGACATCCACTAGGAAAAGCACTCCACAAAATCTTATTTGCCCAAAAAAATCGTATATGCATTGGAACTCTTCATTGGTGAGAGTTGCTCATAATGATTAGTTAGGGAGGATTTAATTTAAATGATATGTAATAAATAAGGGTGAAATTTTGTAAATTTAGTAGTTTTCCTATTTAAATGTATTTAGGTTATCCTATATATAATGGTTTTGTATGGAAGTTAAGAGATAATTTATCTTTCAACTCTTATTCTATTATTTTTATTTTTTAATTGCAAATCGTTTATTAATCACTTTTCTTCAGCTTAGAGCCAAGGTCTGAGGGGTATCCATTCTGCCAAAGTCGCTCGGGGCACGATCTCGGCCTCATCCCTTTTTAAATATGTCTTCTCGCTGGGCATGCGCCCAACGAGATTTGAACTCTAGTGGGCTCAATGAGAACCATTGAGCTTCACCACTAGGCCAACCAACTGTTGACATCTTTATTATTTTCATAAAAATGTCATTCTTTTAATCATTAAGGCCCTCACAAGTTGTACTTTCTCTTGTTGTACAAGCTCATGTTATTTAAAAATGATAAGTTAACATGGCCCCAAAGTTGTTAATGTTTATGTATTCAAATCTCTTTTTAGTAATCACCCATTTTCTTCCAATTTAATCTTTCACATTTCATCATTTACTCCTCCCTTGACAGCTACCTTTCATTCTTGAATCTAAATCTTTTTAAAAAGTTGTGGTTGAGTCGAGATTAGAGCATCTAAAAGAAAGGAGGCTCCTATCCTTGGAAAAAGATTGTCTCGAGTGTCATGTCTGCCTTCCCAACCTAGTAGCTATATTAAATCTTAAATCATCAAGACCACTTTATGGTCTTAGAAACCTATTTTTTGAAAAAATTAGTTCAGTGTGTTACTTGCAATTAAAGAATCCTAATAAGTTGTCTTGTTTAATACTCTTCTCTACAATCATCAATGGTATGCTTGTTGGATCTTGTTTGCTCTATTTATGTTCCTAACACTCCTATTAAGAGAGCCCATTTACGGAAATGATTTCATTTACACCTCGATAAAGCTCAATGAATCTTGGGGCTAACTTTAATATGGTGAAACACTCATCTACTCACAACTAGAACAACTCATCTTGCTTATCTCAATTTGAATTTGAATCTTGGGTCTTGGTATTAACACCCTTTGAGTTCATGATCCCCGTTTTCATAAAGCCACCATCAATATGCCTCCTCGGTAAACTTGGAGCAATTGTTATGAAGACTTATCAAGAAAAATGAGGTTGTATTGTTTCTCTATCTCTCCTAATTATCCATTTTTACTTTGTGATGGCTACCTTATTTATTTAGATTTCTTTGCCACTCTTTATGAACACCTTCCCATTTTACCATGGTTGATCTCTCCAATCACACTCCCATCTCTTATAACCTATATTTTAAATTCAATGTCTCTAATCTCAAGGACTAGGATAGCATTGATGACTTGATTACTACTTGGAATTGTAAGGAAAGACCTCAACAATATAGGTTGATCTATTTTTGGGAGAGAACCATTGCTAGATGCACATCCTTTTTTTGTTACTATGGAAGATGGACTATTTCTAGGCACTTTAAACTTGAAAAATATCATAAAGGACAACTTGAGCATGGACACTCTCTCCTAGCTTCAAACTCACATAACATTTGAGTGTAGCAATCAATTATCAATACTAAGAATGCTCTTTGAAAATTGGTTTATAACAAATAAAAAGTTGGCCAAGTGCATCCTGACTCAAGTGGATCAAATAGTGGGGCATGGAACAATTGTTTTCAATATTTGCAACATAAACATACAGAAAGGGAACATATCTTTGTCATTAAAATTGTTGATAGCTCCATGAAAACCATCCATCATACCATCTTATAAACCTTATATAAACACTTCAAAAATCTTTTCATAGATGACTCTACTAGTGATTATCTTTTTCCCATCCTTGATGATTGTGAGATTGCTAGTGTACCTTTAAAAATAACCCTAAATACAATAAATTTCTTGATCACCTCCTTTTTGTAGAGGAGATTGAGTAAATCCCTTCACTACATGACAATGGAAAAAGTCTTGGAATTGATGCTAATGTTCTATCAGACCCCCAAGAAACATATATGTGAAGATTTTCTAATGTGTATCTTGAAGGAATTGAAACTACATTTCTAGGTCCTACTTTTAATCATGTCTCAATTAAACTCACTCCCAAAGGGAAGGAGGTAGAAATTATTAATTAATGAAAAACTATTACTCTCTTACAAAATCATAGCTAAAGCACTTTCTCAAATCAAATAAATCCCTCAAGACATTGCTTGACTTGAATAGAATAGCTTTCTAGGAGGGAGATCCAACCTTGACAATCCGATTCTTGCTTGGAAAACTACAAAATGGGCAGCACAAATTGCCCAAGATGCTCTAATTATCAAACTTTATTTTGATAAATCTCATGATCGCATTTGTTGGACATTCACCCTTAAAATGCTAAAATGGTTTGGCTTTGCTCTAAAGATTATGAGCAAATTAATATCCTATTTGTTGATGCTAATGTTTAGGTGGTTCTTAATGAAATCCTTCCCCCCTGATTCCCTTTACAAATAATCATTTATCAAGGTTTCTTGATTCCCTTTACAAATAACCATTTATCAAGGTTTCCCCCTTACTCCATCATTGTTTTTCCTTGCAACTGATGCATTTGACTATATTTTTCAACATGCATTTTCTAGTTATTTTTTCCATCATATGTCACTTCTAGGCAATGTTAAATTACTCAACTCTTTTCCAATGACAACATGCTCTATAAAGAGTGGAATAAAGCCAAGAACATGTTTAGCATGAATAACGTGATAGTATTTACATAGTCCATTTAGGTGATTAAAAGATATTTTTGTAATAATTGTGTAAATATTTTTTAATCACTCTTTTATATCACACATTATTTTCCTTCATGATTCCATTATAACATAAAGTAATGAATATGTGGAATGCATCCAAACACTATATTATCAAGGGGTGGGGTGTATGATCTCTCTTGAGGGATCATAATAACCATGATTGAAGTTTCAAAATATAGTATATGCACTCCATTGAGTCACTATAACCATAGAGAAGAAAAATGATATAATATATCTCATCCAATTGGTTTCATGTAAAGGACACAAGGAAATGTAGTATAGGAGAAAATAAATTATAAAGTGTAAGAATCATGAATAATTGTCTAAATTTTATTGTGTGAGAAACGCGAATACATACAATGGATTAGGCATGGTGCCCCTAATGTTTCCCCCAAATAAGAGCTATACACAAATATTGAATAGAAGATATAAACCATTCAAACTTAACTCATTATAAAATTTATTGTGCTAACAAGTGATTAAATTACTAGGAGCATGACCATGAGCAAGAATAAGAGCGGGCTAGGATTTTCAAAAACCAGTGATGGAGATTAGGGATGAAGATGATGATTCATGTGGGCATAAGAAGATCTTGGCACTATTGGTTGTTCCTCATGTCTTTGCAATCATTACCTATAAGGGTTTTATTGGGAATTGTGGGTTTAGGGATTCTTTGGCCCATATCCTGCACTAGCCTTGGGCCTCTAGTGTAGTGGTCTATTTGTGTGTGCTTAGAGGTGTTGTTTGTGTAGGAGTCCTCTCTCCCATCTTAGGGTCTTTCCCCCCTCTTATTGGTTCAGTTCATAGGACTTGGTTTCCATTGGCTTTGTCCCTCTAAATTTGGCTCTCAATGCCCTCTTCCCCGTCTACAGGCTTCTTTTTATCTGGCAAGATCTATATGGGTGCATGGAGGTGTTTCAATCCTTTAACACCTTCATACATGCATCCTTGTTGTTGTGATTTCATGTGTGCTTGGAGAGGATAGAGCCTTCTTCCCAACTTGAAGGTGGTGGTTTTATTTTGTTATGGTGAGTGTGTACCCAACTGTGGGTCTGTTGTCAGGGTTTCTTATCTATGTGAGGGTGTTGGGTATCTCTGCTTCGTCCTACTAGTGGGGCCTATCTACTATGTCAATGTTCCTATGGAAGGATTTGGTTAGACTTTATGTGTTCCAAAGATTAGAGTTCATACCCTTTCTCTAGGGTTGTGGGTTGGTAGTTTTGTGTTTTGTTCAAAGGCTTTTTTGGTTTTGTTCATGTTTTGTTGTGATTGGTGGTGCAACTAAAGTGTTGAATAGGTTATTTTTCCTACCCTTTCTTGGTGGCTATTGGATTCAGTTTGCAAGTTTTATATACCTTGGTCGATGTAGGGGTCTTCTCCATCCTCTTTGGTGGCTATGTTCCTAGTGCTCTCGATAATGGCTATTTAACTCCTAATGTGGTTGAATATGTTTCAATCTCTGAACGTAGAGAAGAGCTAGGCACTTGGGGATTTGATAGAGATAGGCTTTCTTTGGCTATGCTAAGAGGGTTTTGGTTTACCCTATTTTTTCTCTATGGTTATTGTTACATCCCAAATTCTTCTTTTCTTGGGGATCCTTCCTTTTCTTTGGGATTGTGGGTTTTCTTTTTCTTACATACTTAGAGGTGTTGATGTACTACTAGTGGGGTTTGATGTTTCTTGTGAGCTTGAAGATATTGATGTGTTGCCAATGGGGTTTGGAGTTTCCTATATTTATTTGTGGATTTACCTTGGCTTCTATCAAGGTTTGTTGGCCTCTTATGCTAATGGTATGAATGCTCTTGTGGTGACTGAAGGTGAGGTGATTTGTGTTCAAATTGATGGAAAGGTGATGCTTCAACTTATGGAGCTTGAGGATGTTTATGGGTTTTCTTGTGTTTCCTTATCATGAGCCTAAATATTGTGCCTACCTTGGTTTCCAAGGTTGTGTTTCTTATCCCTTTTTAGATGGGGCGAGATGGACATTATTATTAATTTTTTATTTCCTTTTCTTTTTCTTTTGTGTATTTTTTTTCTCAGATTGTCCATCTTAGTTGGTATGCACTATTGTCTTGTTTTTGCATGTGACATGTCAATTGATAATAGTTTTCAAGGGCTCATTTGAGTCTTTGGTTATTGCACAATATGAAAATGGGAAGAGCAATGCAACATATAATGTACTAAGTGAATTAATTCCTTATTTTATGGATTGCACATTAGGAAGGAAGAATATCCCCAATAGGCTCAAGAGATGACTCAAGCACTAATTGGGAATAAGGATATGTCCTTCCTTGAGGGAATGCAATGAATGAAATGAGAATGATTAAGTGACTAAATAGATTTAATAGAGAAGTCACTAAAAATATAATCAAGACATACTGATAATGAGTTAACACTGATGAAAATGGAAATCAAAATATGAAATGTACCCACTCCATAAATTTTAGTGAAAAATGGCAAGGACAGGTCAAAACTTGACGTGTTCCCCAAATTCGACGTGTTTCCCAAACTCAACATGTCCCCCAAACTCGACAACTCATCTTGCTTATCTCAATTTGAATTTGAATCTTGGTCTTGGTATTAACACCCTTTGAGTTCATGATCCCCGTTTTCATAAAGCCACCATCAATATGCCTCATCGGTAGACTTGGAGCAATTGTTATGAAGACTTATCAAGAAAAATGAGGTTGTATTGTTTCTCTACCTCTCCTAATTATCTATTTTTACTTTGTGATGGCTACCTTATTTATTTAGATTTCTTTGCCACTCTTTATGAACACCTTCCCATTTTACCATGGTTGATCTCTCCAATCACACTCCCATCTCTTATAACCTATATTTTAAATTCAATGTCTCTAATCTCAAGGACTAGGATAGCATTGATGACTTGATTACTGTAATACCCCAAAAATGGGCTATAAGTTCATTAACCTCCTACATCTACAAATCGAACGAAATCAACATTGAAGTCCTAATCTAAGGCACATCTAAACATCATCAAATCATAATTGATTATCTTAAATTCTGCATCGGAGAATATTCTTAGCAATATTCCTAATTATCTTAATTATCTTTAATTTAATAATTATTTGGCGATAAATCACATTTATCCTAAGTTTGATTAATTGAATATTTTCATATTTAATTAATTAGATTTAATATCTTGCCACTTAATTGTGTAATTAAATTTAATTCTATCTATTATTAATTCTATTATTTAATTTTGACAATAAATCTAATATCTTATAAATAATTGATTAAATTTTTATTTAATTAATTAAAGCAAGTTGTCATTATTTAATAATATAGTTTTTAATAAAAGTTTGATTAAATAATTGATTAACTCATAAATCAATTATTTATTTTTAAAAATCAGTTAAGTTGAGCATAAATCATTTTATTTATTTAATTAATTCATAATTATCCATGTGCACAATCAAATAGCAGTTAAACTCCAAATCAGAAAATCAATGCAAGTTATTGACTTTTTGGAACTCAACATCATTTTTGAGTTTTAAAGTTGATCTAAACCTCTAATTTGAGTTAAAAAGTTGTTTTTGCATGATTTGCATATTTTTGTGAATTAAATTATCTTTATTATCAGATAACTCAAAAATCAAGCTGAGTTAATCTGAGTGATTTATGGCTTTTATCCATGCACCTCTAAAGCCCTGAATTTTTATAAATTAAGGCTTCAGCTCATCTCAAATCATCTCATAATTGTGCAAGCTTACTTTGCCAAAGTCGTCTACGAATTGCACAACTATTTTGAAGAATTAGAATTTGGAGAATCAAAGCTTATTGCGAATCAAGGCTATTGTGAGATCAATTTAGTTTTTATTCATATCATATTATTTCTAGATTAGCATATCATAGATCAATTTTCATATTAGCAATAGATTTCATATCAGTTTTTATCATTCTCATTGCATCTAAAATCCAAAAAAGTAGATTAATTGCATTCATATTTCATATCCATCTTTTGCATTCAAATCTTTCATTTAGGTGTCATTTAGGTCACTGATCTCGATAGCAATCTGAGAACATCAATCTCGCACCTATTAGAAGACAGTAAATCGCTTGGTTAGATTAGATTTTAATTTTGCACGATTTCGATTTCAACTAACCTATAATATTTTACTAAAGTGTTGTGTCTACAGATCAGGTATAATTTTCACACACACATTTCTGGTGCCCACCATGGAGCAACCCACCTTTACATGCTAGTTTTAATTTTTTTTGAGGAGCTAAAACTTTAAAGTTTCAAAGATTTAATTTTATCTCCCAAACCGCTTGGAGTTTTTCTCTGAAATTTTTTTGCAGGTTGAACACATATCAGGGAAGCTATAGTAAAAAATTTAGAATTTTCTGAGATGTTTTAAATTTTTAATAATTTTTTCTTGAAATTCTAGAAAAAAATTAATATCTGACGTAAATCAGCATATATTTCAGAAATTTTTATATTTTCGGAAAGCTCTTTAAATTCTACAGGGGGTTCATTCTTTGTGTTTTAAATTTGGATGCAATATATTAGCTCAAATAGTCAATTTACAAAAACTGGTCTGTTTTGATAAAACAGGTCTCTAGGGCACAAATGAAGAGATTTTTCTAAAATTTTTACATTTTTGGAAAACTCTCTATTTTTTAGTAAGGTTCTTTGTTTTGAATTTCTATTTTTATGGCCAAAATCATAAAAAAAAAAATCAAATCTTGTTGACTAGGTCAAATGCAGCAAAAAAAATAAAGTTTTGTGATGGGTATGCACTTATTTTTTTTACATGGTTCAATGAATGATATGAGTTGTCATTTGGGTTAATTGCTAGTTATTATTGCTGATAATAATTGATTTTTAGAGCTAACCCTATGGTTTTCATAAGTTGAATATATGTTGCATATCTTGTTTGCTTGTTTGCTTGTTGGAGAGTTCGTCACTTGCTTGCATGGAAAAGTTCAACAAGAATTGATAAAAATCAGGTAAAATCTATTAAGCATGTTGTGAGGATCTCAAGTATTCTCCTTCATCTAATAACATTTTGATTTGGACTTAAAATAAATCTATTATGTGTCTGGCTTGTGTGCATCTTTTTATGCTTTTGTCTATTTCTACACACTTGCATAATTGATACTAGGTTGTGACCCCTTAAGGATTTATTAAGTAGTCTTAGATACTTGTGATTGATCTTGATTGCTATCTTGGGTTATTGGACTTGCTAATCTGCCGACCCCTCGTTCCACCCCGTGGTTGCAAGGTCAGCACCACATTAAAGGGGAGGGGTCAATAGGACAGAAGTGTTAAGTGTTCCACTTGGCAACTCATTTATGCTTTTAGGAACTCAATTATTTTCTAAGTTGGGGACTCATTTTTAGCTTGTGTGAGGTGTTAAGTGTTCCACCTTGTGGACTCATCTCATATTCGCTTTAAGCGTTAAGTGTTCCTCTTTCTGCTTTTTGGGTACTTTTGGTAGATTTGCTTTTTGGAAACATACATCTGTACTCACATAGTAATTAGGCCCTATGAACATTATTCATGATTCTTGAGAGATTAGATTCCCAGTGAAATCTTTCTTGATGACAGAATCCTTGTAGGTAGGGAGGATACTTAGTGTGTTTCACATTCAACTTGGTTAGTGCCTCTTCTCTTATTGATTGATACATTCTCTCCCAAGAGAGGTTGATAGATCACGTGGGGTTGACATCACAAGCTTTGGTGAATCAAAATTGGTTAGTGCGCCATCTCTTATTGATCGATACATTCTCTCCCCAGAGAGGTTGATAGATCATGTGGAGTTGACATCATAGACCTTGGTGAAGTAAAACTTTGTCTTAGCGTGTCGGATATATCTGTCTGCTTTGTTTGGGTTAAAAGTGAAAAGGTGTCAAAAACTTTAGATCTGGAGCCAAATCCCCTTGTGGTATACTATTGTGAGTCATCTTTAGAGAGGGTTAACCGTAGCAGACAATCCCTTCACAGGGTAAATTACGTTGATGGAACCTCAATCGGTAATAGTCATTTTCACCGTGGTAGTGATAGCTGCTATATAAATGTCCTTGTGAAAGAAATCTTCACAGAGTATGGTTCATTGTGGGTTGTCAGATCTCCCTAGCAACTCCTGAAGATTAAGTTCTCGGACTGTGTCAAAACCCTGGTGCGCCAAGATTGGAGTTCACCCCTTTGGATCATAAAAGTTGTAGAGTCAAACCATTACTAAAAACTTTAGAGAGGCCAAATTTTTATTTTTAGGAATATGTGCGTTATTGCAAAACTTTTTGGAACATACACAATTAGCTCTCTTAGGGATTAGCACAGTTCAGTCACTTGATTGTTCATGTGCAAGGTTGTTTTTGCCTTTGTTCATTATTTTCAGACGTGCTTGAAATCACTTGCTTGCTATTCTACGTGCTTGTTTATCTACTTGGCTATTAAAAATGATCAAATCTGGTATAATCTTCAAATCTGGACATTAAAATTTGCAAACAATCCGAATCTGAAAACTCAAAATTTGCAAAATCTGAAGTGAAATTCTTTTCTAGAGTCAAAAGACATTTTAGGAGGTCAAAAGTTATACGAGTTTTTGCCAAGTGTCATTTCATTACTGCCCATCTGTCGTATGATTGAGTACCCAGTGTCATATGAGTTTTCATGCCAGCAAATTATAAAAGTCAAAATCCTACTTGCAACTGTCGTATGAGTTTTTCAACTGTCATTTCATTGCCTACCAACTGTCGTACGAGTCTGCAGAAAGTCATTTGGAAAAATTTTGAAAAGTTGTCAAAAAATTGTCAGAATTGCCAGATACTTCAGCTTTTACAACCTATTTTAAAAATCTATCATACAAATCACTGTGTCAAGAACAGAGTAGTAACTATTGAGAATTAGTACACATATCTCAAAGAATCAGTACACATGAGGAAGAAACTCTGATGAGGGCCATGATAAAACAGATGCACACTATGCAAGTCAAGATTAACAAACTTGAGAAAGAAAAAGAACCTAAAGAGTTCTCCATGGAAGCTCTATGCCCTTTTCCATTTGATAAAGATTCGTACATGTCACCATGCCTCCGGACAAAATTTGAGTAATGTGATAACCCTTATGATACCTCTTCCATGGAGAGTGACACATCCAGCTTTGGAGACTATGATGACTATGACGACAGACAATGTAATGATACCTATGACACCTCTGTTTCTAAGAGTCCTCGTCATGTGTTCCTACTTACTACAAATGAGCTGTCACATTGGATAGATCGTGATGGTGATCCATATGATTCTAATTTTGAAAGAGATTTTGATGGCTTTTGTGGACAATATCTAGATGATACATCTACTTCTATCGAGGAATATAAAATGTACCGTGCTAGCTTGAAGCATCAATATTATAAGAATCCTTCTCCTAAGGACTCTCCTGCTGAAAATAAAGATTATCTTCTCAAGCAAGATCATGTTAATATTGAACCTTTGTCTAGCGATGGGTCCCTTCCATCCCCTTCTTCCTCTAATACCCGTACATTTTCTAAAGCTTCCGAGTCTTTCAAATCTTTCACAAAACTTTCATCTGACACAAGCCCTGATACTTTTCATGTGGTTCCCTATAGTTATCCTCCAGAGCTACCTCTTAAAGAAACTCAAGCTAACCTTCACTTGGCTACCAATACTTTCAATAATGCTAAACCTAAAGAGCCTAAGCTTCCATATGCTATAATTCCTACTTCAGCTAGTCCTCTACCATCTCTTCCAAAGTCATCCATACAATCCCAACATGCTTCCTTGTCTTTAGAAGTGGCTTCATGTCAAGAGGACTCTAAAAATGATAAAGAAAAGAACATAAAAAAAGATCAAGATCAAGAAACCTCCATGTCATCCACTCATTTTCATAATGTCTCTTATCTGCTTCAAGGTTCTTTTGATCCTGCACACCTTTTTTCATGCATTCCACCATGTCTTAAGTCTTCTTCTAAGCAAGATCAAGTTACTACTTACACCGTTGAGCTTATTGACAATCAAAATAACCTTACTACACTTGCGCTTTCCAAAGATGATACTTCCATTAAGGTTGTTAAAAATGGTGTTGTTACTTCCGATGTTAAGCCTATTCAAGAGATAAATTATGCACTTGTGCTATCCAAAGATCCTTGTCAAGATCAAAGTCTTCCATCTTCTTGTTCTACCATTCCATGTTCACTTCCACTTTCTAATCTTCCTAAGTCTTTGCAAGCTTTGAATGATCCTATCAAAGAAAATGCTCTTATTCAAGATGTCCAAGATCCTATTGAAAATTTTAATGCTCACTCTGAAGATGCTGATATTCTTGGTTGTCATATAGATGCTGATGAACTTATTGATTATCCTTTTGCATCTTCCACTTCCATTCTTGGACCTCTTCCACCACTACTAAGGACTTCACGTCTTCCTTCCATATTGGGTCCTTATGTCCCTTCACTTTCCCCTCCTAACTCTCTTAATTTTCCATCCATCTTGGGTCCTTACATCCCTCCATCTTCCATTTTCCCTCAAGATCAACATAGATGCATACCCTTGAATCCTTTTCATCCATCCACCCATCTAAACCATTCATATCCTCCTTCTTCCACAAGTCCTAAGTCATTTGAAAGTAACTTGAATGTTTAATACAAGAAAAAGAAGCAATACAAGAATCTATCAAAAAAAGAAGATCACCATGTCTCCTCTAATAGACATGGAAACATAAAGTCAAAAGAGATATCTAAGAAAAAAATTACAAGACAAGTATGGGTTTCAAAATCCATCATTAAAGATATTCTCTCTAGATCATCAAAAGGAAATGAAAAGCCTACAACTATATGGATTCCAAAGTCTCTCTTGAAAGAGTTTGGTGTTGAGAAAAAAATAAAATTGACATTCAAGCTTCCAAAGGCTTCCACTTCATCTTCTTCCAAAAATATTCTTCTATTCCACGTGCCTAAACCACAACCTCTGCTATCCATTCGCCATATTCCTTCACGTATTCCTTCATTCATGTCTCTTCCATCCTCTCACCACCCTTCAAAGTATGTGTTGACGTTGATCTTGCCTTCCTTTCTATCTACCCTTTCACAATCCTTCCATTCATTATCCTTCTACCTTCTATCATTTTTCCTCATTTGTCTATTCCTCTTATTTTCCAACCTCACTTGCTTTACATAAAATCTTATCCTCCATTTTTGATGAAGGGTGCTCCCCTTAATACCACAAACACATAACAGACATAGAGAAATAACAACAATAATATGCAAGAACAGAAAATTGGCTTCTTATTATCTCCACAAATGTGGAATTATAAATTTTCAAAATTACAACATGCAAAGCCACATGGGCATTCCCTTACAATATTCTGTAGGACAAAGCCTCAAATTATTGCCCAGATCTACTACTCAGAACTATTCTGAACTGCCTAAGACAATAATATAGCCTTCCTTATATAGGCAATTTTCCACCGCCTAGGAAGGTTCCAGAATTTTAGCCAATAAGGCCGACCAAACTTAGAATTATTTTATTTTACTTTTTATTACATCATAGTCGGCTCAAGATAACCTTTGAAACCCGAACAAAAATTTTGAAGAAAATTATTTTCCACCAATTCAGGTGGCCCAACTTCCGAAGACCATAAGTCATCACCAGTTGACCCGATCGGCTATTATAACCCCATTTCAGAAACGCCACGAAGCACTCTACAGGCTAAACCAGTGCAAGCGCTCGTCACCCAAATTTTTGACCTCATCCGGGGCCTCTAAAGCCTTCAAAACTGAGTTCAAAGTTTCTGTACTCTGCTGCCAATACCGAAAATCTTCAATATCTTCCAATATACATTTGATCTGGCAATGAAACTTTACTGGCAGACTTATATGACCAAAATGAACCTCCAAGAAAGAAATCAGATCATTCCGAGCACATACAAAAATTACCAAAAATAGTAACTTTCCATAAATAGCAGCTCTGCACAAAATAGCCCTTATTGAATATAAAAACAGAAATATTTTTTTGAGTGATGCAAGATTGCTCTTACACCTAGGATGCTCCTGCATCAATTTTTCTCTTCCATCTCCCTTTCCTATCAGCATCTTTGAGCATATCATTTTGAATCATTGGCATATCATGGTTTATCCTTTTAAGGAGCATTATCTAAAAAGCTTGCCTTCTTAAAAAATAAATAAATAAATAAAATAAAATGAAAAAAATAAAATTTGAAAATGTGCCTTGGTGAAAACTTGGAAACAGGCACCTTGGTAGCAAAAGTAAAGAGAAATAAATTCATCCTATGGTGAAAACCACTCCTTTGTGGCGCCTTGATAAGTACCATGATGAAAACTTGGCAATCAAGCATCATGCATAGTTCTTCTACATATTTCATCTATTTCATCTTCTCTCTTTGATATTGACAATGTTGATCTATACACGAATATTTAGCTATCTTATAAGCTATCTTACGATGATCTTATTTTCATTCCATTCATGTTTAGCCTTCATATTTATTTTTCTCCATTCATTCTAGCCTATCACTATCCTTTTCCCCTTTGGTCTTGATTTAATAAAAAAAGAAAGAAAAAAAGAGAACATGATGCTTTGAAGCCTCTTGACATGTCTACTCCTTTGGACTACATCTTTTCTTGCTCTTGCGACTTATCCTATGCTGGTCTTTCATTGCTTGTCCAAATGTGCTTTACATGATAATTTTTCCCTAGCTTGGATATTCTTGAGAAGTTTTCCCTTGAGGATTTCTTCCCTTCATTCTCTTATCTTCCATCTCTTCCACCAGCTTGTCAATCCCTCTTGTTCTCCACCTTACTAGACATTGAGACTGCATGATATGATCTTGCTTGGGAGTTGGCAATGGAAAAATATGCTATCAAGTATACCAAGTATCAAAAAAAGTATCAGAACAAGTATTAGAACAAGTATCAGAACTAGTATCAGAATAAGTATCAAAGCTAGTATCAGAACAAATATCAGAACAAGTATCAGAACAAGTATCAGATCAAGTATCAGAACTCCCACTGGGGCTACACCTTTTGCTTTAGTTTATGGGTCTGAAGTGGTACTACCTATTGAGGTCAAAATCCCATCACTAAGAATCAGAATGCATGGTCTAGTAACTAATGATGACTACAGAGTGTCTAGGTTGCAAGAACTTGAACTAAAAGATGAGCACAAACAAGCAGCATATGATCATCTCAGAGTATATCAGAAGAGAATGTCTAGAGGCTACAACAAGAAAGTCAAACACAGAGAATTTCAGGTTGGCGATCTAGTCTTGAGAGAGAATTCTAAAAATCAATCACATCGAAAACGCAAGGGGAAGTTCAAACCCAACTGGCTGGGTCCCTTTGTAATCACTATTACTTTTGGCTCTGGCGCCTATCAACTCTCAACGACTGAAGGAGAACAACTTCAAGAACCAATCAATGTTCTCTATCTGAAGAAATTCTACGCCTAAGGCATTCAGTCTATGGTAAAATATCCTGAAAAAATCTTTAAAATTGGAAAAAGTCCTAAAAAATGAACATCTTGGTGAAAACCTAGCAATAGGTGCCTTGATGATTCACAAAAAAATAAAAAAATATCATAAGTACAAAAAAATTGAAAAAATAAAAAATACAAAAAAATGAAAAAAAAAAAGTGCCTTGGTGAAAACCTGGAAACATGCGCCTTGGTAGCAAAAATAGAATCTCTGCCAAGATGGTGAAAACTCGGCAAACAGGCGCCACTTATTTCAAAATGTTTCATCTATCAGCACAATCTTGGTCTTTCCCAACTTTCAGTTTTGCTTTAGTTTGTACATATCTCTCAGTTTGTTTCTGCATTTCCAATTTTCAAGTAAGTCGGTCTGTACACCAATCAGCTCAAACGTCTATATCCTATCAATGCTTAACACTTGGGGGAAATCAATATCATATCCTATGGTCTCCCATGTACCTAAGACATATCATAATCGGTTAGAGTCCTTTGAAGCTTCATTTGAGTTAGTCAGTCAGTTTCATCTCCAAAAAGGATTTTGCATCTACAACAACACAATCAAACATCAAACTGAAAATAATCTATGCTTTTTCCATGCTTTTATCTCCTTGTATGCTTACTGATTCGCATTGAGATTTTTGCATATTGTGTCCCTCTGAGCTCTTCGATGATGTCCTTTATAAGATTTAGAGAGTGATGACTAGGGGCATAATCTTTTCTTTGTCTTCTACTTGTATGTGAAAATCTAATGTCTTTGAAAATTCTGGATTGAAATGGTGTCCGACTGTAAGAGCCTCTATCTTGAATTGGATGGCCATGCGTACCTCAACCATTGATACCCAGAAAATTCAAGGAAGTTTAATCTCACTATTGTCTTTTTGAGTAAGTTCTTTTTCCTATTGTGAAACGCGATCTTACCTAAGGATGTGAACGATAAAGGGTCACTACGGATAATTCACATTGGATTTAGAATGATCTCTTGACTGTTTGATGTGTATGTTAAATGCAAATTTCTATATCAAAATGGACATGATACTCAGGTCATCTTGACACTTGTGCCTTGGTGCTTGTATCTAATCTGCCATTCTGAAAATAAAACCAATATTCATATGTCCATGGTTGTTTGACCAGTGGATGTTGTATTGGTTCTTGAGCGTTACAAATCAATATTCATATGTCTATGGTTTCATGGCTAATGGGCATTGTATTGATTTATCTGGTTACCTAAAAGTTCAATGATGATAACAAATCGACACATGATCAGTGACTAGGTTCTAGGTCTTAAGTTGCATTTTATTTTGCATGTCTCTTTGCATTTTGCATGTTTGCATGATCTCACAATGACTAAATGAACCTCAATGCTTAAACAATCCTCCACTCGCATCTTCAAATCTAACAAGAGCTAAATCTCACACGAAGGTTCCTCCAATGAAACAGCAAGTAGAATCTTTTTTCAGGTTCAAAATTAAAATCTGAGATCATTCATATTGTCTACTGCTTGCATAATCGACCTTCCATCATCACAGAAATTTATTTTTCAACTTAACTAATTATCTTACATCAAACTATCAAAATTTCAACTTGGTCAACCATGGTCAACTCATACTCAAACTTGGTCGTCTGGACCTCTAAACGATGCAGAATGCATTCTCGGACGTGTTTAACCACTTCTCAAATCAATTAACATGCTTCTAAACTATCAACGCTGACTTTTCTTGTCAGATTTCAATTTTAATCCCCAAGGGGGCATGGTATTGCACATCATTCAAAGTCTGTAATCAAATTTGAAATCATATCTTTGTGGAAATCATATCTTCCTCAGTAATCAAGACAACAACCACGTCTAGTTACTGATCCATAAAAAAAAAAGACCTCATCGCTCGGGGCAAATCTATCATCACTTGGGGTATATCAGATTCATCAAGATCCATATCAATCTGGTATTCTCCTAATCTTGTAAACTGAATCAGTGTTTGCAACCATCGGATCATAGTGTTCTTTCCTTGGTTCTTTGGCAACTGAAGGGTTCAGATGTGATACCTGCTAGTTCTGCTAAGACAATCGAGTCTAGAACCGATCACTCACTTCTTCGCAATCATAAAGTTTAGAATTAGGCATTTTGACACTTTTTTTTGCAATCCTCGGTTCATCGCTGCTACATTGAACATTATCTTTGGTCATTCAGGACCTAGCATCATCATATCTTTCAATCGATTTCTATCTTGGAATCGATTTATCTTTTGAATCACTTTCATATCTCTATCAAACACAGACTATCTTTGAACCACTGCGCTTCGCACAACAATTCAAAGAGGGGCAAAATGTAATACCCCAAAAATGGGCTATAAGTTCATTAACCTCCTACATCTACAAATCGAATGAAATCAACATCGAAGTCCTAATCTAAGGCACATCTAAACATCATCGAATCATAATTGATTATCTTAAATTCTGCATCGAAGAATATTCCTAGCAATATTCTTAATTATCTTAATTATCTTTAATTTAATGATTATTTGACGATAAATCACATTTATCCTAAGTTTGATTAATTGAATATTTTCATATTTAATTAATTATATTTAATATCTTGCCACTTAATTGTGTAATTAAATTTAATTCTATCTATTATTAATTATATTATTTAATTTTGACAATAAATCTAATATCCTATGAATAATTGATTAAATTTTTATTTAATTAATTAAAGCAAGTTGTCATTATTTAATAATATAATTTTTAATAAAAGTTTGATTAAATAATTGATTAACCCATAAATCAATTATTTATTTTCAAAAATCAGTTAAGTTGAACATAAATCACTTTATTTATTTAATTCATTCATAATTATCCATGTGCACAATCAAAGAGTAGTTAAACTCCAAATCAAAAAATCAATGCAAGTTATTGACTTTTTGGAACTCAACATCATTTTTGAGTTTTAAAGTTGATCTAAACTTCTAATTTGAGTTAAAAAGCTATTTTTGCATGATTTGCATATTTTTGTGAATTAAATTATCTTTATTATCAAATAACTCAAAAATCAAGCTGAGTTAATCTGAGTGATTTATGACTTTTATCCATGCACGTCTAAAGCCTTGGATTTCTATAAATTAAGGCTTCAGCTCATCTCAAATCATCTCATAATTTTGCAAGCTTACTTTGCCAAAGTCATCTACAAATTGTACAACTATTTTGAATAATTAGAATTTGGAGAATCAAAGCTTATTGCGAATCAAGGCTATTGTGAGATCAATTTGGTTTTTATTCATATCATATTATTTCTAGATTAGCATATCATAGATCAATTTTCATATTAGCAATAGATTTCATATCAGTTTTTATCATTCTCATTGCATCTAAAATCCAAAAAAGTAGATTAATTGCATTCATATTTCATATCCATCTTTTGCATTCAAATCCTTCGTTTCGGTGTCATCTAGGTCACTGATCTTGATAGCAATCTGAGAACATCAATCTTGCACCTATTAGAAGGTAGTAAATCACTTGGTTAGATTAGATTTTAATTTTGCACGATTTCAATTTCAACTAACCTCTAATATTTTACTGAAGTGTTGTGTCTACAGATCAAGTACAATTTTCACACACACAATTACTACTTTGAATTGTAAGAAAAGACCTCAACAATATAGGTTGATCTATTTTTGGGAGAGAACCATTGCTAGATGCACATCCTTTTTTTGTTACTATGGAAGATGGACTATTTCTAGGCACTGTAAACTTGAAAAATATCATAAAGGACAACTTGAGCATGGACACTCTCTCCTAGCTTCAAACTCACATAACATTTGAGTGTAGCAATCAATTATCAATACTAAGAATGCTCTTTGAAAATTGGTTTATAACAAATAAAAAGTTGGCCAAGTGCATCCTGACTCAAGTGGATCAAATAGTGGGGCATGGAACAATTTTTTTCAATATTTGCAACATAAACATACAAAAAGGGAACATGTCTTTGTCATTAAAATTGTTGATAGCTCCATGCAAACCATCCATGATGCCATCTTATAAACCTTATATAAACACTTCAAAAATCTTTTCATAGATGACTCTACTAGTGATTATCTTTTTCCCATCCTTGATGATTGTGAGATTGCTAGCGTACCTTTAAAAATAACCTTAAATACAATAAATTTCTTGATCACCTCCTTTCTGTAGAGGAGATTGAGTAAATCCCTTCACTACATGACAATGGAAAAAGTCTTGGAATTGATGCTAATGTTCTATCAGACCCCCAAGAAACATATATGTGAAGATTTTCTAATGTGTATCTTGAAGGAATTGAAACTACATATCTAGGTCCTACTTTTAATCATGTCTCAATTAAACTCACTCCCAAAGGGAAGGAGGAAGACATTATTAATTAATGAAAAACTATTACTCTCTTACAAAATCATAGCTAAAGCACTTTCTCAAATCAAATAAATCCCTCAAGACATTGCTTGACTTGAATAGAATAGCTTTCTAGGAGGGAGATCCAACCTTGACAATTTGATTCTTGCTTGGAAAACTACAAAATGGGCAGCACAAATTGCCCAAGATGCTCTAATTATCAAACTTTATTTTGATAAATCTCATGATCACATTTGTTGGACATTCACCCTTAAAATGCTAAAATGGTTTGGCTTTGCTCCAAAGATTATGAGAAAATTAATATCCTATTTGTTGATGCTAATGTTTAGGTGGTTCTTAATGAAATCCTTCCCCCCTGATTCCCTTTACAAATAATCATTCATCAAGGTTTCTTGATTCCCTTTACAAATAACCATTTATCAAGGTTTCCCCCTTACTCCATCATTGTTTTTCCTTGCAACTGATGCATTTGACTATATTTTTCAACATGCATTTTCTAGTAATTTTTTCCATCATATGTCACTTCTAGGCAATGTTAAATTACTCAACTCTTTTCCAATGACAACATGCTCTATAAAGAGTGGAATAAAGCCAAGAACATGTTTAGCATGAATAACATGATAGTATTTACATAGTCCATTTAGGTGATTAAAAGATATTTTTGTAATAATTGTGTAAATATTTTTTAATCACTCTTTTATATCACACATTATTTTCCTTCATGATTCCATTATAACATAAAGTAATGAATATGTGGAATGCATCCAAACAATATATTATCAAGGGGTGGGGTGTATGATCTCTCTTGAGGGATCATAATAACCATGATTGAAGTTTCAAAATATAGTATATGCACTCCATTGAGTCACTATAACCATAGAGAAGAAAAATGATATAATATATCTCATCCAATTGGTTTCATGTAAAGGACACAAGGAAATGTAGTATAGGAGAAAATAAATTATAAAGTGTAAGAATCATGAATAATTGTCTAAATTTTATTGTGTGAGAAACGTGAATACATACAATGGATTAGGCATGGTGCCCCTAATGTTTCCCCCAAATAAGAGCTATACACAAATATTGAATAGAAGATATAAACCATTCAAACTTAATTCATTATAAAATTTATTGTGCTAACAAGTGATTAAATTACTAGGAGCATGAGCATGAGCGAGAATAAGAGTGGGCTAGGATTTTCAAAAACTGGTGATGGAGATTAGGGATGAAGATGATGATTCATGTGGGCATAAGAATATCTTGGCACTATTGGTTGTTCCTCATGTCTTTGCAATCATTACCTATAAGGGTTTTATTGGGAATTGTGGGTTTAGGGATTCTTTGGCCCATATCCTGCACTAGCCTTGGGCCTCTAGTGTAGTGGTCTAATTGTGTGTGCTTAGAGGTGTTGTTTGTGTAGGAGTCCTCTCTCCCATCTTAGGGTCTTTCCCCCCTCTTATTGGTTCAGTTCACAGGACTTGGTTTCCATTGGCTTTGTCCCTCTAAATTTGGCTCTCAATGCCCTCTTCCCCGTCTACAGGCTTCTTTTTATCTGGCAAGATCTATATGGGTGCATGGAGGTGTTTCAATCCTTTAACACCTTCATACACGCATCCTTTTTGTTGTGATTTCATGTGTGCTTGGAGAGAATAGAGCCTTCTTCCCAACTTGAAGGTGGTGGTTTTATTTTGTTATGGTGAGTGTGTACCCAATTGTGGGTATGTTGTTAGGGTTTCTTATCTATGTGAGGGTGTTGGGTACCTCTGCTTCATCCTACTAGTGGGGCCTATCTACTATGTCAATGTTCCTATGGAAGGATTTGGTTAGACTTTATGTGTTCCAAAGATTAGAGTTCATGCCCTTTCTCTAGGGTTGTGGGTTGGTAGTTTTGTGTTTTGTTCAAAGGCTTTTTTTTGTTTTGTTCATGTTTTGTTGTGATTGGTGGTGCAACTAAAGTGTTGAATAGGTTATTTTTCCTACCCTTTCTTGGTGGCTATTGGATTCAGTTTGCAAGTTTTATATACCTTGGTCGATGTAGGGGTCTTCTCCATCCTCTTTGGTGGCTATGTTCCTAGTGCTCTCGATAATGGCTATTTAACTCCTAATGTGTTTGAATATGTTCCAATCTCTAAACGTAGAGAAGAGCTGGGTACTTGCGGATTTGATAGAGATAGGTTTTCTTTGGCTATGCTAAGAGGGTTTTGGTTTACCCTATTTTTTCTCTATGGTTATTGTTGCATCCCAAATTCTTCTTTTCTTGGGGATCCTTCCTTTTCTTTGGGATTGTGGGTTTGCTTTTTCTTACATACTTAGAGGTGTTGATGTACTACCAGTGGGGTTTGATGTTTCTTGTGAGCTTGAAGATATTGATGTGTTGCCAATGGGGTTTGGAGTTTCCTATATTTATTTGTGGATTTACCTTGGCTTCTATCAAGGTTTGTTGGCCTCTTATGCTAATGGTATGAATGCTCTTGTGGTGACTGAAGGTGAGGTGATTTGTGTTCAAATTGATGGAAAGGTGATTCTTCAACTTATGGAGCTTGAGGATGTTTATGGGTTTGCTTGTGTTTCCTTATCGTGAGCCTAAATATGGTGCCTACCTTGGTTTCCAAGGTTGTGTTTCTTATCCCTTTTTAGATGGGGTGAGATGGACATTATTATTAATTTTTTATTTCCTTTTCTTTTTTTTTTGTGTATTTTTTTTCTCAAATTGTCCATCTTAGTTGGTATGCACTAGTGTCTTGTTTTTGCATGTGACCTGTCAATTGATAATAGTTTTCAAGGGCTCATTCGAGTCTTTTGTTATTGCACAATATGAAAATGGGAAGAGCAATGCAACATATAATGTACTAAGTGAATTAATTCCTTATTTTATGGATTACACATTAGGAAGGAAGAATATCCCCAATAGGCTCAAGAGGTGACTCAAGCACTAATTGGGAATAAGGATATGTCCTTCCTTGAGGGAATGCAATGAATGAAATGAGAATGATTAAGTGACTAAATAGATTTAATAGAGAAGTCACTAAAAATATAATCAAAACATATTGATAATGAGTTAACACTGATGAAAATGGAAATCAAAATATGAAATGTACCTACTCCATAAATTTTAGTGAAAAATGGCAAGGACAGGTCAAAACTTGATGTGTTCCCCAAATTTGATGTGTTTCCCAAACTCAACATGTCCCCCAAACTCGACGTGTCCCTATCACTTTCAGATGAAATTTTCATAGAACCTGTAATTGTTCTTGTATGGCCCAAATCTGAAGTCTTAACTCTGTAACCTATTCCTACACACATAAAAATGGGGAAAGGGTTAGGAAAATGGGTTTGCCTTGGTCAAAACCCTATTTAGGAAATATGATAGAAATTGCATAAAGAAAATAATATAAAAAAGAAAATTGTTGATTTACCTTGCATAAACCCTCATGAATGGATGTAGAAATTCCTCAAATCCATGAAGATTCTTGAATGAACTTGGAATTGAAATATTTGACTTTGGAATATAATGTAGGATCAAGGATTCCCTCACACATGTATAGATCTATGATTTCCACTCCAAGATCTAGAATGTAGATATGCTTGCTAACCACATGTGAAGGATAAAGAAGGATGGATGAATGGATCATCTTTCTTGATTGAGAATTCCTCTACATGGTCATCATGGGAGAGAAAATTGCATCAATTGGAGAAGATTGCCTTTGATTTGATAGATCATGAAAAAACAGAGACTTTGAGATCTTGAATTGGATGATTTCCTTCAAATATTGAATGGACAAATCCTCAATTTTTCAACTTGATTGCTTGATTTATTTATGAATATCTTTCACTTGATTAATTTTTACCAAATGAGGGGAGAGGAGGTCCTTTTATACTTTTACTCCCTCAATTTAGGATTCAAATTTGATCTAGGCTTATGACAACTGAAAACCTCTGAAGAAGATCCCGATATCAAGCTCTAGGCAAAGTTTTTTCTCAAAACCCAAGGGAAAGGTCACCATTGGTGATGTGTCTCAAGAAAACTAGGCTCACATTTCATAGAGTGATTAGAGATAGTGAATAGATGAAGGAAAATAAAAGATGAGTAACTGGGATCAAGTATAATAGATATCTAGACCTCAAAATCACCAAAATGGGGCCTAATAGGTCCTAAAGAATCCAATTATGGGTGCTAACATTTTAGGATGGTACATCTATCATCCACTTTATTGGGAGTATGAGATGAACTCATTCTCATGGTAAAGTAGATCAATACATAAGAATAATTTTATCAAGGTTAAGGAGACAAATAAATGTCAATCACTCGAGTAACTTAAGTCTTCATCAAATATGAAACCAAGATAAGAGAGGTAGTGCTTGAAAGAGAGAAGAGAGAAAAGGATAATGAAGTATGATCACTATTCTAGTAAGATATTGTCTTACTAAGGACCACACAAAGGAAGAGCTACAAAAGATGGAATTGAATGGTATAGAAAGATGTGTTATGCTAGTCAGCCCATAAAAATGACTATTCCTTAAAGAAAGAATTGTCTCTGTTAAGGGATTTGACAAAGGAATAATCAGGCCTAAGGAAAGCATTATTTCCATAGGGATCAAGAAAAGAGATCATACCTAAGGAAATCATTATCTCCTTAGGAATCAAATAAAAGAAATTGTGCCTAAGGAAAGCATTATCTCCTTAGGGATCAAAGAAGAAGGATCAATCCTTAAGGAAATCCTTGTATTCGTTAAGGGATCCAATGAAAAGGATAAACACAAGGCAAGCAATGTATCCTTGGTCATCCCAAGAGAGGTTACATTGAATCATCATGTGTGTGCGCAAAATATGAAACACAGAGTAGAGTGTATGCCCCACATTAAAAAAATTATAAATGCCTTAACAAGAGAAATGGCTTTAACGGAGCATACATGCACCCACAAAAAAAAAATTCCATTAAATGAGATGCCCCCAAGAAATGGAAAATCAATGGAAACAAGCACATGAAAAATAGAGCACATAAGGGATCTACTAACTTTAGGGTTGGTATGATCATATGATAATACATGAGATATTATATCAAAATGAACTGTCATCATCCCCCAAAGGTAGTGTAACTACAAGCACAATGTAAGAATGTCATGTAAGAGTTACAAAGAAGAGTCTTTTTGGCTTGGCATCACGAAGACCAAAAATAGTAGGTAGCTATCATTTTGCATCATCCCTAGTTAACAACACAAAGTCACATTTATGAATAGTGACACATTCACAACATAACATGTAACAACATATAGAAAAAGTGAGATACAAATAGAGGAATATTTACAACATTTCAATTCCTTTATCACCTTGTGCCAACAGAGAAATAAGGGTCATTTAAAGAAATATAAACAAAACATATAACATTCATCACATCACAGGGGAAGCACATTACAACAAGAAAACACATACAATCCATTGCACAAGAGAAGCTAATCAAGCATACCCCCACCCCCATATTGTTCTATAGTGTTTAGGGAAGGTGGGAAAATCGTAAGAAGAGAAACATAAAGCACAATAGATGGAATAATGGCTAGTTCCAAACAAGGACCATGATATGAAGATGGTTCACATTGTTTGTCACTAGAAGTGATAGATAATTAATGTAAAAAACATAGCTAACAAATCATGATTAAAATCAATAAGCTCATACATATCATCAGAATCACTAGTATGAATATCATGGTTTGCATCAAAAGAATCATCACTAAGAGTACCTTCTTCATCCAAATTAATTGCAATAGAATCTAAGATACAAATAGAGTTATCATGTTTGTTTAACTTTAATTTTTTCCAGTTAGCTTCCTCCATTGGTTCAAACATAGGTTGGTCAAAGGGAATCAAAGCATCAGTGGGTGTTTTAGGTGAATCATGATTTTGGGAAGCACATTGATAGGTTCTAGCATGAAATTTATGATGACGGTCATGAGCATGACAATTACATTTGGTTTTTCTAGAAATCAGGTTTGGTTTAGGATTAATCAACATTAAGCCATTTTATTTTTTAGGAGGAAGAAAATAACTTCACTAGGTTGAGAGATACTAGTGGTTGAGTGTTTATAAGATATAGGAGGTGGAGAAGAAGCATATTTAGGAGGTGTAGCAGAAGAATACAATTTTTAAAACATTCATGATATCTCTATTATGAGGAAATTTAAAGCATTTATGAATAGGAGAGGCCATGACTTTCATGGAGGTAAGCCAAGGAAAACCAAGTTTGACTTGAAATTGATTGGAAGTTGGAATCATAGTAAAGGTAACATCAATATTTTTATCACCACTTTAATAAGAAATGAAATACAACCATGGATAGGATAAAGGAAACTATTGCAAGTTTGAATTAGGACATTGTATTTATCATAAAAATTACGTTGCAATTGTCTACTAAAAATATGTTCTTCAACTATCACATTCACAATGTAAGTAGGGTCAACCAGAACACCTCAAGAATGAAGACCATTAACCTTTGCAACAATATAAAGATGAGCATTAGGTTCTTTAATTATCTCATTCGGGTCAAAGGCATTGTGAACCTCAGGTTCAAGTTTAGGTTTTGGTTCGGGTGGGTATTAATCAATGATTTTGACAATATTATTAGAAGATTCAACATCATAGTCAACAACATTAGTGGAAGAAGAATGTAAAGGTTAAGTAGAATCCACAATGTTGGTTGAATGAGATGGAAAAGGGTTAATATAGATTTACAAATTTTGGTTGGGAGGTGCTACTGATTTGTTTCCTTGATCATTCACACCCTCAATAAATATAGTATAAGAATCAATGAGTTCTTGGATAAAAAATTTCAAATGAAAACACTTTTCAGTGTCATGATTGGGTTGACGATGGTATTGATAGAAAGTTTTGCCATAAAAGTATTTGGGCAAAGGTTTGGATGTATCAATTGGCTTAAAAGGAGGTGGATTTAACACATTAGCATTAATTAACTTCAACATCACATTATGTAAGGATTCAAAAATTTGAGTTAAATTATGAGCGAGCTTAAAAATAGATGACAAAGGAGCCACATCTTTGGATGTTGCTACCACTTGTTCATTAAAGTTGTTGAATGTCTTGATCTTATTGAAGGTCTTTGGTTTCTTAAATTTTCTAAAATTTTTGGATATCACATCACTCTTATCAACCGGATCCATTGGAGTGGTGCTCTCAAACTGACTCACTTGAAGGTGATAATTATGAAGCACTAGACATAATTGTGTGAAAGAAGAGAATTTGGAAAGTAGGATCTTATCTATAATGTAGTTTTTCTTAAATTATCAATAAAAATATGTTAAACATCAATATCAAACATGAGATAAGAAATCTGGGCATGCAAATGCTTGAATCTACCAATAAAACTTGTCACTTTTTCTCTAACACCTTTTTTACAATGCATTAAATTAGTCAAAGAAATCTTAGGACCATGTTGTTTTTAATTTTTTTAATGAAAGCATTAGAAATATTTTGGAAGGAATCAATAGAATAAGGAGGCAAAGAACAATAACACTGATGAATTACAACTGATTTAGAACCTAATTGAAGAAACTATGATTTAAGATCACCGAGCTAACTGATTAGATATGTAAGATGATTAAATCAGTATTATGTTGTCATTGATGTCAACTAGTTTGACAACACTTATCTTGTAAGTTACTATACCGAAGCATCTGTAGAAAAGGAGTGACAGAGATGAAGAATAGAAATATCTACATGAGGAAGATGGATATGACAGATAAGGATAAAGAATACATTGAGTAACTTTTTGATGAGTCTATGACCTTATGTTATTGACTTGATTACTTTGTATTCATCTATGATGAGGAAAAGAGTTGAAAGATACAAAGTAGTGTTGTCGGTTAATGAATCATTTTAGTATACATCGACAGAGTGTAGTGTATACTGAGCACAGTGTAAACCAAGCTTGTGTTCACCGATGCATTTCTTTGTTTACCAAGAAGAACATAATGAATTAAATGACTAGTTTAACTGATAAGAATTGATGAGCTGGAAAGTGTACGATTTCAAGGTAACAGATAAAGTTTGTGTTAGAATAACTGTGAGGGGGGTGAATCAGTTATCTAGTGTCCCAAACCAAAATGTATAATCCAAAACAAATTCATCAACTTCTACTACTCGGTAAACATAAAATACTTTCACTGTCTATGTTTTTACCGATTGTCAGTCTAAAACTTATAGTAGTTACCGATCAAATCTAACATGTAATATGCAAATTATGATAACAAGCAAATATCACAATCAATACATAACACAAGAGATTTAACATGGAAACCCTGTGAAGGGAAAAACCACCTGGGACCGGCAACCCAAAATGTTCACTCTTCTAAAGTGAGGTCAGTGAAGACCCAACCCTGTTAAAGGTGTACAAACACACTATTAGGTGTGACCTTATTAGAGGATTTTAGACCAGAAGTTATCATCCAACCAACAATCACTTTGGGGTTGACAGGATAACAATGTTCACTCTATGAATGAAACATCAAAAGACTTTCTTAGTCCACTCGGTTAAGAGATTTGACTGTGTACAATGGTTAAATATGTAACAGTAGATGATCTTCCTTGAAACAACTTCAATTGCAGTTTACAGATCAATGTTAAGCTCATTCAAATCTTTCTAATCAATATATCACTTTAGATTCAATATTATATCAACTTACTATCCATTGGTAATTACTCTCTGTAGCTCGATAATTGTTATGTAGCTCAGTTCTCACTAACTAGTATGATCAGAATGCATGAAAACTCCTTCATGCGATAATTCTATAGTATCTTCTTCTTCTGGCGTCCTTCAACAATGAAACCAATGTCTATTATATAGATGAGTAAATCATTTTCTTTATGTCCATCAGATTTTGCCGCTTAATCTTATTCATTGATTTTGCCACTCTAACCTTCTTCGGCTAATGTGTCAGTAACATGTTTCAATCTGCTCCATTAGATCCTTCTTGAATTTTGTTAGCCGTCGATCTTCATAACAAACCTTATCTGTTACCTCGATTTCATACACTTTACAGTTCATCACTTTATCGGCTAAACTGATCATTTAATTCCTTTCTGTTTTGCTCGGTTAATAAAGAAATGCGTCGATGAACACAAGCTCAATTAACACTACGCTCGGTATACACTACAATTTGTTGGTGTATATTGGAATGCTTTATTTACCAACAACATTGCTTTGTGTCTTTCAACTCTATTCTTCATCATAGATGAATGCAACATAATAAAGTCGATATCATCAAGTCATAGACTCATCAACAAGTTACTCAGTGTATTCATTATCCTCATCTGGTATATACATCTTCCTCATGTAGATATTTATGTTCTTCATCTCTTTCACCTTTCTTCAGATGTGTCAATATAGTAACTTACAAGATAAGTACTGTCAAGCTAGTTGACATCAATGACAACATAATATTGATTTAATCATCTTGCATATCTAATTAGCAACTCCTTAGTGATCTTCAATTACAGATTCTTCATTCAGTGCTCTAAATCAGTTGTAGTTCATCAATCTCTCCCTTTGCCATTGATGGCAACTCAAGTAATATGAAGTGTACCATACACATACCAAACATGTATTCTACAACTCTATGAACAAATGCTATGTTGTGTAAGCTCTTCCTAGCTTAGTATGTTTAATCACTATGTTACTAAATAGCATTAAAAAATACAGTTTTGTCATTCTCTCCCTCAGATAGTTCTCATCGGTGCATATCTCTCCCTTTCCATTTCATATTATTTATCTCTCCCTTTGACAAAAATGCCAAAGAAATAAATAAATAATTAGCTCTATAGTAGCCAAGTAACTCTTTGTTGTCCAATACATTCTCTATATCTCTGTATACTGATATCCCAATATGTTTCAATTCTTCAAACTTAATCACAACCTTGAACATTATCCAAAGTGTGAACTATGTTACATCAACATGTGTGATCTTTTGATAAGTGTAAGCTGATGCAACATCTAGATCACATTAGTGACCGATAGATAGGGGACAGACCCCAAGTCTAGTCCTCAAGTATTCAAATGTGTCCTTCGGTAGAGGCTTTGTAAAGATATCTGTAAGTTGTTCTTTAGATGTAACAAATTCTAACCTCACTTGCTTCTCTTGCACTTTTTCTCTTAAGTAATGATACTTAATTGATATATGCTTTGTCTTAGAGTGCATCACTGTATTCTTTGAAATATTAATAGCACTTGTGTTGTCCAGTATATAATCACCAGGTCAGTGATTACCTCATTCATTCCTTCCAACACTTGCTTGATATATGCAATGTTTGAGCAATAAATAGTAGCATTAACATACTCTACTTCAGCTGTAGACTCAGAAATACAAGCCTACTTTTTACTTGTCTAGGTTACAATTCTTTCACCAAAGAAGAATGCTCCTCCGGTGGTTCTTTTTCTATCATCCACATTTCCAGCCCAATCGACATCGGTATAGACCATCAGTTCAAACTTACCTTCCTTAGGATACCATAAACCATAATCCTCTATCTTTTTTAGGTATCTTAAGATCCTTTTAGTAGCAATCATGTGTGATTCTCTAGGGTTAGTATAAAATCTAGCAATGATTCCCACATCATGTGCTATATCTGGTCTATTGTGAAGTACATACATCAGTGTACTAATCATGGATCGGTAAAGTGTATGGTTTACCTCTGCAGTTTCATCTTCCTTTGTCAATTTACATCCAGTAGCCATCGGTGTTCCCATAGGTTTAGCATCTTCCATGCCAAATGTCTTCAAGACTTCCTTTATGTACTTAGACTGTGTGATGAATATCCCATCACTCTGCTGAATCACTTGTAATCCAAGAAAGAATTTAATCTCTCAGAATGTAGACATTTCAAACTCATTCCTCATGTCATCAACAAAAGATTTACATACATGATCTTGACCTCCAAAAATAATATCATCAACAAAAATTTCAGCAATAAGAATGTGTCATCAGTATCACCTTTCATGTACAAATTGTTGTTTTCACTAGTTCTTACAAATCCAATACTTAACAGGTAAGTATGCAGTCTTTCATACCATGCTCTTGGTGCTTGCTTCAAACCATATAAAGCTTTGTGTAATCTACATACCATGTCTCCATTGTCTAGATCAATCAATCCTTCAGGTTGTTCTATGTAGACCTCTTCTTCAAGTATACCATTCATAAATGTTGACTTCACATCCATTTGATAAACCTTAAATTTCTTGTGTGCAGCATATGAAAGTAGCATTCTAACTCCTTCCAATCTAGCAATAGGTGCAAATGTCTCACCATAGTCAATGCCTTCTTCTTGTGCATATCCTTTGCATACCAATCTCATTTTATTTCTTGTCACTTCACCATTTTCATTCAGTTTGTTCTTGAATATCCATTTAGTATCGATAACATTTTTATCTTTAGGTTAGGGTACTAAGGACCAAGTTTTGTTCTTCTTTATTTGTTCTATTTTCTCTTTCATTACATTAACCCATTCTTAATTCTCTAATGCAACTTTCACATTTTTTGGTTCAAATTCACAAACTAGACATGTACCTTGTCTTGCTTTTCTTCTTGTCTGCATGCCATCTTGTCTATCTCCAATAATTTGTGTCTCAGAATGATGTCTTCTAAAAAAACTAGCCAGTACTTGGTTTCTCCTTTCTTGTTCATCCTGTTCAGGTTCATGTGCTTTCTCTGTAGCTCCATCTTGTTTGTCGGTTTCCTTTTCCTATTCCTTGGGGTTATTTTCCCATTGATCGGTTATCATAGTTTGCAACTTCAGTAGATAATCAGGAAGTTCAATGTAAGTGAATCTACCATAGTCTTCCTATTCCTTTCTTTCCTTTGTGTTCTTGTCATCAAACTCATCAACACAGACATTAGTACTTTCAATCATCTTATTTGCAACCTTATTCAGACATTTGTATGCTTTACTCTTAGTAGAATATCCTAAGAATATTCCTTCATCACCTTTAGAATCAAATTTCCCATTTCTCTCATCTTTTAGAATAAAATATTTGCTTCCAAAAATCCTAAAATAACTTACAGTAGGTTTGTGTCCAAACCATATCTCATAAGGTGTTTGGTTGGTGTCCTTCTTTAATTGTACTCAATTAAGCACATATACAGTTGTACTGACAACTTCTCTCCAATATGTCTAAGCAAAATTCTTTTGTATCATCAATGTTCTAGCACAATCAATTATTGACGTGTTCCTTCTTTCAACAATCCCATTCTACTGAGGTGTTCTTAGTGCAAAGACCTGTCTCTTAATACTTACTTAAATTAGTAAATTCATCAGAGATAAATTCACCTCCTCTATCAGATCTTAAGCATTTAATTTATTTTCTAGTGTCTTTTTTTACCTTAGCTTTATACCATTTGAACATTTTAAAAGCTTCAGATTTTTCTTTTAAGAACATAACTATCATCAGTCTAGTGTAGTCATCAACAAAAAGAATAAAGTATCTATCTCCATAATAACTCTGAGTTCTCATAGGACCACATAGGTCGGTATGAACCAACTCAAGTATCTTCTTTGTTGAGTAGTCTTTTCTTTTAAAACTAGACTTAGTCATCTTACCTTTTTGACATTCATGACACATTGCATGATCTAGTTTTGATAAGTTAGGCAATCCTCTAACTCTTTTCCTCTTACTAATCTTGATCATGTTATCAAAATTTGCATGGCATAACCTTTTATGCCACAACCATGCATCTTTATCCTTCATTAATAAAAAAGAAGACTGATCAATATCAAGATAAAATAGATTACCTCTGGATTGTGTACTGGTTCCGACAAGTCTTCCTCCATCATCATAGATTTTTACCTTTTTTCTCTCAAAAGCAAGTTGGTGGCCTGAGTTATTTAGTTGTGCCACACTTAAAAAATTATAGTTCAGTCCATCTACCTAGTATGCATTTTCACATTTTATTCTATCATTAATCATCAGTGAACCTTTACCTCTCACCATACAAGGTGCATCATTTCCCATCCTAACAAATTCTCCATCATATTCATTAAGTAGGTCAAATTTCTCTATATCACCAGTCATATGATGTGTACAACCACTGTCTATGATCCATGTATCATTTCTACTTACTTTAGAGATCAGTGTTGTTTCTTCATGTGTCTCTTCTTCCTCTGAGTCATCTTTCATAGCAACAAATACTACTGCACCATCATCAGTGTCAGATTCAGATTCAAATTCTTTGGCTATGTAACATACCTTTTTCCCTTTATCATAGCTATCTCGGTTATCTCTATTGTTGTATCAGTGGCCTCTATTGACTCTTCTCCCATAGCTTCATTCAAATCGGTCTTTGGATCTATCATCATCTTTCCTATTCAAACATCTAGTAGCGATGTGGCCAACTTCTTTACAATTAAAACATGCTAAAGGTAGCTTACCTCTATACCTTCCTTTACCTTTGGGTAATCTTTTGGCCATAAGAGCTTCAAGCTCATCAAGCTCATCGTTGGTACCACTATCACTATTATTATTCTTACTATTCCTGCTACTAGACTTACCAATCTTCAAAGAAGTCATGAAAGAGGATTCAACAGAAGGTACAACACTATTGTCAAAGTTATTCAATTCAAAGGTTGTAAGCTTATCGATCAGTGTGTCAAGAGTAAGGTTGGATGTAGCCCTTGTTTCATGAATTACAAAGATCCTAATCGCATAAATTGGCAACAAAGTTTTGAGAATCTTGCTTATCACTGTTTCATCTTCAATAACTCCATCGGATGCTCTAATAGCATGTACTACCTCTTTTAGTCTATTTGTGTATTGCACAATGTTCTCACCTTCTTTCATCTTCATATCATCAAATCAACCTCTTAGGATTTCTGCTCTGGCTCTCTTAACATTCACATCTCCACTGTATATTAGAGTCAGTTTATCCCACATGGCTTTTCCAGTTGTACATCCCTTAATGTCTTCAAATTCGGCACCGGTATAGGTAGTAGCAAGTTCCATCATAGTAATATTGTGTTCATGCCTATCCTTCAGTTGATCAAGTGTCAAGGGACCTAGTGTCAGTTCAATGTAGCCATTCTCCATCAGTTCTAGTGCAAAATTCCCAATTCCAGATATGTGCAACTTCATCCGGCTCTACCATACTACAAAGTTCTCTTTGTTCAACTTTGGCACTTCCCTCTTATACATCTTGAGACCTTTTTGCTGGAGTCCATAAAACTCTGTTCTAAGAAACCAAAGCTCTGATACCAATTGTTAGAATAACTAAGAGGGGGGTGAATCAGTTATCTAGTGTCCCAAACCAAAATGTATAATCCAAAACAAATTCTTCAAATTCTGCTACTCGGTAAACATAAAATACTTTCATTGTCTGTGTTTTTACCGATTGTCAGTCTAAAACTTATAGTAGTTACCGATCAAATCTAACATGTAATATGCAAAGTATGATAACAAGAAAATATCACAATCAATACATAACACAAGAGATTTAATGTGGAAACCCTGTGAAGGGAAAAAGCACCTGGGACCGGCAACCCAAAATGTTTACTCTTCTGAAGTGAGGTCGGTGAAGACCCAACCCTCTTAAAGGTTACAAACACACTGTTAGGTGTGACCTTGTTAGAGGATTTTAGACTAGAAGTTATCGTCCAACCAGCAGTCACTCTAGGGTTGACAGGATAACAATGTTCACTCTATGAATGAAACATCAAAAGACTTTCTTAATCCACTCGGTTAAGAGATTTGACTATGTACAATGGTTAAATATGTAATAGTAGATGATCTACCTTGAAACAACTTCAATTGCAGTTTACAGATCAATGTTAAGCTCATTCAAATCTTTCTGAACAATATATCACTTCAGATTCAATATTATATCAACTTACTGTCCATCGGTAATTACTCTCTGTAGCTCGGTAATTGTTCTGCAGCTCGGTTCTCACTAACCAATATTATTAGAATGCATGAAAACTCCTTCACGTGATAATTCTGCAGTATCTTCTTCTTCTGGCATCCTTCAACAGTGAAACCAATGTCTCTTATATAGATGAGTAAATCATTTTCTTTTTGTCCATCAGATTTTGCCAATTAATCTTATTCATTGATTTTTCCACTCTAACCTTCTTCGGCTGATGTGTCAGTAACATGTTTCAATCTACTCCATTAGATCCTTCTTGAATTTTGTTAGTCGTCGATCTTCATAACAAACCTTATCTATTACCTCGATTTCATACACTTTACAGTTCATCACTTTATTAGCTAAACTGATCATTTAATTCCTTTTTGTTTTTCTTGGTTAACAAAGAAATGTGTCAGTGAACACAAGCTTGGTTAACACTATGCTTGATATACACTACACTTCATCGGTGTATATTGGAATGCTTTATTTACCAACAACACTGCTTTGTGTCTTTCAGCTCTATTCTTCATCATAGATGAATGCAACATAATAAAGTTGATATCATCAAGTCATAGACTCATCAACAAGTTACTTAGTGCATTCCTTATCCTCATCTGATATATACATCTTCCTCATGTAGATATTTATGTTCTTTATCTCTTTCACCTTTCTTCAGATGTGTCGATATAGTAACTTACAAGATAAGTACTGTCAAGCTAGTTGACATCAATGACAACATAATACTGATTTAATCATCTTGCATATCTAATCAAAAACTCCTTAGTGATCTTCAATCATAGATTCTTCATTCAGTGTTCTAAATCAGTTGCAGTTCATCAGTTTGTTATGATGATCGACGACTAACAAAATTTAGGAAAGATATAAAGGATGAGAATCAAACATGTTATTGACACAAGTGCTGAGGTATGTTTAAGAGGCAAAATCAATGAAGATGATTAAGCAGAAAAATCTGATGGAGCAGAAGAAAATGGTTTACATGTCTATATAAGAGACTGAAGATTTCACAGGTGAGTGTGATGCCGAAAGAAAAGGAAACTACAGAATCATCGCGTGAACAAGTTTTCATGCATTCTGATCATACTGGTTAAGGAGAACCCTACTGCAGAGCATTAACGAGTGACAAAGAGTAATTACTGATAGACAATAAGTTGATATATTGTTGAATCATAAATGTTACATTGATCAGAAAGATTTGTATGAGTTGAATATTGATCTGTATATTTGCAATTGAAGTTGTAATAGATCATATCACCTACTATTACATATGTAACCATTGTACACAGTCAAATCTCTTAACTGAGTGGACTAAGAAAGTCTTATTATGTATCATTCATAGAATGAACATTGTTATCCTATCAATCCTAGAGTGACTGTTGGTTGGACGATAACGGTTGGTCTTAAATCCTCTAACAAGGTCATACCTAACAGTGTGTTTGTAACCTTTAACAGGGTTGGGTCTTCACTGACCTCACTTTAGAAGAGTGAATATTTTTGGGTTGCAGGTCCCAAGTGGTTTTTCCCTTCATAGGGTTTCCACAGTTAAATCTCTTGTGTTATGTGTTGATTGTGATGTTTATCTAATGTCATATTTTCATGTTGCATATTTGATTTGATCGGTAACTACTATATGTTTTAGATTGGTAATTGGTAAATGCACATACAGTAAAGTATTTTAAGTTACCAAGCAACAGAAGTTGAAGTATTTGTTTTTTGGATTATACATTTTGTATTGGGACAGTGATTAACTGATTCACCCCCCTCTCAGTTATTCTAACAATTGGTATCAGAGCACTAGACTTGGGGTTTGTTCCCTATCTACCGGTCACTAAGGTGATCAGAATGTTGCATCAGCCTAATCTTATTAGAAGATCATACATGTTGATGCAACATAGTTCACACTTTGGATCATGTCTAAAGTTGTGAAAAGTACTAGAACATATTGGCATATCGGTATACAGAGATACAAAGTATGCATTAGACAATAGAGAGTTACTTGGCTATTAAAGAGCTATATGTTTATTTGTTTCTTTGGCATTGTTGTCAAAGAGAGAGATAAATAATACGAAACAATATGCACCGATAAGAACTATTTGAGGGAGAGATAATCTGAAAGAAAGGAAGAGCATTGAATTTCAGTTACTGAGAATAGAAGAAGGAATCTGAAAGCTGAAAAGATCATATTTGTAGATTGACAAAGCTATATTCTGTAATGTTGTTGAGTAACATAGTAATTAAACATATTAAGCTAGGGAGATCTTGTACAACATTTGTTCACAGAGTTGTAGAGTACATGTTTGGTATGTGTATGGTATATTTCATATTTCGAGTTGCCATCAATGCAAAAGGGAGAGATTGATGAACTACAACTGATTTAGAACTTGATTGAAGAAACTGTGATTTAAGATCACCGAGCTGACTGATTAGATATGCAAGATTATTAAATCAATATTATGTTTTCATTGATGTCAACTAGTTTGAGAACATTTATCTTGTAAGTTACTATACCGAAATATCTGTAGAAAAGGAGTGAAAGAGGTGAAGAACAAAAATACCTACATGAGGAAGATGGATATGATAGATGAGGATAAATAATACATTGAGTAACTTGTTGATGAGTCTATGACCTTATGTTATTGGCTTGATTATGTTATATTGATCTATGATGAGGAAAAGAGCTAAAAGACACAAAGTAGTGTTGTCAGTTAATGAAGAATTCAGTATACACCGATGGAGTGTAGTGTATACCGAGCATAGTGTAAACCAAGCTTGTGTTCACTGACACATTTCTTTGTTTACGAGAAGAATAGGATGACTAGTTTAGCTGATAAGAATTGATGAGCTAGAAAGTGTATGATTTTGAGGTAACATATAAAGTTTGTTATGATGATCAATGACTAACAAAATTTAGGAAAGATATAAAGGATGAGAATTAAACTTGTTATTGACACAAGTGTTGAGGTATGTTAAAGAGGAAAAATCAATGAAGATGATTAAGCGACAAAATTTGATGGAGCAGAAGAAAATGGTTTACATGTCTATATAAGAGACTGAAGATTTCACAAGTGAGTGTGATGCCAGAAGAAAAGGAAACTGTAGAATCATCGCATGAACAAGTTCTCATGCATTCTGATCATACTAGTTAAGGAGAACCCTACTGCAGAGCATTACCGAGCGATAGAGAGTAATTACCGATGGAAAATAAGTTGATATATTATTGAATCAGAAATGTTACATTGATCATAAAGATTTGTATGAGCTGAACATTGATCTGTATATCTACAATTGAAGTTGTAATTGATCAAATCACCTACTATTACATATTTAACCATTGTACACAGTCAAATCTCTTAACTGAGTGGACTAAGAAAGTCTTATTATGTATCATTCATAGAATGAACATTGTTATCCTATCAACCCCAGAGTGACTACTAGTTGGACGATAATGGTTGGTCTTAAATCCTCTAACAAGGTCACACCTAACAGTGTGTTTGTAACCTTTAACAAGGTTGGGTCTTCACTGACCTCACTTCAGAAGAGTGAATATTTTTGGGTTGCCAGTCCCAGGTGGTTTTTCCCTTCACAGGGTTTCCATGATTAAATCTCTTATGTTATGTGTTGATTGTGATATTTATCTGATGTCATATTTGCATGTTGCATATTTGATTTGATCGGTAACTACTATATGTTTTAGACTGGTAATCGGTAAATGCACATACAGTAAAGTATTTTTAGTTACCGAGTAGCAGAAGTTGAAGTATTTGTTTTTTGGATTATACATTTTGTATTGGGACAATGATTAATTGATTCACCCCCCTCTCAGTTATTCTAAAAAACACTACAACACTTTGTCTCGGAAGGTCCTAGTAAACAAATTTTCCATGAACATATGGTCGTGAGAGAAATCACTACACAATTTTTGAAAGGTTTTGACATATGTCAAAGGATCACCCTTACCATTATAAGTCTCAAGATGAGGAATTTCCATCTATTGAGGAATAGTGGTACAAATGATATCCAAAAAAAAGGACTACCAATGTCACAAGTAGGAATGTTGAACTTGGATTGGGTCATTGAGGTAATTTGTTATTGCAAGGAAGACACAGTTTGAGCCAAGCTATTAATGGTTAAATCCATTAAAATAATGGTAGGAGGAGATACATTGGCAATGTTTGAAACATTATTAGAAATTAAAGGTATGGTTGAATATGAAAAGGGCACACTATTGTAAGTGGGCATCGATGAAGGCAATGAAACACATGACACACTTTAAGGAATAGACAAAGAATTAAGATTAGGAATGCTTAGATGTGTAGGATTAATATTTTGAATGGAATTTGTTATGACAGGTGGAGTGTAAGTGGACACACTAGGAATAGAGGTAGAAATGGGCATGGAGGTCTCAAGACTAGTAGTAGGTGGAATAAGACCTAAATCTTGAGCACATTCTCTTATAGGCTTGACATTGTCATCAATGAGATGTGAGATACAACGCAAGATGTTAAAACCATGTTAATCATTATGAATTATATTCCTTAAATCTTCTACAACAAGAAATGACCTCAGGATTAAAGTTTTCTTGTCCTAGAAATTACTCATTTTATTGAAAATCATTGGAATTTTTTTTGACTTGCATAGGATGAACTCTTAAAGCCTCATCTTCATCATGAGAAGATTGGAAATAGTTATTCTTCATGATAGGATTTATTTCACTAATATGCATGTTGGTCTCATCAAGATTCCTAGGAAAATTACAAGGCCCAGGATCAAAGTAACCCAGAAGTCTACAACTTCTCCTAGCTAGAATATTATAAGCAAGAATCAAAGTGATAACACTCATACACAAGGGAATGAGAAAATATGATTGTAATGCAATCCAAGAAAAGAAAATATTTTATGAAAGGCACATTTAACTATTAATTCAAAGATGTAATGTAAAGCATACATAGTAGATTATATACTAAATCATATTTATTAAGAAATAAACATATAGATCTAGATGCGTACAATGTAAATCAAGCACATAAATGGAATCTAACACGTGGATTTAACCAAAATGAACAATATGAAAATGGGGAAATCAATGCAACATAAAATGTACTAAGTGAATTACTTCCTCATTTCATGGATTGCACATTAGGAAGGAAGAATATCCCCAATAGGCTCAAGAGGTGACTCAAACCCTAATTGGGAATAATGAATTGCCCTTCCTTGATGGAATGCAATGAATAAAATGAGAATGATTAAGTGATTAAATATATCTAATAGAGAAGTCACTAGAAATATTATCAAAATAGACTAATAATGAGTTGAAACTAACGAAAATGGAAAGCAAAAGACGAAAATACTTTCTCTAGAAATTTCAGTCAAAAATGGTAGAGACAAGTTAAAACTTGACATGTTCCCCAAACTTGATGTGTCCCCTAAACTTGACATGTCCCTGTCACTTTTCAGACATTTTTTACAAAACCTGCAATTGTTCTTGTATGGCCCATATTTGAAATCGTAGCTTTGTAACCTATTCCTAAACATAGAAAAATGGGAAAAATATTGGGAAAGGGGGTTTGCCTTGGTCAAACCACTATTTAGAAATAAACCTTGAAATATGATAGAAATTGCATAAAGGAAATATTGTAAAAAGGAAACTTTCTTATTTACCTTGCATAAACCCTCATGAATGGATGTAGAAATCACTCAAATCCATGAAGATGCTTGAATGAAATTTGAATCCAAAGAGTTGACCTTGGAATGTAGGATCAAGGATGCCCTCAAAAATGCATGTATTTATGGTTTCCACTCCAAGATCTAGAATGTAGATATGCTTGATAACCACATGTAGAGAAGGAGAAAGAAGGATGGATGAATGAATCTTCTTGCTTGATTGAGAATTCCTTTTCTTGACCATCATGAGAGATAAAATTGAATCAATTGGAGAATATTTCCTTTGATTTGATAGATCATGAAGAAATGGAAATTTGAAGATCTTGAATTGGATTCTTTCCTTCAAATTTTGAAGCCAAATCCTTAATTGTTCGACTCGATTACTTGATGGATATCTTGCACTTGATTCATTTTTTACTAAATGAGGGGAGAGGAGGTCCTTTTATACTTTTCTCCCTCAATTAGATGTTCAAATTTGATCTAGGTTGACCACAGTTGAAAACCTTAGAAGAAGACCCTGATATCAAGCTTCGGGAAAAAAAATGGGCATGAAACCCCAAGGATAGGTCACCATTGGTGACGTGTCCCAAGAAAACTAGGCTCAAACTTCACAGAGTGATCGAGAATAGTAAATAAATGAGGGAAAGAAAAGATAGGTTACTAGGATCAAGCATAGCAAACATTTAGACCTCGAAATCACCAAAATGGGGCCCAATAGGTCTTAAAGCATCCAATTATGGGTGCTAACAATTTAGTATAGTATAATTATTTTTGGTTGAAATTTGTAGCTAACTTTGGGGTTGTGTTGGAACCTATTGTGGTGGGGTGTTTTATGTTGGCCATGGTAATGATTTATCGCACTTAGTGTGTTCCTACCTCTTTAATTGTTGCTATGGAGGTGGAAGAGTCTCCTATGGAGATGGGGACTTGATTTGTGAAAAAAGAGGTTTATTACTTTGGGGGGTCTTCTCCTTACTATGGCTTCTTGGACGTGGAATGGATTTGTGGTTGGTTCTCCATTTTTGTCTCTTCCTTTTCTACTCCTATTTAGGTGGGCTCCTAACTTGTTTCTAAGGAACAGAGTTTTGTAGATGGGGGTGATGCTTGGATTGGAGAGGTTTTCTCTACTACAAGGTGATTTCTAATACCATTTTGGTACCCTCTATGAAGGTTTGGGGAGCCTTTCAAAATCCCCCACTTGTTTGGGTGCTAGTTGTCCATTGTTAATGGTCTTTGGCCACTGTGTTGTAAGTGGAAAGTTGTGGTCCTTTGGTCTATAAGAGGCCTTTTAAAGAAGGTGACCAATATTCTACAAGTGTGCCCTTAGTGGCCCTAATTTGTAATGACCAACACCATTTGCAATGTGTTTTTAATCTCTCCACAACCCTTGTGCTATGTTTATGTAAGGGTCCGCATAAGGTAAGAGTAATTTAATCATGAGAGGAACATGTAATCATCATATGAAATCATGAAAATGTAAGACTATAAGAATACAATGATAAGATGTGATCATTAGAAGCATATATTAATAATCAAAATGAAAGTATGTCATCATTAAATTGAAATGAGAAAATTGAAAAAGGGAATTTACCCAAGCTATGATAAACATTTGAAAAGATTGAAGGATGACATAAACATAGTATAGAAGACAAAAAGAGAATCATAACAAGTAAAGCATTAATAAAAGGTCAAGGAACTAGATATTTGTATCATAATAGAAGGTTATTACATAAAGGAGGAACACATAAAATATGGCTTCATAAAAAATCTAATCAAATAAAAAACATTTATTTAATAGAAAAATAGGCAAGTTAATATATGCAAGTTTTTTACCTCTAGTAATTTCAAAGGCATTTTTTTGAAGAACGAAGATGGGAAACAAGAAGGGAAGGCAAAGTAAATCTACAAGAAAAAGGTCACCTAGAAGAGAATAAAAAAATCGCAAAGCTTCATTGGTATATTATTATAAAACTAAAGAAGGTATGCATCTCTAATTTCACATGCCCGAGTTTTATGTCTCTATTTTCAATTTTCTCTAATTTGTTCTAATTTGACTTGTTTTTGTGCATGTATCTTGCAATCAAAAAGTATAAGATGAAGGAGAAGCTTAGGTAGGAGGGTCAACCCATAAAGAAAACAAAGCTATATTTTTTTTCAACATGATAAGAGAGGTTACAAGAACTACATACTTTACATCATTCTAAAATGATATGGGGAACAAAACACAACATAAAACCACACATGGTACATAAATAAAATATATAAATAAGCATGCAGAATAAGGATAAAAAAATGACTTGTATCACTCATTGATATGAGAAGGATCACCCAAAAGTTTCTTTTATCTCATTAATGGGATTTAATGATCTCTTCATCATGTAGGACCAAGATCTCATCATTATGTTTAGTAGAAAGTTTGATAAATGTATTATAGCTTGTTGCACCACTAAATTTTCTTTCTTTATACATACCCTTTCTTCTTTGTGGTTGGATCTATATGAAAAATTATTTATTTTGTCATCTTAAAAATACTTATCTAGAATCTATGTAGAATAGGTACTTGTGTATAATAAGAAATGTTCTTTGAATTATTATTTACAATACCTTTAGTATTCTCATTCCTTCCTTGGAACAAATAAATTTATTTTCATAACTTGACTTCTAATAGAATAAAAGTACAAAAATCTTTTATGCACATTGAATACAACTTTTGTAGTTTGGTGTATTAGGGATTGTTCTATCAAATGATCCCAAATAGAAATATCTTATAGGTTGTTACTTTTCTCCTCATATTACTTGCATTATTTTTATATGGCATAATGACATAGCATTTAAATCATCTTACCTTTCATTACAAAGTTCCTTGCATGTCTGATGTTCAAACATATTTATGAAGGGTACTCCCCTTACAAACTCAACACATGCTCTAATGCCTCTTGATGAAGGGAAATCCCCTTACAAATTAAACACATGATATGATAAAACTTGATGAAGGGCTACAACTCCATTACAAACTCATATCCAAACACAAAACAACACAAAAACAATGAGAGAATAAAAGTACTTTACAAAGCATAGATTGACAACACTTGATGATGCTTACAATGCTCCCAAATGCTTAAGGATGAGATCCTTACAAGTTCTTAGTAAATAAGATCATTACAAACTCTTACAAAATGAGATCATTACAAACTCTTAAAAGATGAGATCATTCAACTTCTTGAAGAAGAGAGAGCTCTTGACAAATGATCATATGCCTTTCTTAAATAGGCACTTACCACCCAAGAGATTACAAACAAATCAATGTAGGATAAAGTTTGGAGAGAGTAGATATAACTAACCTACTAAAAACACTAAATGCAAGATACAAGATGCAAAATATTAAGTGACACCTAATATGATCCCATAAAAGTTACAAAAAGTAGCTTTATGATTTTTATTTTTATTTTTAGAAATCACCTTTTTTTTGTTTTTTTCTCTTTTTTTAGGATCCGCTACTTTTCAGGGCCCCCTATTTTTTTTAGAAGTTTATTTTCTCTTTCTTTATTTATTTTTTTGGTTGATGTAATATTTCTCTTACACCCTAGATACCCTTGCATCACGTATCCAAAGAAAAATGCCTTAATTCACACATGTTTTCTATGGATGTCAATAAACATTGACCACTTTAATCTTATGAACATCATAAATAAAATAGAAGGTACTATTTTTTTTGGATCTTTTGATCATTCTACCAATTAAAATATAAAATATATTTGAAAAAACATGCATGTGAACCTTGTTCTAATGGGCACGCTTTGCCCTTGCACCCATCACATATAAAATTTTTCTCTTGTACAAGGACCTATTGAAGACCAAAACACACATGGATTTATAAATATGGGATGCACCTACTTTAAACATCTCATAAAAGAAAAATGTGATTTATTTTTCATAAGTTAAATAAAGTATTATAAATAACCTTTAGACCATGAGGCAAATATGGTAAAAAATATTTCCTTCAAATATATTTCATCTCAACTATACCACCTAGCCCATCATATGACATTAACCATACTCCTATAGATACTATTGATGCTCAGATGCCTTTCCTTGAGCCACCATGCCTTTACTTCAGACTCCCATGTTGACCCATCTTCATTCAAATACCTCCATCAAAATATTTTCCTTCTTGACCTAAACATATTCAAGTCCTTATCTAGTAACATTCATCAAGGCCTTCTCTTCTTGAAGTTCTCCATCCTTATCATAGGGGAATTGATCCAACATAATGTCGAACACATCCAAAGACTAGGGGGGGTGAACCAATCTTTAAAAATTTGACTCTTAATCTCTTAACATTAATATGTAATATTAATCAACAAAAATGAAAGAAAAAAGAAATCAACACCAGTGCACAAAAGAATACCAAACCTATGTTGGGATATTGTGCAAATATGTGCTTCAAAGATCACTATCACATATTTGTGAGATGTGTTGTGATTGTCATTAATGTCAACATATTTATTTGTTGTGATAGTGTTGCAGAATTGTTGCAGGAATATTCAGTGAGGCTATTTTATTGTATATATGATGGTGTGTAGTTACCAATGTGTTGAGGAATGTTTGTAGTTGACTTATGTCAAGTTATAGAGGTTCAAAGTGAGATTTGAGTTAGTTATGATTGATTTATCAAAGACTAGTATTTTGATGTTTTGGACATGTTCAGGAAGTGACAATGTGGCATCATTTGGAATGGTGTGACTTTACTTTGAGATGTGAAGGCTATGGAATATTTAGGACTTGGAATTATGTTCTTGACATGATTGGTTTGTTGATTTAAGTATTGGAAGCTATGTTTCTAGAGTGACAGAGTTTACTAATTGGTGTTTTTGATTAACAGTACAAAGATGACTATGAATTTTGAGTCATAGATGTTGTTGAGATATTCAGTGTTTCTTCTTGATGTCTTATGATCATGTTCTATTCATTTTCTAGATCGAGTTGATTTTTATGATCACATTGAAGGATTTTCTAGAAGCATTTCATTGTTCTTACCATTCTTGGCCGATATGGTTGGTGTAGTGTATTGCAATGGAAGGTGGCGTGATTTATGGAGTTGTTGCATGTTTGAGGATATTGTTATGGATCATTTCTATGTCTTAGTTGACATTCAATGGATCTCTTTTGATATTGAGAAAAAATGATTTAATATTTTGTAATTAGGTGCTTGGGTTGGGCCGACCTTATTTATTTCCACAAGGTCAATGAAATGTATATAAAGATGTAATCATTTGTAAATGTGAGGTAGTGAGAGTGTGCAAGCATGATATATTTATGATAGTGTGAAGAGGTGTGATTGGAATATGCAATTGAGGAAGAGAGTTTTTTTAATTGATCAGAATTGAACATGCATGTTGGAGATGCTATCAGGCAGTTCATAATCAAGTGGGTTGTTGTCCACAATTAGATTGTTGTCCAAGTGAATTTGTAAGGAAATGAGTATTCTCTTGTAATTGAGAAGTGAGCTCTAGGTAGTGTGCCTAAATGCATGTGCATTCCCCTTGTAGTACCTTTAAAAGGGTATTGTGCTTTAAAAAAAGTACATCATCTTGTGGGTTTGATCCCCACCATGGTTTTTCCCCTAACTAATAGGGTTTTCATGTTAAAAATATTGGTGTTAATGGGTTCACGTGTTGTTGTGATTTTGTTCTTTCATGTTTAACATTCAGATATGTGGTATAAAGGTTTAATTGTGCAAGTTGGTTAAGTTTGATTGGTTAGGACACAACTAATTCACCCCCCCCCCTCTCAATTGTGTGGTGCTACTATATTTCTATCAGCTTATTTGGAAAAACCAGAGATGGAAAAACTGTATCGATTTAGATATCTCACAATATATAAAAATATTATACAAAGAGGCCCAATTCCAAACTTACAACCAATATTCACTATCTCACAATAAAAAGAAGAGAGACCTACTAAGGAGACTCACTATCTCAATGTAAGATTCATGAAAGTGAATTATATTGTATATTCCTTCAACATACAAATTTTAGAAGTCTCCTTAGAATGTAGATGCTTTTGACATGACATCTCAAGCAATAAATTTGACTCCAATTATTTCACTAAACACTTGTGCTTCCTTAATCTCCAATATTTCACACACTATACACACTCTACTAATTTCACACATCCTTGCAACTGATTTTATTTTCTATATATACATATCATCAAGAAAAACATCAATTAGGTCGACCTAAATAAATGACCTCAACAAATCGACCTCAATAGCTTAATGTGGTAAAATTGGTCCAAACTAGGAGAAAGAGAAGACCTAAAAATGTCTTATTCCATATTCCAATGTAGCCATAAACATTAAATACATTGACACAAATCTTTGAAAGTTGGCAAAAAGGTTACATATATATGTAGCATGTAACCCTTTACCAATCAGTCAAAAAACATAACATTAAGCTAAATTTGTACAATGTTGATCACTTTGATCAATATTTCAGCCCAAAAACAACTCATCACAATCTCCAAAGCTTAAAAAGCACCCAAATGTAAAGTGAAAGCAATCACAAGGACCTAGTCATCCAAACATACATAAATTACCCAAAAAACTAACTTTAAACACAATGTAGCATTAAAACAAACAATCACTACCATGAAAATCACATTGAGGGGTTCTTTGAACATCCAAAATCATTTCCAAATACATATTTCACATTTTTTATGCCAATTTGATCTACCAAAACCATTTTGATATAGAATTTGTTATAACTAGAAATCCAAGAAACGCAATTACATATTAACATAAACATACTTACGATAAACTTCATTACTAAAAATTTGAATTGAGATACTACACAAACATTATAGACAAGCCATCTAGGCTCTGAGCTTCGAAATATCAATGTAGAGAAATACTGTATCGACTTAAAATAGAAGCACTTCCATGTTAAGAATGTTTAGCCCTTTGAGTAAGTGGTTTGGGGTCATGTCGAATGCCTTGAATGGGTCTTTGACTTGGATCTAGCTTTTTCCCCTTGTTCTACCCCATTTTCCACTTCTTCTCGACATAATTCTGGCATCCTGAATTGCAAACCTAAGATTCTTGACCCCAGGGTCAAGGTCAACCTCTTAGGTCAAGGTCAACCTTGACTTTGACCTAGGTCAAAGTTGACCTCAACCTTGACCTAGTTCAAAGTTGACCTCAACCTTGACCCTAGGGTCCGAGATCTTCGCGGTTAGGTTCCAATTTTGGGGTTTCAAAAAAATCTTATCTTTTCCCTCTTCGGGGCCACTATTTCTCGGGTTAAGTGTCGAATTCTCAAATTAATATTTGAGGAGGACCTTTCTCGAGCTTTGTGTAGGATTCCTAATTTATTATTTGAGATTAGCCTTTCTCAAGTTTTGTGCCTAATGGTCAAATTAACTTTGGGGTTGGCTTTACCTTAAATTTTGTGACAAGGCTCTTAAATAATTATTTTTATTTCTATATTAAGGGTAGTCCCATTCTAGATTTTTGTGTCAAGAATTTAATTTAATTTCCTCTCCATGTGCATCTCTCTAGAGTTTTGTGCCATGGACCCTTAATTATTGTTTTCTATGTGGCCTCTCTAGAAGTTTGTACCCTAGATCACTATAAAAGGAGGCCTTCCTCTCTCATTTTCTCCATCTCTCATCCTCATAATCTCTAAAGCAAGCAAGTAATCAAGAAAGAAATAAGGAGAAAGAAAGTAAGCAAGCATTCATCCACCTTCAAGCATTCAAGATCCAACTCATCAAGGAGATCCATTAGTAGCCATTGAAGGATTCAAGCTCTATGGAGCCCTCTTGTTGAAGATTTCTCCATCCATATCCATCCAAGCCTCTTCCTAATCCAAGATCCATTTAAGATTGGTGTTGAAGATCTAATGCCATTGATTTGAGACATCCTACATACAATTCTACATTCATTTGGAGCATCCCTACTCGTGGATTCAAGGATTCAAATCTCCACAAGGATTTCAACATAAGCAAGGTGAATAGTTCCATTTACTTTGTTTATATAGTGCAATTTCAATTACGTTTCAAGGTTGATTCCAAACTAGGGTTTGACCAAGGAAAACTCCCCATCCAAACAACAAAAACCATTTTTCTTGTAGGTATAGCTACAAGACAATGAATTGCAGTTCAGATTTGGATACCCTTTTCGTCAAACTTTCAGGATCCGTGAATAGAAATTCTGTCAGAAGTCTGTAGGTCATGGTCAACTTTGGGTCAAGGTTGACTTTGTCTACCTAGGTCAATGACGACCTTGCTCAGAAAATAAAAAGATTTCTAGATTTTGTAAATCTCATAGTTTCAGTTTTAAATTGCAAAAATCAACAGTTTCTGTGATTGATTGACAGGGTTTTCAGCCTATTCTTTTTCAGAGGTAAGTACCTTTATTTCTTCATTTCAATACTAGTCTTCTACATTTAATTTCCATATCATTATAATTTCATGTATGTGTAAAATATTGGTTTTGGGGTCTCTTTTATGTGCAAACCATTGTTCTAGGACCCCATTCATATTTTATATCTTACATTTTGGTGAACCCGACACGCTTACCCCTTTCTTTTATGGAATTAGATGCCCTATTGTGTTAGATTTCCCTTTGTATTATCTTGTGTGTTCACCTTCATCTTACATTTTGGTGAGCCCGCGATAGACAAATCTTTCTTTTTGGTGTTAGATTTACATTTTGTGTTAGATCTTACATGCTTACAAAAGTAGATTTCTTTTATGCTCTTGCATTTATATTTCAAAAATACAAAAAAATTGCAAAATTTCTTTCAAAATACAAAAACATTTACATTTTTCATGCTTATAGTATTACTTTGTGTTCAACATGTATGATTTTTCTTTGGAATACTTTGATGATGTCTTTCTTACAAAAGAGGATAGATCCCCTAATGAGGTACATGGAAGTGAGGATGAAAATTGTTTCAATGAGATCTCCATTGATCCTATTCCCATTTCACCCTCTCCACAACCTCTTCAATTGACCTTTACAAAGATGAGCTAGGGATTGATGTTAATTATTCTCCTAATATATGTCTTTTCTATGAGCCTACTTTAGAATACAATTTACCTTCTTTCCCCTTTAGGGATCAAGCTTTAGTGAGTTGTGGCACTCCTACAATGTGCTTTATTGGTAGGGATGATAATCCTCCTATTTGGGATGAACCTTTGGATTTGGATGTTGATTACTCTCTTCCTCATGAAACCATTGTGGATAATTCTACTTTTCGGGACGAACCCTTGGGTAAAGAGATTGATTTATCCCCTCCTCATGAAGAAACTTTGATACAAGAGGGCGATTTATTAATGGATGACATACATGTAGACATTTTAGTGAAAGAAGATGACATTATAGATGCTTTACCTCCATTTGGGATTCCTTCTAGTAATGAGGTATTAATGAAGAATGATATAAATTTCCTTAATGATCTCCCTCGTAGTGTTGATCTTATGGAGAATCGAGCTCCTATCTCATCTCCTCCTAGGATGTCTTCTTTTCTTCCTTCTTGTGAATCTATTTGTAGTATTGAGACAACTAACATGGTTTATCCAAAACCCTTGTTGACTTTCAAAGGTTGTCCTCGCATTACTATCAAAGGTAAACCTATGGATTCTTTAGAGTCTTTCAATGATCAAGATTCGATAGCTCACACCTATTGTACAAGGAATAAGCTTCAACCTAATCTGGTGGTTTCTAATTCTTTACCACCTTCTCAACCTATTCTTCCTCCTCCACCTTGTCTTCCTAGCAAAGAGTATGATTTGATAAACCAATTGCAAAATACTCCTACCAGGATTTCTCTTTGGGAGCTTCTTCAAACTTCACCTACTTACTATGAAGCCTTGCAAAAAGCTCTAGCAACTCTTCCCACTCCACCTCCTAATCAAGAGAACATCAATAACTTCTTACAATGCATGATTGCTACCCCCGGTCCTCCTAATATTGTATTTGCTCAAAAAGATTTAATTTCTAAGGAAGTTCAGAATCAATATGATGCTCTTCTGGTTGCTATTACTATCAATAAGAGTATCATTGATAGGACCTTGATTGATAATGGATTCGGGCTTAATATTGTTAGAAATAGGGAATAATAAGAGGGGGGGTGAATCAGTATTCTACAATCTTTATCTTTTGCCCAAATATGGATATAAAAAATTTTCTTCACACATGCATAACATAAGAAACTAAATAACATGCATAGTAATAACATCAAAGAACTCATAACACATTATTTGTTCTCGAGGAAACCCTGGCCAAGGGAAAACCTTGGTGGAGATGGTACCCACAAAGATCCACTAATAAAAAGTATCATGTTAAGGATATTGATCCTGTTAGGAGTCTATTACAAGCATATAGTGTATCAGTCCTGATTAAGGGACTATAGGCCTTGTTAGAAGCCTCAACCCTGTTAGGAGTTACCAATACAAAATTTGATTACTAGATGAGCCCACTGCCCAAACAAGTAATATACAATGTATACAAAATAGGTCAAGGTACATAACCTTATTCTACTTGTATCAATATTCCTTTGCTACTCTTATCTTCGCATCATCACTATTACATTCACTTCATAATTACATTTATTACATCACTTTTTTTTTTTTACAATTACAATTGCATATATATACAAGTTATTAAGGATAATAAATTTACATGGTCAGATTCCATATATCATTATCTAAGATTTAACATCTAGGATGTCATCCGTTTATATTGTTAAGTCATTATTTTGATAAACAAAATAATCCCTTAACTCTTTACCAATTCTGCCTTCATATTCTGTCCTGTCGGCTTCACACTGTCTTCGGTAAAACTATCATAACTAATTCCATACATTCCCTACTAACTTGCACTCTAAGATGGGTCATCATTAGCCATCATAGAGTCTATGTTCAAGTGTGCAAGCACTGAACTCACTCTAGTCAACATCGCAAACAAAAACTATGTCCTGGTACACTGTGAAAACACTGTCTCACACTTAGACAAATTTGTGATGTGCTTTGCTATACTTGATCTCTGACTTGTGTGATCTTCATGAGGATCATATGTTGCCATAATGACAACATCTATGTACTCACTTCAGCCAAATTGCCAATAATCTCCCCCTTTGTCATTGGTGGCAACATATGAGAAAATTGGCTAAGTGTACAATAATAAAATTTCAAAATTGTCTCAAAATTGGCCATAGTATAAGATATATACTATCCTTATATCTCCTCAAAAATAATTCTTATATACTGCAATACTCCCCCTAAGAGTATACATAATACTATCAATCTTCTACTCTGTATAATTCTCAATTTTCTATATATCTCTCCCCCTTTGACAACAATGACAAAATAAAGTAGGGAGGCTAACAAAATTGTAACACAAAATATTATACCTTAAATGTCTTATTGCAAAGCTGGTAGGATTGCAACACAATCTGTAAAATCAACTTTTATAGCTTCTAACTCCTTTTCCCATGACTTCTTGATGGAATCTGCCACATTGAGTAGTGTGCTCAGTCCATAAGCTACAATTTGACATGCTTGGAGGGTCTCAAAGTTAAATTTCTGAAATGATATCCTAGCTATAAGAAATTCTTCCAGCTACTCTTCAATAACACTTATCTTCATGGAAGTATGTTCTCTCAGAAGAGTGAGTGTCCTCATTTTTCTATTCCTCTCATCTTGCAAAATTCTTATTTCATCATACAACTTCTGAACTTTCTTCTCAACATGACTAATCTTCACATTAGGATTAGAAAGAAGGTTTGATTCATTCTGAATCTCTGCTTCCTTCAGCTTGATCTGCTTGTCTTCTTCTACTACCAAAATCTCTAGTGTTGTACACTGTATGTACAAAGACTTTCCTGTTCCCAAATGTCTCCTCAAATCCTTGATACAGATATCAAGACTATTGACATCATCTCTGATATTTTGATTGATATTCAAAAGCATTCCAACCTCATAGTCTGCTTGTGCCTTTACCTTTGCAATCTCAGATAGATTTGTAAATGCATTATCAAAGGTTCTCATCAGTTTCTTTGCTTTCTCTAGAGGGTCTGCATCTGCAATCTGTGTGGTTACAACTCCTTGTAAATTTTTAGTTAAGTCCTTCAGACAACCTTCAAGATTCTTTACCTTCTTGTTTTTACCAATAATTTTATTCAGGGAAGTGATCAATTCTAACTGATCAACATCATCAACTTCCTTTCCTAAATCTTCAAATAAAGATCCAATTTCTTTCTTCTTTTCAGTCTTAGGAGTAAGACTGATGTCTTATTTTGTAGGAAGGGGTACTTCAACCTCAGTTTCTTTAGGTTCTTTAGTCATAGATTGGGTTTGTTCTGCTTGTTCAGTTCTATCCAGTTCATCAAGAGCTGAATTGTCAACAATGTTTTCTAAGTTCTGAAATACATTTTCTTCAGTGTCCAAAGTAATCTTTGTACCTTCAACATTCATAGATTCTTCTTCAATATTTATAGTAGGTGGAGATGGAATATCCTCATATTCTACTTCTTTCTCTTGCTCTGCTACAACTGAAGTCTCTCCAACAATTTTTGCAATAACTTTAATTATTGCTTGTTCTGTTTCTATTCTCACTTGCTCATACTGTCCTGCCATGATCTGAATGGTTCTCCTCTTAGTCCTCAAAAGAGTGCCAAGGGACTTCAAAATCTATTTAAGATGCTCATCATCTTTCACAACACATAGTTTCTTCACCATATTTTCTCTCATAGTTTTATCTTCTTCTTGTGCTCTCATTTTCCTGTTAACAAGCTTCTTGAATAGGTCATCAGGAATCTTTCCCTAAATAGTATCAAACTTCTTGTTAGCCAGCATCATGTACTTAACAACAAAATTTTCAAGATTCAATCTCTCAGAATAGTCATAAAGGTCATAGTACTTATTCATCTTAGTAAAGTCTCCATCTTGTATGATTTCTTCATTCACTCTCTCAATTCTAGGTTTCCATGCTTTCTTCTTCATAATAGTGTCATCATCTTTAATTACTACAATTTTCCTAGGGATTGGTGGCACCAAAACTTTCTGCCTCTTACCAGGTCCTGTAGCACTTTCCTTCACTCTCTAGCTGGGTGTGGAAGAAGAGGATCTAGTGGATTTCCTTGTTTCTTGTTCTTCCTCAGGTTCCTTAACTTTCACCTTTACTTGTGTAGGTTCATGCTCAATTGCACTTGATGACAAGGGAGGTACAGACAAGATTTCTTTCTGCTCAATACCTCTGATTGTTGCTACTGTCTTCTTTGCAATATCAAACTCATGCTCTATCATGCTAGAATCCTTTAATATTTTCTTTATAGTGTTGTCCACTATCTTCTTAGACTACTTTTCTTCCATTATAGCTTTTGCAAGGTTGAAGTTTTCTTCAAATGTTCCAAATCTCTTACACTAGGTGTCCAACTTACTCTTAAGTAACCTGCCAACATATCCTTCTATTTCTACCTCAGATATCTAATAGCCAAGAGGGTCTATGAACTCAATTCTAGGTTCCATAGCTTCAATATAGGTAAAGTTAGTGTCAACCATGAAACATATATCATTTTTATATTTCTCCACAACAGACTGTGGAATCCTTGATCTGCTATATACCAATCTCTGAAATGTCTTCAATACCAACATAGTACTTTCATTCACTTTATCAATAACATGTTTCAAATATAATTTATTGATTCTTTCCATAGTGTTTTGTCCATCATTCCAATCATCTGTAATTGTGTAAGGAAATCTTCTTAATAGGTGGAAAAACATATAAGTGATCAATGAAGAAAATCTAAATTGTGCATACTTGGTCTTCTTAATCTTCTCCAAGTTTTCAAACAATTGAATTCTCAGGATTTCACACATATCTACTGGTACATTGTCAACACACATCAAATATGCTATATGTACCATACCAGCTGCCATATCATCTTCTCTAGAATTTGCACAAAATTTAGTGGTTAGGATTTTGCACAAATATCTCACATCATCTTGCTTGATTTTACTGATTACAATTCCTCTACCATTATAGGATGAACCTGTGTTATCAATAACAATTTTCCTCATATTCTTCTCATTTAAGGGAATAGCACCAGACTTAGATAATCTAGTTACATCATGAATCAAATCAGTAGTAATGTCTATTACTCTGTCCTCTAGCCAAAATTTCCCATTATGAATTTTTCTAAAAATGATCTTAGTGCATTCTTCATCATCAAACTCATATTTCAATGAATACCTAACAATCTCATTGCCTTACAAATGTTCATATCCTTGCTTCAAAGACATATCATGATTGTAAATCTTCTGATACTCACTGGTAAAGTCACTGTCACTTAGGGTTTCAACCTTACATCCAAGATAACTTCTTACATTTTCCAAATGCAAAACTCCATTTGGTACGGATGATAGTGCTAACTTAGGATCATCTTCCAAGGGTTCTACTAGTTCTTTCTTCAATCTAGGTCTATTCTTATTTCTAAAATTGTGAATTAAGGATACATCCATGATTGCTTCTAATCTCTTATACCGATTCAAAGATCTATCAAGATAAATACCTCAAATTCACAATTTTAGGGCTTCCGCAGATTCAACGCTTCGATCTTTTACCAAATCACTGCAAAATGCTTCCAATCACCACTTTCTGCTCTTCCAAACACTTCAATTCAGTTTGATAGACAAATAAATTTGATCATAACCTTTTATCACTTGGATCTCACTTGGGTCTGACATCGCATTCAATTCTTTTGCCACTTGTTTCTAAAAAGTTGTTTCTGTTAACCTGCAAAACTTAAAACTTCTTGCGATCTCGCAAAACATAATATTTTCTTTTGCACTCTTAACCATAGCATTAGTACATCATAAACTACCTTACATTAATTGTGCAAGACTTAATTCATCATAAATCTACTTCTACACTAATTCTAAGTTCCTAAACTACTGCAATTTACATAATTTAAGTTCTTAAAGATAGGTCAGGTAAGGATTCACTCTTACCACTTGATACTTCACCTTTTTGATTACCTTCAATTTTGAATATGTTTCCTTGATCTGTGCCTTTAAAAAACTTTACTTCAACTTCATTACTGTAGCAACCTTTTTGATTGTTTCCTGTACTTTCATTTCTTCTTACATGGTTCCTAGGGTTAGGGTTAGGATGATAAGTTCCATTGTTCATTCTAAAAAATCTTGTTGTATGTCCAATCTTGTTACATATCTGACAAATAATTCCATTGTTCCCATATCTCGGTCCTTGCTGATTGATCTGTGACCTATAATTTCTAGCAATGTGTCCAACCTTGTTGCATCTATAACATACTACTCCATTTCTTTTGTTCATATCTTCAATAGGTCTCTTATCTGCATTGTTAGTATTCCTAAACATTCTACTACCATAATTATTCTCAATAACTTTAGATTTTCTACATTCAATAGCCCTATGTCCAAAATCATGACAATTATAACAATAACCATTAAGAGGTTTAAATTGTTTACCTGTGCAATCTCTCTTCATGTGACCAATAGTATTACAACCAAAACATCTACCTATGAATTCTCTTTGCATACCTTTGGGTGATTCTTCTTGCTTCAGTGATTCTTCTTCTTTAGGTGCATCTTCAGATTTGTTGATCTCATCTGACTTCTTTTCATTAATTCTTTTACATACTTTCAGATCTGGTTCTTTTCTTTCATCATTTGTTCTGAATATATTAAATCCAAGTCTAGTCTTATCATAGGATGGTTTCCCAAAAGATACTTGTTCATCGATCTTCTCACTATTTGAATATAGCCTTTCAAGTTGTTGTTTGAATTGAGTCAATTCACCTTTCACAATCTTATTGTATTTCTCAAGTTTTGTATGCTGCAAATTTACTTTCTCAAATTCAGATGTTACTTTGCCAAGTTTAGATCTTAATTCTTCATTTTCAATCTTCAATCTTTCATTCTCAGATCTTAGATTTGCTTCATTTTTGTCATTTCCATCTTTCAAACTTAGTTTTAGTTTTTCTATCTTCAGTTCATGCTTAAGGATCACATTTTTTTTTTCTAAATTGTCATCACAATCTTCAATAAGAACTTCGGATTCCTTTTCAGATTTCAGATCTTCTATCTTGTTTTTCAATTTCTCAATAAGGTTCTTTGCATCATCATATTTCCTTTTCAGGGTGTTTCTTTCATCAGTAAGCATATCAATCTATTCAAGAGCTTCATCAAGATTCTTCTGTAGCTGATCCATATCCATAGAGATCTTACTCAAGCTGCTAGGCTTTCCTTGAATGATTCTTCTCCGAGTAACTAAGCTCTGATGCCAATTGTTAGAAATAGGGAATACTGAGAGGGGGGGGGGGGGTGAATCAGTATTCTACAATCTTTATCTTTTGCCCAAATATGGATATAATAGATTTTCTTCACACATGCATAACATAAGAAACTAAATAAGATGCATAGTAATAACATCAAAGAACTCATAACACATTATTTATTCTAAAGGAAACCCTGGCCAAGGGAAAACCCTGGTGGGGATGGTACCCACAAAGATCCACTAATCAAAAGTATCCTTTAAGGATATTGACCCTGTTAGGAGTCTATTACAAGCATATATTGTATCAGTCCTGATTAAGGGACTATAGGCCTTGTTAGAAGCCTCAACCCTGTTAGGAGTTGCCAATACAAAATCTGATTACTAGATGAGCCCATTGCCCAAACAAGTAATATACAATGTATAAAAAATAGGTCAAGGTACATAACCTTATTCTTCTTGTATCAATTGTACACACTAAAATATGCACTTCTATGAACCATTACATGCAAGGTTACTCAAGAGTGAGGCCTCACAAAGTGGCTCATAGCTCTCTATGCATGGAGTTGCAAGGGACTATGAGTTTTGCTCTCAGCTAGAGCTACAAGAAAGTGACCTTGCTAGTCAACCACACAATGAGAGATTCACAATGAAGACAAGGGAAAGAGTGCCAATATCTCCAAGAATCAAATATGAAATGCAATGCAATGCAACTAAGATGAAGATGCAAATGTGCAAGCTATGCTATGAAAATGGAAGTACAAACTAAGCTATGAAAGGAAATAGCAATGGATTACAATGCCTCCTATTTAAACTATGTGAGATCTATTCTATTGCATAAAAGGAAATCTAATCTATGATGCCATGAATGTAACTATGAAAGCAAAACTATTATGAAATGCAACTAAAAATGTCAAGGCTTCAAAGCTTGAGTGTCTTCAAAGAGAGCTCCAAAACCTGCAGCATAACAATAGCATAAAACATGGATATGCAAATGAAGGAGAGAGCTCTCCTTTTATAAGAAATGAGGAGAAATGGACCATGGAGATTAAGAGGCAGAAAGTCTTAATCAGCGGTGGAGCTTGAAAGAGGAGCAATCCATGTGCACAAACATCCTCCAATGAGAGTGAAGTGTTGACTTTTGAGCCTCATGTGAGACAAAAAGTGCTTTTTCCCTTTTTATAAAATATGAATAATGCTTTATTTGTGCAACTTAGGATAAGAGGAAAGTGGGGCTTTTTTATTTAATTGAAAGGGGAGGAAATATTCCTTTTAATTAAATAAAGACTTAGGATAAATGGTTAGCCCAAGGATAAAAATCCAATATATGATCAAAATTAAGACTTGATCAAGAAATTGATATTGTTGAAAATATTGATTATTGATAAAATTGATTCAGGATTGATAAATTGAATAAATGGGGCCCAAAGTCTAGGCGACCATTTTTGGGTGCATACATTTGCCCCTCTTTGACTAATGTGTGATCGATTTGGGAACACATGCAGTCAAAGAATGAAGTTGCAATGTGAGATCGATTTGGGATCACAAAACAACTCAGATATGAGGTTGATTCGGGATCACATCTGGACAAAACATAAACAAAAGCTTAGACCAACACCGTCGCTGCTAGGTGCAAATCAAGCTTTAGACAAAACTATTACCGTCGCTGCTAGGCAATAATCAATGTCTAAAAATGGGAGATAAGAATCTCAAATTTTGAGCAAAAGCTCACAAAAGATGTCTGAATCAGGAAAATCAAGAGAATTAGGGATGAGAATCCCATAAATACTGCCCCCTCGGAATCGAAATCGAAATTAGGTAGAGGAGAGACAGCAAATCAATAAAGATTTGATCAAATCAGAATGAAATCACAATTGAAGGTAAGGGTCAAATAGGTTAACCATTAGGCAATAAAACATGCCCCAGCCTGACTGAAAAGATGTAGTTAAACGTGAGAAATGAGGGAATGGAATGAATATGAATGAAAGACTAGAAGTTTGGAAGACATGGAAATGAAGAAATGACGATGCCCCAACAAAGATTAAAAGATTAGGCCTCAAAAGATCAGCCAACTGCGCAGAAGGGGGGGAAGAATTTGAAATGCGATTTTGACTATGAAGATGACCTCAGATGTCAATTTCGAGTCCGAAAATGGATCCAGGACATCGAAATTAGCTAGGGGTACAATTTTCACGCAATTCTGAGGTGTTTTGAAAATTAGGTCAAAAAGTCAAAATGCTATAAAAGGGGTCAAAATGTCATTTTCAAAAATCATTTGTCTTTTAGTGATTTGAGAATTTCAGAGATTTAGAGAGAGAAAATGGCTCAGCAAGCAGGAGTTCCCATCCACAGGCATCGATTCGAGCGCGCCCGGTTGCATAACCAGCCACCACACTATCCTGCCCCGGTATGTTTTTGAAAAACTCGAGCTTTTTGATCATTTCTAGCATTTAATATCAGCAGGCTGTCGCAGAGACAGCAGCTATCAGGAGCGAGCCTTGGGATTATTTCCCAGATGTGACAGACGCAGGGGCTGATGGATCCTACAGAGCAGAGCGGCGGAGGGTACCATTCCCTCGATTTACAGTACCAGATGCTCAGGTGCCAGCGCCGGGAGGAGAGGGAGGAGACGGAGGGGACGGAGGGGACGGAGGAGAGGAGGGAGGAGATGGAGGAGATGGCGGGAGGGGGAGAGGGAGGAGGATGGAGAGAGGAGAGGGGTCGGGATCAGGTGGCCGGAAACGGCCACGGGGACAGAGATCAGCCACTCCTGAGGAGGAGGCGAGACCAGCTCGCCGGCAGGCAGAGGTACAGCAGGAGCAGCCTGTGGGGGGAGAGGACCTGAGAGCCCAGATACAGGCTCAGGAGATAGAGATACAGTAGCTGCGGACCACTATAGCTGTGAGAGATCAGCAGCTCCTGGATCTGAGGGCAGAGTGAGATCAGCGGATAGCTGATCTCAGAGCAGAGATAGCACGCCGTGAGGCGATGGCACAGGCCGAGGCATTGGAGCTCCGACGGGAGTCAGCGAGAGCTACTTACTATCACGGGTTATATCTGCAGGCCGTCCCAGAGGGTGAGAGAGCACCATCATACTCTCAGCGGGCAGGGGTATCAGACATGGTACTTGATAGGAGAGCCATGCCTCCTCCACCTCCACGAGTTCCTCACGAGGGTGGCAGCGAGTCTTAGGGTTAGGTTCTTAGGTGTTTGAGACATATTTTGAGACTTTTGATCCAGATTTTGGGATCTCATATTGTATATCATGACATTTATTGATTTATGAGATTACTGGATGTTCGATATATCATGTGTATTTGTCTCACTTGTGATGGATGTATCAGTTTATGTATATTGTCTTGTCATTTTGCTCAAAATGCTTATGTATGTGCTTATGTATGTTCTCTCTCATAGTTGTATGTTTAATTCTCATATGTATGATGTGGACTTTGAAAATGATGGTTTTTGATATAGATATGATGATGTGATTAACCCCTTGTGATGAACAGGAACAGGTTCGAGATGAAAAAGACAAGGAGCGAAAGACATGATCAAGAAGGAGAGAAAGTGAGCGCAGTTGACTAACAGGTCCATGTAGGATGAAAAGGAGAGCTCTCTCCATGTGCAAGATGCAAGACTAGACTAACATGACCCTAAAAATGCAAGCTACTATGAAAGTGGTTGACTTGCAAGGTCACAACGCTTATAGACATCTAATTATCATCATCGAGCGTTATTGGTAGCGTCGTAAGATCATACAATGCACACTAGCATTACTATGTGGATATGAATATGATCTTTATCAGATAGAAATGTGGAAATCTTACTTAGGCATCAAAGACATATAGGTCAAGATGACTAATGCAGTAAGATTACCTAAGTTTGATATGGCGAGATTATGCTTGTATCAAGACACATGAAAGTCAGGATAGCTAAAAGCATGCACTCGCAAAACAGTCAAGGATAATACCTTGTCAATCCATAGTGTCAAGCAAGACCAGCATAAATGCTCATGATAGTTAGGATCAACAAAATATACCCACAAGCAGATAAAGAAAGAAAACATGTTCTCATACCCTCAGTCTTCTAGCTATGCATCATCGAAAACTTCTCAGGGAGAGACCACTCATCAAAGAAATCCTCATAGACAGCACACAAAGAAAAATAAAGTCATCATATCGTCAGCAAGTTGATTGTTTAAGTGCGTGTGTGTTGGTCATAGAGTCAAACTCTGAGTATCATATCTGCTAATGAGAAATATCGCATCATACTTAGACTATTGGGAAAGACATCTGATAAGTGTTAAGAAACACTCGACGCAAGGGTAGTGTTGAAAAACACTATTTGCGGTGGTGTTAAAAAACACCTGTTGTGAAATGCCCCAAGAGACAAACACACCTAAAGGACCAATGCTAACAGTTATGCCCCCTAGACAAAGAGAAAGACCAATTCCAGACTAGGCCAAATAAGGTCAAGGCATTATGGAAAGTGGCTAAGTGTCGAGGACGCATGCTAACAAATAGGGGTGCAAAGGCCTCAAGTAGCGCCTGTTTCCAGGTTTTCACCACTTGGAATCATTTTTTCATTTTTTTGATTTTTTTGTATTTTTGCTACCAAGGCGCCTATTGTTAGGTTTTCACCAAGGCACTTTTTCTATTTTTTTGATTTTTTTGAATATTTTGATTTTTTTGTGTATTTATTTTTTTTTTCAGGACTTTTTATGCTTTTTAGGATTTTTTCAGCATCATATATGAATTTTTTTGGAATTTTTTCAGGACCAATAAGATATATACAAAAGATGCCCCCAGACAGAACGGGCATCAAGGATAGAACTTCTTAAGGTGCATAATGTTGATGGGATCAGGGAGCTGTTCTCCATCAGGATCTGACAGTAAATATGCACCAGTACCAAAAGCAGCTGTGATGACATATGGTCCAAGCCAGTTAGGTTCAAACTTTCCCTTTTGCTCTCTGTTTTGTTGGTTCTTAGGGTTTTCTCGTAAAACAAGATCACCTATTTGGAATTCTCTAGGGTGAACCTTCTTGTTGAATGCCTTGGACATACACTTCTGATACACTCTCATATGATCAAAGGAAGCCTTACGCTTCTCATCTAGAAGTTCTAGTTCCTGCAACCTCATGGCGCGGTAATCCTCATCTGTAATCAAACCTTTGAGTGAGACTCTGAGGGATGGTATCTCAACTTCTAAAGGCAATATTGCTTCAGCGCCATAGGTGAGAGAGAAAGGAGTGGCTCCTGTAGGTGTGCGAATACTTGTTCGGTAAGCCCATAGTGCTGGATTGATTTGTAAGTGCCAATCCCTACCATTCTTGTGTACTGTTCTATGAAGAATCTTAAGAATGGTTTTGTTAGAAGCTTCTGCCTGTCCGTTTCCTTGTGGGAAATATATGGAGGACCAATGTTGCTTGATTTTAAACTTTTTGCATAGGTGCTTTAGGTCTTTATTCTTAAATTGACCTCCATTGTCAGTAATGATCTCAGAAGGCACTCCAAATCGGCAAATGATATGATTCAAGATGAACAAAGAAATGGTCCTTCCTGAAGCAACAGAAAGTGGTACGGCCTCCACCCATTTTGTGAAGTAGTCAGTGGCAGTAATAATGAACTTGTGTCCACCTGATGAGTTGGGGTGAATTTGCCCAACCAGATCAAAGGCCCAGCGCTAAAATGGCCAATGAGAAATAGAAGGAATCAGCTCCCTACCCGGAGCATGAATCAGGTTGCCGTGTTTTTGACATTTTTCACATGACTTAGCAAAGGTGACTGCGTCCATCTGCATTATGGGCCAATAATATCCCACCCTAAGCAACCTTCGGGCCATGGCAAGATCATTAGAATGCCCACCACAAATGCCCTCGTGGATGTCAGCTAATGCTTGGTTGGATTCCTCCTTTTCCAAGCACCTAAGGAGTGTCCCATCTAAACCCCTTCTATATAAGTCACTAGAGATGAGGGTGTGGCGAGAGGCGTTATGGATGAGGTTTCGGCGTTTGGAGTGGGTGAATGTGTCAGGGATGATGCCATCATGAAGATACGAATAGATAGCACCATATCGGGAAGACTCGTGTGTGATAATGGCACAAATGACACGGCTTTTAGATGAGTCAAAGATGGGATGGTGTAGCTCTTCCACCAGGAATTCAAATCTGGATTCATGTGTCTCCAACTGAAGAAGTAAAGCTAATGTGGCCATGGCGTCTGTAGCTTTGTTCTCTGTCCTAGGGATTTGTTGAAACGTCACAAAGGTGAAATAGCGTTTCAAAGAATCAACCATCTTTTTATAGGGTATCAATTTGTCATCCTTGGTTTGATACTCTTCATTGACTTGGTTGATGATTAATTAAAATCCCCAAAGACATGTAATTCTGTGATATTCCATTCTATAGCCATTTTCAAGCCATTAGTTAAAGCTTCATATTCTGCAATATTATTGGTACATGGGAATAATAGTTTATAAGACTTCGGAATGTTGTACCCATGTGGAGAAACAAATAACACTCCAGCACCTGATCCATTTTGCATGCGGGAGCCATCAAAGAACATTGTCCAAGTGCGAGTAGTGGTATATAAGATGTGTTCATCTGGGAATTCCACTTGGACTGGCATACTATCCTGGATTGGAAAATCAGCTAATTGGTCAGCAATAGCTTGCCCTTTTATTGCCTTCCTTTCAACGTACTCTATGTCAAATTCAGTGAGGACCATCATCCATTTAGCAAGTCTACCTGTCAGGGCAGCCTTACCAAGCAAGTATTTAAGGGGATCAATTTTGGCAATCAAGTGTATGGTATGAGCAAGCATGTAGTGGCACAACTTTTGAGAAGCAAACACCACCGCGAGACAAGACTTCTCAATATTATTGTAATTGATCTCATAAGAGACTAGAGTACGACTGATATAGTAGATGGCCCGTTCTTTCCCAGTATCATCTGTTTGAGCCAATAATGCCCCCAGGGAAGTGTCTATAGCTGAGATATATAGGATCAATGGTTTCCCTGGAATAGGAGGCATTAAGATCGGAGGATTAGCCAAGTATTGTTTGATCTGATCTAGGCTCTTTTGACAATCTTCGTTCCAAACACAAGAAGCACCCTTATGCAATGTCTTGTTGAAGGGTTGCGCTCTATCTGCAAGCTGAGAAATAAACCTCCTAATTGATTGAAGACGTCCTTGAAGACTTCTCATTTGGCTGATATTTCGAGGAGGTGGCATATCTAGGATTGCTTGGACGTTTTCGGGATCAACCTCGATACCTTTTGCTGATATTATGAATCCTAAAAGTTTGCCTGAGGTGACGCCAAATGCGCACTTCTTTGGATTCAATCTGAGTTGAAATTGTTCCATACGATCTAGAATTACTTCTAGATCATTGAGGTGTGTGTCCCTTTTTCTTGATTTTTCCGGGTATCATCCACATAATCTTCCATATTTTTGTGCATCATATCATGAAAGATAGTTGTCATAGCTCTTTGGTAGGTTGCTCCTGCATTCTTTAACCCGAATGGCATGACGTTCCAACAGTAGGTTCCCCATGCACATGTGAATGCTATTTTCTCTTGGTCTTCAGGAGCTATTTTGATTTGATTATACCCCGAGAAACCATCCATTAGGGAATATATGTCATAGCCTGCCGTCATGTCCACTATCATGTCAATGTTTGGAAGTGGAAAGTCATCCTTTGGGCAGGCTTTGTTTAGATCTCTAAAATCTGTGCAGACACGAATGGACCCATCATGTTTGGAGACCGGTATTATGTTTGAGATCCATTCTGCATAATCGATGGCTCTAATAAATCTAGCTTTCAAAAGCTTTTCTAATTCTCCTTTGACAAGTAGAGCTATATGTGGATGCATTTTTCTTAATCTCTGTTTGACTGGCTTGACTCCTGGAGCTATGAGATTTGTGTCAAGCCCTGGCATGTCTGAGTAGGTCCATGCAAAATTAATTTTCTTTTTCTGTAAAAACTGTACATATGCCTTGGTCTCTTCCTCTGATAAAGACTGAGCAAGATGGACTATCTGAGGATTTTCTTCTGTGTTTAGATTGACCGGCTTTGTTGGTTCAATCAATATTGATGATCTATCCTAGAAATAACTTGGCAAGTTATTAAGTACCCCATCCTTAGGTGCCTCAAAGAGGTTTTCACCTTTGGATGCGTCATTTCTTTTTACTATTTTTGGTTCTGACACCGCCACAAAGTGGTTTTCGCCATCAGACCTATTTTTCTTTTTCTCTTTTGTTTTGAGACTGAGGTACTTAATATCAGGCTCCATCATGCTAGTTGTTGGTTCACTGGTGGAAGAAGCCATGGGTTCGAGAGCATTTAGATAGCAAGCAATTTCGTAATCGTTGTGAAATGTGAGGAATGTGGGCTCGTGGTGGCGCTGGGGCCAGTCAATCAGGTCAAAGTGAACAAGGGGCAAGTCAATGGTAGGTTCGATGTTGTGAATGTGAAAGGTGTCATCTCTGGTGACCATATAATCGGAGCTCATCAAGTCTTCTCCTAAGATACCTGAATTGGGGCTCATCCTATCAAACGAAGCGTCGTCTACTAAGGCGATTTGAGGAGGGCAATCCTCTAGTCTAACACTAGGATCATTAGTTGCATCGGGTTGGGTACTATAGGCATGGATAATATCCACATCTAGATCAATTATTGCATCTGAAAGTGAATCCCATTCATATTCATGGGAGTCTGTCTCTGAGTTATCATTTAGCCCTCGTGATGTAGAAGCCTCAAGGTTAGGAAGGGTTTCCCCCTCTCTAGTGCTAGTATTGGTACTATCCGTCGCAGCTAGGACAGTAACACTTTCCTTTGTCGATCTAGAAGTCACACAATCACTATCCGTCGCAGCTGGGATAGTAGGACTATTAAGCATCAAATCTGTGGAATCTCCCCAAAGGAGATTCATTGAGGGTACCTAATCATCAGACACATCTTGTTGGTTGGAGAGATCGGGTGTATAATCTGCATCACTATCACTGTCCGTTGCAGCTAGGACATGGATACCTTTCTTCTTCTTATTCTCAAACCCTAAGTCAACCGTGGACTTATTTTTGCGTCCAAAAAGAGCATGATCAAGAGGCTCAGCTTTAGCATCTAGCCTATGACTAAGGGGACCAAATCCCGGATATCCCATATTTTTAACCAGTGTATATCCTTTCCCATAAGTTTCAGGTGAAGGAGCAAAATTCTCAGCAACTTCCTCTTTCTCTTCTTGAATGGGGACCGAAGACTCAATAAATTTCCCAAATAATGTCATTGCTGATGACGAAGGCTTCACATTTGGGGAGGGTCTCCCATAAGACCTAGGAGAGACTGACATTTTTGTAAAAGAATCAATCTTATAATCTCCCTTCCCAAGGTGCATGGTCTTGAATTTCTGCTTGCATTGTTCAAGTGAACTACTAGGACTGTCAGCTTCTCTATTCAAAGGTACATGTGATCCCGCAGAAATGTTATTAACTGATAGAGCACTGTCTCCAGGGATGCAAATTTCGACACCATTATGGGGGAACTTAACACACTGGTGATATGTCGATGGGACTGCCTGCATTTCATGAATCCATGGCCTACCTAGCAAAATGTTGTAGGCTAGAGGTCCAACATCAACAATTTGGAATAATATGTCTTTTTCTACGGGACCAATACGAATAGGCAAAACAGCCAATCCCTTAGAGCTTCTTTCTGCTTCGTCATATGCTTTGATTGTGATTCTTTTCTTTGTGTCAATGATGTTCTCGGAATACCCTAGAGCTAGCAGCAAACTCAAAGTACAAATATTGAGCCCCGCACCCCCATCTATCAGTACACGCCTAACACGGGTTTTATGAATCATGACCTCGATGTGTAAGGCCAAATTATGTGGGTGACTAATGGATTTGTCATCTTCTTCTGAGAAGGTGAGGAAATGAGGGCTAGCCAAATGGTTGACCATGTTTTGGAATTGGTCGATAGCTAAGTTATTAGGGACATTGGCTGCTCGCAAAGCATCCTCGAGGACGCGCTTGTGCTTAGGAGATAATTCTAAAAGCTCAAAAATGGATATCTGAGCGGGTGTACGTTGTAGTTGGTCAATAAGGTTGTAATTGGAATCAGGACCAACGACAGGTTTTGGAGGGGCACCTTTGGACACGGGTTGTTTAGACTTGCTAGTGCTAGGACCTTTGATGATAATGGGTGCTTGAGCCTGACCCCTAGTGACAACATTGAGGGACTGGGGCATTCCTTGTGAGTGAGGACCTCTTATCACCACAGCGGGTCTTTCATTAGTCATAGGAATTGAGTCCACATTATGTCCATAAGGATCTTTCTTTCTCACCATGTTGATATTATCGTCAGCCACTTCAAGCATGTTAATCACATTATCAGCATGTGTGTATGTATAGTTAATAGCCGCCTTGCCATTCTTACTGCTAGAATTCTCTCCTTCTTCATATTTAGGCAAGGGCTCTTTAAAGGCTTTATGGTCTGCATTAGTAGTTAACCCCTCCACTTGTAATTGTCCTTTCTCAATAAGGTCTTGGACAAGATGCTTGAGTTTAAAACAATTTTCTATGTCGTGTCCAATCCCATTATGGAAAACGCAAAAAGCCTTAGCATCCCACCAATGAGGTAAAGGATCTGGTATTCGATGTTTTGTAGGATCCTGTGGGTGCACCAGATTATGAGCAACTAGTGTCTTAAAAACATCTGCATAGGATTCTCCCAATTTAGTGAATTGTCTTTTCTCCATTTTAGATCTCTTTTGATACTGAGGTTTGTCTTATTGCGTTGACGATGTTTGCAACCTCATAGCTTGAACTGCATGAGAGAGATTAAGAACTCCTTCATTCTTGACCTGAGATGAATCAACAACTCCGTCATTGACGACTTGCTTGTTTTTGTTCCAAAAAGAGTTCTTTTTGTCCTTGTTACCATTAGTATTGTTATTTTGGCTATTGTTGTTATTTGTTGGTTTAGCCAAAATTCCTTGTTCTTTTAGGACATCCTCAATGTGACATGCCACCTCTACCATAGTATCAAAAGAATTAAATGGAATTTTCTTGATTTCATACTTGAGCTCTGGTATTAGATTGTTCACAATGATATCAATTCTCTCTTCTTCAGGGATTGTCCTTGGGTATTTTGAACATAATCGCCTCCATCGTTGTAAAAAGGTGACAAAAGTTTCCCCTTGATTTTGCTTAAGTTTACACAAATCAAGCATGGTGACCGACCTAGATAAATTGTAAGCAAAATGTTGCACAAATCTTTGGACAAGTTCTCTAAATGTCTTTACTGGAGGGGAAAGGTTGGTGAACCACTCCATGGCTTGACCTTTTAAACTCCTTGGGAATAATCTCAGCAAGTAGGAGTCTTCATGGTGAAAGGAAAAGCTCATTATGTAGAATTGTCGAACATGGTCGTGAGGGTCACCTGTGCCATCATATTTGTCGTATGTTGGGAATTCAACTTTCTTAGGAAATTCTACCATCACCACACTTTTGTCAATGGGGTTAGGACATATGGAGTCCAAATGAAATGTGCTCTTGGGAGCCTTTATTCTGTCTATATCCTTTTGCATTTGTAAGATCAACTCATCAGTTGAAGGATTCTGTTTCTTGATTTTTTGGTGAACATCAAAGTTATATGGAACTTTAGCGCCTTTGTTGATAAGACTTTCCAAGAATTGGTCTTTGTTTTGTTCCACGTATTGCTCCACGTAGGCTTGAAAGGATGGTTCTTGTTGCATAGTCATGAAGTCCATATGATCAAATTTAGCATAACTGCCTCCATGTTGTGAGCCATGATGTGCTCGTTGAGAGGGTTGCTTTGAATGTCTATGAGATGATTGTTTCCTATGATGGTCATATCTTGAAGTCCTTCTTCCTCTAGGACTTGGGGATCGTGAGGGTGTCTTTGATCTTCTTCGAGGGCTAGGGGAAGGGGTAGATGGGGGTGAGTTGATCCCACTATTAGCTCCCCTCCCGTTAAATCGACTTTGGAGTTGTTGTGCATAGAGTCTATCTTCTTCTTCTTGGGCGACTCTTTTCTGTATATCCAACAATGCACGTTCCTCTTCCTCTAGTTGTCAGAATTTTTCCTTTGTTGCAGCCTGTTCATCTAAGTAGGCTTGCTTCTCTCTCTCAATGCTTCTTAATCTTGTATTTGCATATCGAGAAGTGTCCTTAAGTGGGGAGGTTTGTCTTGAATGCCTTATTGCATTAGCTACGTTGATATGGTGATCACTAGATTCGTTGTTCTGGTCTTCGTGTTGTGACCCTGAATCTGAGTGAGCTGACTTATGCTGTCTTTCAGCTCGTTGATGAGCATCAAAATACCTCACGTTGTTAGGAGGTGACCCAGGTGGACTGGCATGAGAAGAACCACCATACTCTCTTCTGTGTCGTTGAAAGATATCTTTGAGAGTTTGATTCATGGCTTCTCTTTGTTGTCAGGTGAAAGTGTAACTCATGTCCATACTTGATGAAAGTGGTATGAAAGAGGTGCTCACTTCACTAGGGTTAGCTCCCAGATTGAAACAAACCTTGGATTCACTCTTAGGAGATTGGTCAAAAAGAGGTCCTTTTCCCTTAGGTTGTCGACGGGTCTTGATAGGTGGTAACTGGCTAAAGGCAACAGGGGGTCGCTTCCCTTGATTAACTTGGTACCTTGTCGTAACTGACATGAAAGAGAGATATTCTCAATGATAAGGTGACCTTTCAAAGTGTCAACACCAAACTAGAATAATCGAAATCCTCTATTGTCCAAAGAGAAATGAAAAAAAGAAAAGAAAGGGGGCTTTACCAACACTGTCAAAGAGGTGCTTCAAATCAAAGGGTGACTACCCTTGCACTTTTGAATCAGGAGGTTGGACTAGGCCAAAAGATAATTGAAAATGAAAGCGATTTGGACAATAAGAGAACTACAATTTTTCCAGAATATAGCTAACAATTTTAAGGATGAACCTTGGCACCAAGAATGGCTTTCTAGCTTGACAATTATTCCAAAGTGACTTTGTAAATCAAATAATGCTATCCCGGAGAACTAAGAACCAGAAATTTGGAGTCAAGACAGATCTCAAACGTCAGGGTGAGAAGCCTGTTCTAAGACCTGGCCTAATTGACAGCAACTGAAACTGACCAAAATTTAAGCACGACAAAAATGGACCAGGCGATATACTCCAGGCTACTGGGGCGATAAACCTATACCCGTGCGATACTTCACCCTAAGACAGGCGATACTTCTTAACACTAGCGGGCGATATAATCCAGGCAGGCAGGGCGATAGTCCGTCAGGGGTGAACTATCGCGTGATATTTCTCTCCAAAGGGGGCGATATTTATAGCATGTGCGAAGTATCGCATGATACTTCGTCTTACAGGGCGCGATACTGTTGCAAAATTATTCAACTCTTGACCAGAATTGTGTGAAATTTGCATTTTTGGGTCTGTTTGGTCAAAATTTTCAGTCTGAGGGTTGATGTCTTCGATTTCAGTCACGGTATCAGCAGAATTTTGGTAGGTTTGCAAATAGCAAGGGATCAAAACATGGTCTCAAACACTTGAAACAAGGGCAAAAGCAACCTTGCCAAGGCAAACACTTGTGATATCAAAATTGAAAAAGCACCCTATGAATGCTACCAATTGTTTGTATGTTGAGAACGTTTACACTGGTATCACACAATCGAAGACAATTCAAGCAATTACTACCTACAAGACAAGGCTCAATACTTACCAACTTAGCCTACAACTTGATGCCCCCTTGCCTCACACCAAGTGGTTACCCACAAGAGATATTGGCTTTGTCATGGAAATGTCAAAATGACACAACCAAAGGGACACATATGGTGAGTATCTTAAGGTGATCCGGGTAAACCACTTGGATCAATCCTTGCACTAAGAAGATAAGCGACTAAAAGAGGGTGGCTTCTATCTAATGGTTCTTAATAAGGATTTCCGTTCACAACACCCCTCTTGCTCCTCATAAAGGACTAGGACCTCGCGGCCTCAAGAGTACCTTAAGCATTCTTGTTCAATGTTTTCCTCATGGTCGCAATCCCATGAGCTACTCACATCAAATGAAGACAAGTGTTATGTCTATCAAGGTTTTTGGTGTCCTTGATAGCCTTGAGATTATAGTGAGTTGGAATCACTTGCCACCAAGGAGAATGATGACAAGGTTGTCCCCACTTGAGTCGTTCCTCTTGATTGCTCAAGAGCAGGCCCTCTAAAAGGATTCCTAAACTAAACAAAATGGATCAAATCTTGAGGTTCAAGGTTTTTGATTCACCACAAGGGTGAAGAGCATACTCCCCTATCTCAAGAGTCTTTCCCAAACACATCAAGCAAAGAGATCAATTACCCCCTTGCTTCCAAAACCTTAAGATGGGTCAAGATTTTCTGATTCACCTAAAGGTGAAGAGCATACTTCTCCTACCACCTCAAAATCCCTTTCACAAGGTATTAAGATTCCTAATACAATTAGTGAATGCCACACTTGAAAGGAAAGCAAATAAACAAGCAAGAAATTTTTTTTTGTTTTTATGCTTGGGCAGCCCTGCAAAAACTGTTAGTAGCCCTCTTTGACATGCGTTTTTAGTAATTTTTAAGCAAAGGAGAGCACCTACAAACACAACTTGTTAGGCCCATAATGTTAGAAAAATCAAAATCCAAATGTAAATGTGCAATAATCTGATGGATTCAAGCTAAAAGATGCAGGTTAGACCTATTTAAACAAAGTAAAACAAAAGCAGCAAGCTAAAATAGTCGAATTCGGAAAAAAAAAACTGAAAGCGCAAGTCTCTGCCAGACCAGGCGATGTTTCTCAGTCTTCAACAGTATCGCGCGACACAGTTTCCTATAGTCGGGCGATACTTCTTAGTCGAGCGATACTTCGCACAATGACAGGCGATACTTCACCTGATGCCAGGCGATAGACCTCAATATAGGCGTGCGATACTCTTTCCGAGCGAACTATCGCACCGAGATAGGAAGTATATCGCACGATATTTCTGAGAAGTGTCGCACGATAATCTGAGACAGAAAACCAGAGACGCAGATTTTTCTGAAAATTAATCCGAAAATGATGAAAAATGCAGAATTAAAAGGGACAAAGCTAATCTACTCTGCCCCACGGTGGGCACCAGAAATGTACACACTAAAATATGCACTTCTATGAACCATTACATGCAAGGTTACTCAAGAGTGAGGCCTCACAAAGCGGCTCATAGCTCTCTATGCATGGAGTTGCAAGGGACTATGAGTTTTGCTCTCAGCTAGAGCTACAAGAAAGTGACCTTGCTAGTCAACCACACAATGAGAGATTCACAATGAAGACAAGGGCAAGAGTGCCAATATCTCCAAGAATCAAATATGAAATGCAATACAATGCAACTAAGATGAAGATGCAAATGTGCAAGCTATGCTATGAAAATGGAAGTACAAACTAAGCTATGAAAGGAAATAGCAATGGATTACAATGCCTCCTATTTAAACTATGTGAGATCTATTCTATTGCATAAAAGGAAATCTAATCTATGATGCCATGAATGTAACTATGAAAGCAAAACTATTATGAAATGCAACTAAAAATGTCAAGGCTTCAAAGCTTGAGTGTCTTCAAAGAGAGCTCCAAAACCTGCAGCATAACAATAGCATAAAACATGGATATGCAAATGAAGGAGAGAGCTCTCCTTTTATAAGAAATGAGGAGAAATGGACCATGGAGATTAAGAGGCAGAAAGTCTTAATCAGCGGTGGAGCTTGAAAGAGGAGCAATCCATGTGCACAAACATCCTCCAATGAGAGTGAAGTGTTGACTTTTGAGCCTCATGTGAGACAAAAAGTGCTTTTTCCCTTTTTATAAAATATGAATAATGCTTTATTTGTGCAACTTAGGATAAGAGGAAAGTGGGGCTTTTTTATTTAATTGAAAGGGGAGGAAATATTCCTTTTAATTAAATAAAGACTTAGGATAAATGGTTAGCCCAAGGATAAAAATCCAATATATGATCGAAATTAAGACTTGATCAAGAAATTGATATTGTTGAAAATATTGATTATTGATAAAATTGATTCAGGATTGATAAATTGAATAAATGGGGCCCAAAGTCTAGGCGACCATTTTTGGGTGCATACATCAATATTCCTTTGCTGCTCTTATCTTCGCATCATCACTATTACATTCACTTCATAATTACATTTATTACATCACTTTTTTTTCTTTTCCTTTTTCTCTTTTTTTACAATTACAATTGCATATATATACAAGTTATTAAGGCTAAGAACTTTACATGGTCGGCTTCCATATATCATTATCTAAGAGTTAACATCTAGGATGTCATCCTTTTATATTGTTAAGTCATTATTTTGATAAACAAAATAATCCCTTAACTCTTTACCAATTCTGCCTTCATATTCTGTCCTGTCGACTTCACACTATTTTTGGTAAAACTATCATAACTAATTCTGTACATGCCCTACTAACTTACACTCTGAGATGGGTCATCATTAGCCATCATAGATTCTATGTTCAAGTGCACAAGCACTGAAATCACTCTAGTCAATGTCACAAACAAAAACTGTGTCCTGGTACACTGTGAAAACACTATCTATCACTTAGACAAATTTGTGATGTGCTCTACTATACTTTCTCTCTGACTTGTGTGATCTTCATGAGGATCATATGTTGCCATAATGAAAACATCTATGTACTCACTTCAGCCAAATTTCCAACAAATATTTGTAGCATGGACATGTTCCAAGCGATTAAAGCTAATCTTTCAACTATTCAACCTAACAATGTTCCTATATGTGGCTGTGATAACATTTCTAAGAACACTTTAGGCATGATTACCTTACCTATCAAAGTAGGACCGGTCATCTTGAATACTCCTATTCATGTTATGTCTAGACCTCTTAATTATAATCTTCTTTTGGGTAGACCTTGGTTGCATGAGATGCATGCTATTCCTTCCACCCTTCACCATAAAGTCAAGTTTATACATAACAATACGATGTATACACTTCATGCAGATGATGCACCTAATCCCTGTTTGAATATTCAAACCTACACTACTCTTACTCCTATTCCTAATCCTTCTTCCTCTAATGCTCTTCCTGGAGATGATTGGGGAACCTTGGATTTTAATCCTACCTTTATTGGAGAGTATAAGGTTTCTGATCTTGATTTTATGAAGCAACCAAGAGAGTTTGAACAATGGGTTTTTAATTCTACTTCTAATGCCCTTCATAATAACTTTTTTGCTACTTCTATCCATAATGAATTTGTAAAACCTGTACACTCAAATTGTGCACTTCTCTAAGTCATTACTTCCAAGAGAATCCATGAATGGGAAACTTTGAGAAAGTGACCTAGAGCTCCCTAGGCATGGAGTCACAAGGATATTAAGAATGCTCTCAGCTAGAGCTATGAAGCCTATAAACTTGCTAGTAAACCACACAATGAGAGATTCAACGAGACAAGGAAAAGAATGCCAATATCTTCAAGAATCAATAATGGAAATGCAATGCAACTATGCTAAGAATGAAGATGGAAGTAAGATATGGAAATGAAAGTATTACAAGCCTTGCTAATTAAGCTATGTGAGCTAAGCTAGAACTTGAAAGGAAATCTAAGCTAAGAAAGCATAAACATGAAGCTATGATGCAACAATGAAAGCTAGAATGCAAGAAGATAACCAAATCTCCAAAGTCTTAAAGAAATCCTACAGCATAAGATTAGTATTCAAAAGTGGGATCCTAGAATGAGAAAAGAGCTCTCCTTTTAAAGGAAATGAGAAGGAATGGACCATGGATATTAAGAGTCAAAAAATTTAATCAAGGGTGGAGCATGAAAGAGGAGCAATCCATGTGCACAAATCTCCTCCAATGAGAAAATAAGAGTTGACTTTTGTGCCCCATATGAGACAAAAAGGCCTTTTCTTCTTTTTATAAAATAAGAATAATGCTTTATTTGTGCAACTTAGAATAAGAGGAAAAGTGGGGGATTTTTATTTAATAAAAGGGGAGGAAATTCCTTTTGATTAAATATAGAATTTAGGATAAAATGGTTAGCCCATAGAAAATAATCAAATAAATGATAAAAATAGGATTTGATCAAGGAAATTATTTAAATTTGGAAATATTGATTCAAGAATTTGATAAATTGCAAGAATGGGGCCCAAAGTCTAGGCGACCATTTTAGGGTGCATACATTTGCCCCTCTTTGACTAATGTGAGATCGATTTGGGATCACATGTGGTCAAAGAATGGAATTGAAATGTGAGATTGATTTGGGATCACAAAATAACCCAGACGTGTGTTCGACAGACGGGAACACATCAGGACAAAGATAAGCTGAAAGACAAGACCAACATACATGTAAATAGGAGATTGTCAAATCTAAGATAAGAGATAAGAATCTCAAGAAAGGTTTGATTGAAAAAGCTAAATAAAAGTTTGAAGTTTGATAGGTACTGCCCCCTTGGAATCGAAATTGAAATTAGGTAGAGGAGAAACAAAAAAATGATAAATTTGATCAAATCACTAGAAATCATAATCAAAGATGAAAGATAGGATAACCATCAAGCAATGAAGACATGCCCCAGTTTGACTAGATTTGATTGAGAAAAAAGATATAGGATAAAGATGAAGTCAAACCTCAGAGAGATGAATTACATGACAATGAATGAAAGACTAGAAGGTTGAAAGAGATGGGGATGAAGAAATGAAGATGCCCCAACGAAGATCAAAGGATCAGGCCTCAAATGGTCAGCCAACTACGCAGAAGGAGAAATATTGAAATGTGATTTTAACTATCAAGATGAACTTGGATTTTAGTTTCAATCCCGAAAATGGATCTAGGATGTCTAAATTAGCCAGGGGTGCAATTTTTGCAAAATTCTGAGATGTTTTGAAAATTAGGTCAAAAAGTCAAAATGCTATATAAGGGGCAAAAAGGGTCATTTTGAAAATCATTTGTCTTATTGTGATTTGAGAATTTTTAGAGGTTAGAGAGAGATTATGACTCAGTAGGTAGTGGTTCTAGTTCACACACATCGATTTGAGTGCAGTCGGTTGCACAACTGACCTCCTCATTATGGTGCCCCGGTAAGTTTTAAAAAAAACTCACCTTTTGAGTCATTTATAGCATTTAAAACATGTTTTTAAAATATTTCAAATTTTACAAAAGTGAAATGTCATGTGATACTTTTAAAGTATTGCACACCAATTATACATTGTATCGTGTGATACTTTGTAAGCTAAGAAAATATCGCACGACCTTTCAAGAAAGCATCGTACGATGCTTGATGAAATGTTGTGCGATATTGGGTGAACTATTGCATTGGGCAAAAGTATCGCACCACTATGTAACAAAGTATCACATAATACAATATCAACAAAAAGTATCACACCAGTATAATATGAAGTATTGCATAGTGTTAATTTGAACAAAATAACATGGGTCTAGATAATTTTTGTGTTTGCTATGACTTGTACTGATTTTAATCATCCATAATGATATGTTTTGACATTTGGTTTGGGGGTTTATGGCCTACAAGAGGCTTTTCAGGTGCTCATCATCAAAGCACTGAGAGTAGTGGGATTACGCTGTGTTTGAGATCTTGATGATCCGGGATGAGTAGACTTGCAGGATATGGGTTTTGGATACTTGTTGCATATGCTTGATATACGGGCAAACCATGGTTTGCTGATAGCTTTGGCTGAGAGATGGCACAGTGAGCATAATACCTTTCACTTGCCAACTAGAGAGGCATCCATTACACTGGAGGACATCTATCAGATTCTACGGGTACCTAGCCATGGGGATCCTATGAGTAAAATCATGTCTATAAATGATCTTTTAGTATAATGTTTCTAGATGATGAAAATTGACATGATTGGTTGCTGGCGTAGGTATATTATGATTAGACCCAAACAGAGGGACAACAGGCCATCCAAGACCTATTCTAGGATGTCACTATTATTGGTAGGCATCTCATTTGGAATTAGTTAGTTGAGGAGTTCAATAGAGATTTGCCAGTGGCATGTATAGTATGTTCCATAGTTGCACAAGCCCTTATCACTGACAGGAGCCAGAGAGGATTTCCACTAGGTTGGGGCAGATTAGTGGCAGATCTAGTAGCACATCCGAGACAGATGACATGGGGCCCGACTATCTTAGCAGACATGTACCATGAGCTGCATGAGATAGTGTACAGGGATAGTAGGACTTGGGCATGTGGGGCCATTTTCACTCAGATATGGGTGTGGGAGCACATTTTTGTAGTGTGACCATGAGTGCAATTGAGGGAGCGGAGATGTCCCTATATCTACAGATATACAGGTTTCACTACACAACCCAATAGCGGTGATGTGACATACTATAGGAGGCTACTGGACAAGCTCACAACCTTCAAGTGGAGACCTTATAGGAAGGTGGAGTAGTGGAGTGATCAGGATCAAAAGCTAGGGTATATGTTGTATAGTCAGCCACTACTCAGTCGGCATTCAGAGATTGTTGAGCAGTTTGTGATCTCTTAGGTGTGGAGGCAGTTTTGTCACCAACAATGAATATCCATGGAGACCACCACATATGCTAGGTATAGGGAGGATGAGGGATTAGGGTGGTTGCCAATGCTGGACTACCAGTAGGTGGTACAGGAGATAGTAGGTCTATGCAGGGAGCCCTGGGACTATCTAGCTGATATGGCAGATGCCAGAGTTGATGTAGCCTACAGGATAGAGTGCTGGAGGTAGCCATTCCCTAGATTCATAGTGCTAGATACAGACCCACAGGTACAAGGAGGAGATAGGGATGATGATGATGGGAGAGATAGATGAGGGGGAGGAGGGAGGAGAGTGGAGAGAGGACAAGGATCCAAGTCAGGTGTTTGAAGATAGTCATAGAGAGAGGTTTTCGATGATGAGGTAGAGGATGTAGTGAGATTAGTTCGCCGATGGGTGGACACAGGACATGACCAGCTTGTGAAGAGAGGAGGGGAGGATCTCAAAGCTAGGATCTAGGTTTTAGAGACTAAGATACAGTAGCTCAGGATTTCCATTTCCATGCAAGATCAGCAGCTAATAGATCTGTGAGCCAAGATAGATCGATGAGAGAGGGCAGCATAGGTTGACGTAGTAGAGATCCTTAGGGAGGAAACATGAGCTACTTAGTACCATGGATTATATATAGTAGTCTTCCCTATGGCATAGAGAGCATCACTCTACTTTGAGAGGGAAAATAGATCTAATTTGGTATCGGACAGAGCGGCAACACCACCTTGACGCAGGGGCAGGAAAGATACAAGCAAAATCAAGCAAAATTGAGTCCAATTGAATCCATAAACAAGCCCTGCTCAGAGTTACATAATGGAAGCAATATAATAGCACATTAAAGAAATTAAATCACACTAGATATGAGGCAATCAACTGGTAGCAACAATAGAGAATTATATTATTTCTTTCAACATGCCCGGCTGTGAGGCCTTCCAGGTTTCGGCCTTATACAATGAAAATTATGAATTCAGAGTCTCAACTCACATCCTATCTTTGTCTCCAATGATGTATCTTGATAAATATGTTCTTAATACCTTCTTCATTCCCTACTACATCAATCTAGACTCTTTATATAGGCAGCTAAGCCACAGGTCGGCCAGTTAGGCATTTAATTACATTATAGGTCCAGTCTGGAAGATTTAAACCAAAAATAATGCTAGAATGAATATAAATTGATGCACCTTTGGATTTAGGTCCTTACATGACCCAAGAATATTCCTTTAAGGGTGTAAGGTCCCATTTGATCACATGGAACATCGCAAGAAGAAACACCACATGTTTCACCTAAAAACTGGCAAAAAATAGGGCCTGAGGCAAAACAGGCATAACTTTTTACTCATAATTAATTAGGGCTTTCAATCTTGGGAAATGATAGTAATTTAGGTCCTCTAAAACTCTTTAAGAGTGAAAATTCAGATTCCTTATGGATCAAGATCACCAACATGAACAATCAGCACCAAAATTACAGGAAAATGCGGTTCCGACGGCAAGGAAAACAACTGTAACTTTGAAATAGTCCATCCAAACTCTATGTGCTTATAGGAGAAGGTTCCCAAATAGGTACTCATCATAATGTAAGCCTCACACACTATGAAGCCAACAAATACAAAAATTATAAAGAAAACAACAGAAAATAGGTACAGAATCAGGAAATGTTTTTGGTTGATGCAAGATTGCTCAAAGACCCAAGATGCTCTTGCATCAGACACCTGGGGTAAATAAAGAACTGATGTCCACATTAGGCACTACTCATATTCTAACCTAAATCATAAAGATCCAACTCAGCTTGTGTAATCCATGAACTGTCCTCAACTGGCTTGTCTTTCCACTGAATTAGATATTCCATGTAGTCTTTTCCTCTTGTACTCTTGCCAACTCTGCTATTCAAGATCTTCTCAATGTTGTCTCTATTCTTCTTAGGATAGTCTAGATCATCTTCAATCTCATCATTTGGTTCAAAGTACTCAAATATATCAGCAATGTTAAATATAGGTGATATATCCATGTCCTCTGGTAATTCCACTTCATAAGCATTTCCACTGTCAAACTTCTTCAGAATCTTACAAGGTCCAAACTTCTTCATTTTCAGCTTGTTATAGGTACCAACTGGAAATCTATTCTTCTTCAAATGAATCATAACCTCATCTCCAACTTCAAAAGATTTATGTCTCCTTCTCTTGTCTGCTCTTTGTTTATATTTTAGATTACTATCCTCCAAATTATTTTTAACTTCATCATGTAAAGTTCTCATGTATTCTACAAAATGATCAGCTTCAACACTTCTTCTGGTCTGCATAGGTAAATCTCTCAACTTTGTGGTTCCCTTAGGATGAAATCCATTAATAATCTCAAATGGTGTCCTCTTAGTGCTTCTATTCACTGAGTTATTATATGCAAACTCTGCTTGTGCCAAAATCAAATCCCAATTAGCAGGCTTATCTCCAACTAAACATCTCAACAAGTTTCCCAAACTTCTGTTCATGACTTCAGTCTATCCATCTGTTTGAGGGTGAAATGTAGAACTAAACTTCAATTTAGTATTCATCTTTTTCCAAAGTGTTCACCAAAAGTAACTAGTAAACTTAGTATCTCTGTATGAAACAATAGACTTAGGCAAACCATGCAATCTTACCACTTGCTTGAAGAATAATTTAGCTACATGCAATGCATCAGATGTCTTCTTACAAGGTATGAAATGAGCCATCTTAGAAAATCTATCAACCACTACCAAAATAGAATCATTACCTCTCTGAGTTCTAAGAAATCCAAGAAAAAATTCCATACTCACATCTTCCCAAGGTCTATCAGGTATAGGCAAAGGTGTATACAATCCCAAATTCTGACTAGTTCCTTTTGCTACTTGACAAATTCTACAACCTCTAACCATTCTCTGTACATCTCTATAAATCTATGGCCAAAAGTATCTCTCTAAAATCAAATTCACAGTCTTATCAATCCCAAAATGTCCAGCAAGTCCACCACTATGTTTCTCCTTCATTATGTTCTCTCTCATAGATCCTCTAGGTATGCACAACTGAACTCCTTTAAACAACATGTCTTCTTGAATGAAATAATTAGTCCACTTATCACTCACTGTGTGTTCCTTACAAGCTTTCCAACATTCTGCAAAATCAATGCCAGTCTCATACAAACACTTCAAATCATCAAAACCAAGTACCTCAACTCTCATCTCTATCAATAAACTTCTTCTTTGGCTCAAGGCATCAACAACCTTATTTGACTGTCCACTCTTATGCTTCAATGAAAAGAAAATATTATGTTCTTTCATTTCTTTTGTAAATGTTTTATCATCAAACAAGCATACTCTGACTATGGTACAATGACTTTCATCAAACTTCTCTATCAAAGGAAACAATACTTGTTTCTTTCCATCCAACCAAATAGTATATTGATTCAATCTACCATCATGCAAAGCTTTCCTATCATACTGCCAAGGTCTACCCAAAGGAAGATGACAACAATCCATAGGCATAATATCACACAAGACCTCATCATGATAATTCCCAATTTTGAATTTAACAAGGCATTGTTCACTTACAAGTAGTTTATGCTCCTTCTGGATCCAAGCAATATGGTAAGGCTTAGGATGTTTCAATCTCTACAACTACAACTTGTTAACCAGCTCTTTGGATGCCAAATTATCAGAACTTCCACTATCAACGATTACCTTGCAACATTTGTCAATGATCTTACATCTGGTTCTAAACAAACTTTTCCTCAAAATAGGTTCCTCATCAGCTTCTTCATTCCACAAGATCCTTCTTAGCATCAAGTTCTCACCATGTTCAGGTTCATTCGACTTTTCCTCAACTTCTGCACAAGCCAAATTATTTCTACCATTACCTCCAGTCTTCTTTCCAAAGTTAGTACATTCAAAAACTCTATGTCCTTCTTCACCACATTTGTAACAAGCACCTTTAAACCAAGATTTATCTTCTCTTTTCCCATTATTGTTATTCCTAGAGTAACCAATATAGCTACCTCTAGAGTAATTACCTCTTTTAGCAGTAGGGTCATCTTCCCATCCTTTATCTTGCACTACATTGTCAGATCTACTACTTTCTCCATAAGATCTTCCTCTACTTCTTTGAAATCTTCCACCTCTTCCTCTTTGTCTTTGATCATGTCTTTTTGTCAATCTTTCTTCAACCTTCAAAGAAAATTGATATGCTTTTTCCGCACTATCTATCTTCACATAACTGATCTCATCTTGAATAGATGTCCTAAGGCCATTCATATATCTAGCCACCTTCTCAACTTCATCATCCACATGTCTAGATCTGATATCAAATTTGTAAAATTCCTCAGTATATTCCTTCACACTCATGTCCTTTTGTCTCAGATTTTGAATTTTTCTCATCAAACTAACTTGGTAGTCAACTAGAAGAAACTTCTTCTTCATCTTTCCAAGCATCTTCATCCATGTCTTGATCTTTTCTTTTCCTCTCCTCTGTCTCTCAGTTTGCAAATGATCCCACCAAAGAGATGCATGACCTTTCAACTTTGTGACTGCTATCTTAACCTTCTTATTATCAGGAGTACCTTCATACTCAAAGTATTTATCCATCTCAGAGATCCAATCCAAAAGTGTATCGGTCTCAAGTCTTCCATCATAGCAAGCAACTTCAACCGCAGGTCTGGAGTTAGCTTTAGACAAAAATCTCAAAAGTCTTTCCTCATCTTGTTCAACTTAAGGTTTAGGATTAGGTGCTACTTCTTCTTCATCACTAACATCTTCAAGATGCGCTCCTCTTCTCTGGGTTGTCTCTACAACTTCAAGCCTAGTTGTAATCTACCTCAACATATCCATCATAGCATTATCATTTCCTCTACCACGAACCTTCTTGACAATCAAGTTCTAGCAAGATCGTAACCTTCTACAAGTTATAGGTCAGATCTTAGATCTACCACCCTACAACCAATCCAATAAGGTTCTCACTGATCCAATCCACAAGAAAGACTTGCTATGATACCACTTGATGCAGGGGTAGGAAAGATACAGGTAGAATCAAGCAAAATTGAGTCCACTTGAATCCACAAACAAGCCCTGCTCAGAGTTACAAAATGGAAGAAATATAATATCACATGAAAGAAATTAAATCACACTAGATATGAGGCAATCAACTAGCAACAACAACAGAGAATTATATTATTTCTTTCAACATGCCTGGTTGTGAGGCCTTCCGGGTTTCGGCCTTATACAATGAAAATTATGAATTCAGAGTCTCAGCTCACATCCTATCTTTGTATCCAATGATTTATCTTGATAAATATGTTCTTAATACCTTATTCATTCCCTACTACATCAATCTAGACTCTTTATATAGGCAGCTAAGCCATAGGTCAGCCAGTCAGGCATTTAATTACATTGCAGGTCCAGTCTGGAAGATTTAAACCAAAACTAATGCTAGAATGAATATAAATTGATGCACCTTTGTATTTAGGACCTTACATGACCCAAGAACATTCCTTTAAGGGCACAAGGTCTCATTTGATCACATGGAACATCGCAAGAAGAAATGCCACACGTTTCACCTGAAAACTAGCAGAAAATAGGTCCTGAGGAAAAACGGGCATAACTTTTTACTCATAATGAATTAGGGCTTTCTTTCTTGGGAAATGATATTAATTTAGGTCTTATAAAACTCCTTAAGAATAAAAGCAGATTCCTTATGGATCAAGATCTCCAACATGAACAATCAGCACCAAAACTACAGGAAAATGCGGTTTCAATGGCAAGGAACACAATTGTAACTTTGAAATAGTCCATCCAAACTTTATGTGCTCATAGGAGAAGGTTCCCAAATAGGTCCTTAGCATAATGTAATCCTCACACACCATGAAGCCAACAAATACAACAATTATAAAGAAAACAATAGAAAATAGGTACAGAATCAGGAAATGTTTTTGGTTGATGCAAGATTGCTCAAAGACCCAAGATGCTCCTGCATCACACCTCCACCACCACCACCACCACGTGATGGGGAGAGTTAGACTTAGGTCTAGGATGTAGATGTATAGACATATTTTTGAGACACTATTCAAATTTTTGATCCCATATTGTACTTGTATCATTATATATATATGAGATGACTGGATGTTCGATATTCTTGTGTACTTTGTCTCACTCGTGATGGATGTTTCAGTTTTATATTGTCTTGTTATATTTCTCAAATGTATGATGTATGCTCATTTATGCTCATGGATAATCTCTCTCATAGATGTATGCTTAGTTCTCATGTTTATGAACATGTCCTCATGCCCCCAATCTTCTAGCTCGGCATCATCGAAAACTATTAGGGAGAGAACACTCATAAAAGAAATCATCATAGACAACACACAAAGAAACAAAGTCAAGCAAGTCTCAGTGAGTCAAGTGTTTAAGTGCATGTGTGTAGGTCATAGAATCAAACTTTGAGTATCGCATCTACTAGTGGAAAATATCATATCATGAGAGACTGTGGGTAGGATATCTGATAAGTGTTGAGAAACACTTGATGCTAGGGTAGTGTTGAAAAAAATAGTTGGGGTGGTGTTGAAAAACATCATTTGCAAGATGTCCTAAAGACCAACGCATCCTAGAGACCAAAGCTAACACAGTTATACCCCCTAGACATAGACAAAGACCAATTCCAAACCAAGGCAACAAGGTTAAGGCATGATGGAGAAAGGCTAAGTGTCGAGGATGTGTGCTAAGAAATAAGGGTGCAAAGGCCTCAAGTAGCACCTGTTTCCAAGTTTTCACCAAGCCACTTTTTCTATTTTTTTGAATTTTTTGAATTTTTTGATTTTTTTTGTATTTTTTCAGGACTTTATATGCTTTTAAAGATTTTTTTAGCATCATATATGAATTTTTTTTTGGAATTTTTTCAGGATCCATAAATATGTACAAAGGATGCCCACAGATAGAATAGGCATCATGGATAGAACTTCTTTAGGTGCAAGACATTGATAGGATTTGGGAGTTGTTCTCCCTCTTCAGTAGATAACAAGTAAGCACCTGTTCCAAAAGTAATAGTAATGATGTATGGTCCAAGACAATTAGGTTCAAATTTTCCCTTTTGATCTCTATGTTGTTGGTTCTTAGGGTTTTCTTGTAAGACAAGATCTCCCACTTGGAATTCTCTAGGGCGAACCTTTTTTTTGAATGCTTTAGACATACGGTTTTGGTAAACCCTCATGTGATCAAATGATGCTTTATGCTTCTCATCTAGAAGTTCTAATTCTTGGAGTCTCATGGTGTGGTAGTCTTCATCTATCACTAGACCTTTGAGGGAAACTCTAAGTGAAGGAATCTCCACCTCTAAAGGTAACACTGCTTCAACACCATAAGTAAGGGAAAAAGGAGTAGCCCCTGTAGGAGTACAAATACTTGTTCTATAAGCCCATAAGGCTAGATTTATCTATAGATGCCAATCTCTACCATTCTTGTGAACTGTTCTATGGAGAATTTTAAGAATGGTTTTATTCGAAGCCTCTGCTTGTCCATTTCCTTGCGGGAAGTAAATGGAGGACCAATGTTATTTTATCTTGAACTTCTTGAAGAGTTGTTTAAAGTCCTTGTTTTTGAACTGACCTCCATTGTCAGTGATTATTTTAGAAGGCACTCCATACTGACAGATGATATGGTTTAAAATGAACAGAGAAACTGTCTTGCCCAAGGCAACAAAAATTGGAACAGCTTCTACCCATTTGGTAAAGTAGTCAGTAGCAGTGATGATAAATTTGTGTCCACCTGATGAGTTGGGATGAATCTACCCAACAAGATCAAAGGCCTAGCACTAAAATGGCCGATGAGATATAGAAGGAATAAGCTCCCTGCCTAGAGCATGTATCAGGTTACCATGTTTTTGACACTTTTCACATGATTTAGCAAAAGCTACTGCATCCATCTACATGGTAGGCCAAAAGTACCCCACCCTAAGCAACCTTCAGGCCATGGCAAGACCATTAGAATGTCCTCTACAAATGCCCTTGTGAATGTCAGTTAACGCTTGATTAGACTCATCCTTTTCCAAGCACCTAAGAAGTGTCCCATCTAAACCCCTCCTATACAGATCACAAAAGATAAGGGTGTGGCAAGAGGCATTTCGGGTTATGTTTCTTTGTTCAGAATGGTTGAAGGTTTCAAGAATAATGCCATCACAAAGATATGAGTAAATGGCACCATAGCGGGATGATTCATGGCCTACAAGGGTACAAACAACATGGCTTTCTTGGGAGTTATAGATAGGATAGTGTAGCTCTTCCACCAAGAATTCAAATATGGACTCATGTTGTTCTAGCTAAAGAAGGGAAGCCAATGTAGCCATAGCATCAACTGCTTTATTCTCTTCTCTAGGTATTTGTTGAAATGTAACAAAGGTGAAATATCATCTCAATGAATCAACCATTTTCTTGTAGGGTATCATTTTTTCATCCTTTGGTTTGGTATTCTTCATTAACTTGGTTGATTATTAATTACAAATCCCCATAGATATGTAGCTCTTTGATTCTCCATTATGTAGCCATTTTGAGCCCATTTGTCAAAGCCTCATACTTAGCAATGTTATTTGTACATGGGAACAATAGTTTGTAGGACTTAGGAATTGTGTACCCATGAGGAGAAACAAATAACACTCCAGCTCTTGAACCATTTTGCATGAACGAGCCATCAAAGAACATCTTCCATGTTCTTGTAGTCATGTACATTATGTGCTCATCTAGAAATTCAACTTGAATAGGCATGTTGTCTTGAATTGGGAAATCAGCCAATTGATCTACAATGGCTTGTCCTTTTATAGCTTTACGCTCAACATACTCTATGTCAAATTCTGATAAGATCATCATCCACTTAGCAAGTCTACCTATGAGAGCAGCCTTACCAAGAAAATATTTGAGAGGATCAATCTTTGCAATGAGGTGTATTGTATGCGCAAGCATGTAATGTCGCAACTTTTGGGAAGCAAACACCACCGCAAGGCAAGATTTTTCAATACTAGTGTAATTAACCTCATATGACATGAGAGTATGACTGATGTAATATATAGCTCTTTCTTTTTTAGTGTCATCAAGTTGAGCTAATAATGCCCCCAAGGAAGATTTTTTTGCTAAAACATACAATATGAGTGGTTTTCTTGGGATAAGAGGCATTAAAATAGGAGGATTTGCCAAATATTGTTTGATTTGGTCCATACTTTTTTGACAATCCTCATTCCAGACACATTTAACCCCTTTGTGCAATGTCTTATTAAAGGGTTGAGCTCTATCGGCTAGTTGTGAAATGAACCTCCTTATAGATTGAAGGCATCCTTGAAGACTCTTCATTTGGCTAATGTTTTTGGGAGGCAGCATATCCAAGATTGCTTGAACTTTCTCTCGGTCCACCTTTATTCCTTTGGCTGAAATGATAAATCCTAGAAGTTTTCTAGAGGTGACTCCAAATGCACACTTTTTAGGATTTAATCTCAGTTGAAACTATTCCATGCGATCTAGAATGACTTCAAAATCACCTAAGTGTGTATCCCTTTTCTTAGATTTTTCCAAGGTGTCATCCACATAATCTTCCATATTCTTATGCATCATGTCATGAAAGATAGTTGTCATAGCTCTTTGATAAGTAGCTCCTGCATTTTTTAATCCAAATGACATAATGTTCCAGCAATAGGTACCCCATGTGCAAGTGAATGCAATCTTTTCCTGGTCTTCAGGAGCTATTTTGATTTGATTATATCTAGAAAAATTTTCCATCAAGGAATAGATCTCATAACCCGCGGTCATGTCCACTATCATGTCTATGTTTGGAAGTGGAAAATCATCCTTTGGGTATGCTTTATTAAGATCTCTAAAATCTGTCCAGATGTGAATGGACTTGTCATGTTTAGAAACTAGGACAATATTGGATATCCATTCGGCATAATCAATGGCTCTTATGAATCTTGTGTTGAGGAGTTTTTCTAATTTAGCTTTGACAAGAAGAGCTATGTGAGGATTCATTTTCCTCAATTTTTGTTTCACTAGTTTTATACCTGGAGCTATGGATAAGTGATGGATAATGAGATTAGAGTCCAACCCTAGCATGTCTGAGTAAGTCCAAGCAAAAGTAATCTTCTTGCTCTATAGGAACTTGGTATATGCTTCTTTTTCTTGTGTTGATAGAGACTGAGCCAAATACACTACTTGTGGAGCCTCTTTTGTACCCAAATAAACTAGTTGTGTAGGCTCAACAAGTACTGAAGATCTGTCTTGAAAGTAACTTGGGAGATGATCAAGTACCTCATCCTTAGGTGCCTCAGAGAGGTTTTCACCCTTGTATATGTCCTTTATTTTTACTTTTTTAGGTTCTGACACCACCACACAGTGGTTTTCACCATCATAAATCTTATTCTTTTTTTCTTTTCTTTTCATTTTGTGACTAAGGTACTTGATATCTAGTTCTATCATGCTTGTAATTGGTTTGTTGGTGGAAGAGACTATGGGCTCAAGGGCATTTAGGTAACATGCTATCTCATAGTAATTCTAGAAAGTTAAGAGCTGAGGATCTTTATAGCGTTGAGACCAATCAATTCGGTGGGGATTGGCAAGGGGTAGGTCAATGATGGGGTCAATGTTGTGGATACAAATGGTATCATCTCTGGTGATTACAGAGTTAGGGTCTCTCAAGTATCCCTCTAAGGTACCCAAATCAAGATTCATCCTACCAAGCGAAGCATCGTCCACTAAAGCAACTCGTGGATTTGAATCCTCTAATCCTACACTAGACTCGTTAGCTACCTTAGGTAGGGAACTATATGTATGGACAACATCAACATCCATGTCAACTATAGAAGAATCAGAGAGAGATTCCCATTCATACTCATGTGAGTCTGTATTTGAATCCTAACTAGGATGTTTACACCAAGCATGTTTACGATGTCTAGATGTGGAAATTCTAATGTCGCCAAGGGTAACACCTTATTGAACACCATTCATGTATTGAATAGGATCTTCAATAGTGGATTCTTCTTGTTCTAGGCTTGAAACTGTTGTATGGGTAACTGGAGTATCTGAATCTCCCCAAAGGAGATTAGTGGAAGGGACCCAATCTTCACACATGTCTTGTTGATTTTTCAAGTTTGGCATGTACTTTGTTTCATCCTCACTATCTGTCTCACCAAGGATAGGAACATGGTTCTTGGCTTGATTTTTGAAACCTAGGCCAACCATTTTTTTAGACCTGCGGCCAAAAAGAGCATGATCGAGTGGTTTAGCTCTAACATCTAATCTATGATAGAGAGGACCATGTCCCAGATAGCCCATACTTTTGAAAAGAGTGTACCCTCTTCCATAGGCCTTAGGAGAGGGAGATAATTTCTCATTGTGCATGTATTTGTCTTCTATATATATCCAGTCCTTGACATCCACCTCTTCATTTTCATCTTGGATAGGAACTGAGGACTCTACAAATGTACCAAATAAAGTCATGGCTGAAGATGGAGGTCGCATCTCTTGTGAAGGCTTGCCATAAGACCTAGGTGAGATTGGTAGTTTTTTAAAGGAGTCAAGTTGATACCCCCCCATACCAAGGTCTATGGAATTGAACTTATTCTTGCATTGTGCTAGAGTTGCATTAAAATCCTATACTTTCCTATTGAGAGGAACATGACTCCCTGCTGAAATTGCATTTACAGATAATGTTCTATCCCCGGGTATACAGACTTCTACTCCATTATAGGGAAACTTAACACATTGGTGGTAGGTCGATGGCACTGCTTGCATGTCATGGATCCATGGTCTACCAAGTAGGATATTATATGCTAGAGGACCAGCATAAAAAAATTGGAATAAAATGTCCTTTTCAATAGGACCAATCCTGACAGGAAGGACGACCAACCCTTTAGAACTTCTCTCTGCCTCATCATAGGCTTTAATGGTAATTTTCTTTCGGGTATCAATAACTTGCTTAGAATAACCCAGTGTCTTCAATAGACTCAAAGAACAAATGTTGAGCCCAGCACCCCCATCAATCAACACATGCCTGACACAGGTCTTGTGAATCATGACTTTTATATGAAGGGCAAGATTATGTGGATGGCTCAAAGCTTTGTCATCTTCTTCTAAGAATGTTAGGTAATGAGGGTTGGCAAGGTGGTTAGCCATGTTCTAGAATTGGTCAACATCTATGTTTTTAGGAACATTTACTGCACACAAAGCATCCTCAAGGATTTGTTTATGTCTTGGAGACAATTCTAAAAGCTCAAAGATTAAAATATGAGCTGGCATTCTTTGTAGCTAGTCAACAAGGTTATAATTTAGCTGAGGACTCACAACTGATTTGGTAGTGACATTCTTGTATGTCACTTGCTTGGGTTTGTTGGACTAGTTGGAACTAGGACCTCTAATAACCACAGGACCTTGGCTTTGACTTCTTGTAACAACGTTAAGAGCTTGGGATGACCTTTGAGAGTGAGGACCCCTAAGCACCATCATAGGTTCTTCATCAAATATAGGAGGAGAGCCCACATCATAAACATAATGATCTTTGTCTCTCATCATGTTGACACTTTCCTCCACAACCTCAAGCATATTGACCACATTTTCTATAGCTGTGTAGGTATAGTTGATTTCAGCTTTGCCATTCTTAGTTTTAGAGGTTTCCCCCTTTTCATATTTAGGCAAAGGCTCCTTGAATTCCTTATGGTCTGCATTGGTGTTCAAACCATCAATCTAAAGTTTGCCACTCTCAATAAGGTCTTGGATAATATGCTTTAGTTTCCAACAATGTTCAATGTCATGTCCAATACCATTGTGGAATTTGTAGAAAGCTTTCTCATCCCACCAATGAGGTTTAACATCAGGAATATGGTGCTTCGCTGGATCTTGGGGATGTGAAAGATTGTTAGCAATAAGCATTTTGAATACATCCTCATAGGAATCACCAAGCTTTGAGAATTGATGCCTTTCTTTCTTAGGCTTTTCCTTGTATCTTGGCTTATGTTCTTGGTGGTTGGATGTGTTAAGCTTCATTGCTTGAACAACACTAGATAAGTGGAGAACACCTTGATCCTTAGGTTGAGAAGAGTCCACCACTCCGTCATTAACCACTTGCTTGTTCTTATTCCAGTGCAAGTTTTTCCCTTTGTCTTTATTAGCATTGTGGTTGTTTTGACCATTGTTGTTATTCTTGTTGTTGGTCAAAATGCCTTTCTCTTTCAACACATCCTCAATCCTGCAAGTAGTTTCAACCTTGGTATCAAAGGAGTCAAAGATCATTTTCCTCACTTCATACCTCATCTCAAGAATCAAGTTGCTAATGAGAATGTCAATCTTCTCCTTCTCAAGAATGGTCCTGGAGTAACAAGAGCATTGACATCTCCATCTTTGCAAGAAAACCACAAATGACTCCCCTTGATTTTGTTTGAAGTTGCATAGGTCCAACATAGTGACAGATCTCGAAAGATTATAAGCGAAGTGTTGGATGAATCTATGAACAAGTTCTTTAAAAGTTTTGATAGGGGGAGTAATGTTGGTAAACCACTCCATTTCTTGACCCTTGAGACTCCTGGGAAACAACCTCATGAGATAGGAGTCATCTTGGTAGAATTCAAAGCTCATGATGTAGAATTGGCACACATGGTCATGTGGGTCCCCATTACCATCATACTTATCATATTGGGGAATTTCTATCTTCCTAGGAAAATCCTTCATACTGACACTCATGTCAAAGGGATTAGGACAGATTGAGTCAAGTGAAAAGGAACTTTTAGGTGCCAACATCTTTTCCATCATATGCTTGAGTTGTTTGATCTCCTCTTCTTGAGAGGGTCCTTGTTTCTTGATTTTTCTATCCACATCAAAGTTGTAAGGGACTCTGGCACCCTTGTTGATCAAGCTCTCTAGGAACTTATCCTTGTTTTGATCTAGATACTTCTCCACATATTGTTGGAATAGTGGTTCTTGTTGCATCCGCATAAATTCTTGATCATCAAAACTTGCACTACTTCCTCCATGTTGAGAGCCATGATGAGCTCATTGGGAGGGTTGTCTTGAGTTCCTAGGAGGTGTTTGTCTCCTATGTTGTGAAGTCCTTCTTCCTCTAGGACTAGGAGATCTTGAAGGGGTTCTTGACTACCTTCTACTTCATGGGGTTCCTGAGGGAGTAGATGGTGGAGAGTTGTTTCCACTGTTGGTACCCCTGTTGTTGAATTGGTCATTGAGTTGTTGGGCTAAAATCCTATCTTGTTCTTCTTGAAATGCTTTTCTCATCAATTCTAACAAGGGTTGTTGCTCCACCTCTAGGAGTCTAAACCTTTCTTGTTTAGCGGCTTGTTCATCCAAAAAGGCTTTCTTTTCATGTTCAATTCTTTAGAGCCTTTCATTCGCATACCTTGAGGTTGTTTTGAGTGGAGAGTTGGGCCTTGAATGTTTGAACAAGTCATTAGTAAATGCTGCATTCACATGAGCATCAAAATATTTTTTGTTTTGGTCTTCGTGTTGTGACCATTCATCTTGGTGATCTCATCTTGTATACCTTTCAGTTCTCTAATGGGCATCTAAATATCTTGTGTTGATAGGGGGTGATTCTGGTTGATTGTCATCACCAAATAGCATGTTATCCCTATGTCTCTGAAAAATGTCATCAAGATTTTGATCCATCGCTTCTCTCTCCTTTCTAGTCATGGTGTAACTCATGTCCATATTTGATTGAGAAGGTGCTAAAGAGGTGCTCAACTCACTAGGATTTCTCTTTGGGTCAAACCAAGCTTCAGACTCTCTCCTAGGTGATTGATCAAAGATGGGCTCTTTTCCCTTTCTCTTTTGATGAGTTTGGACTAAGGGTAACCGATCAAAGACAACTTGAGGTCATTTTCCTTGACTGACTTGGTACCTTGTCATAACTGACATGAAAGAAAAAGACCCTTGGTGATAAGATGACCCTACAAAACGTCGATACCAAAAAAGGATAGTAAAAGTGTTCAATTATCCAAAAAGAGATGGTAAGATAGAAAATTGCAAAAGGTGTAAACCAACATTGCCACAGAGGTGTATACTTAAAGGATAAGTATCCTAACACATATGGATCAGGAGGATGGATTTACCCAAATTATATTTGAAATTGAAATTGATTTTTTGATGGAAGTGAGTTGGACAAGATACTACTAAGACTCTCCAAGTGTGTTACCAAAGAATCTAAAGGTTTAGTTTTTCAACAAGGATAACTTCTAACTTACCGATTCCAACTAAGATCACTTGTGAAATCAAAGAATACTAATTCAAGGGATCAAAACACAGGAACCCAAGGTACAAATAGGCTTCCAACTACAAGGTAGGAGACCCACTAAAATCTGGATCGACCAAAGAAAGACTAAAAATGACATAAATCATACAGACATCAAAAAGACTCTGTATGACAGTTTTTAGGCTAATAGAACGATACAATATTTTAAAACAATATTTCGCACGAAGCAGTGTGATAGTTTCCAGGAAGCCTATGCGATAAAATCTAGGCAAGTTGTGTGACAATTGTGCAACAACAAAGTATCGCACAATAAATCTCAGTACAGTGTGCGATGAAATTTCAGGATCGTATGACTCTTGACCTGTAAGTGTTTAAATTTTAGTTTTAAAGGCAATTTGGTCAATGTTTCAATCCGATGGTTGGATTTTTCAATTTCAAACATAGTACTAGCAGTAATCAGACAAGTTTGCAAATAGTAGGTGATCAAACATGTCATAAAACACTTGCACAAGGGTGAAAGCAACCTTGCTAAGACGAGCAATTGTGATATCAAAGCAAAGAAATCCTATGAATGCTACCGTGATGTTTGATCTTTGAGAATGTTTACATAGGTAGATCATAGCGAGAACACTTCAAGCACTTACTAGCCTAAAAAGACAAAGGCTCAATAATTAACAACTTGGCCCACACTTGATTTCCCATTACCTCACACAAAGTGGTTGTCCACAATAGATATTGGCTTTGTCGTGGAAGTGTCAATGACACAAGCAAAGGAACACATATGGTGAGTAATCTTGAGGTGATCCGGGTTAGTCCACTAGGATCAATCCTTGCACCAAGAAGTTAAGTGGCAAAATAGGGTGGCTTCTATCTACAGTTCTTAGTAAGGGCTTTCATTCATAATACCCCTCTTGCTCCCCAAAGGGACTCCTTATCTTGCGGTAAGTAACGGACCTTGTGGCTACAAGAGTACCTTAATCATTCTTGTCTAGCATTTTCCTCATGGTCACAATCCCACAAGTACTCACACCAAATGGAGACAAGTACTACATCTACCAAGGTTTTATGTCCTTGATAGCCTTGAGTTTATAGTGGGTCAGAATAGCCAGCTATAGGCTTGTCCCCACTTGGGTCGTTCCTCTTGATTGCTCAAGAGAAGACCCGCTAAAGGATTCTAAAACTAAATAAAGAGTGGATCAACCTTTGAGTTTCAAGATTTCTGGTTCACCTCAAGGGTGAAGAGCATACTCTCCTAGCTCAAAAATTTCTCCCAAACACACCAAGAAAAGTTTTAATTACCCTCTTGCCTTCAAAATCCAAAGATGGGTCAATATTTCTATTTCACCACAAGGGTGAAGAGCATACTCTTCTACCACCAAAAGATTCTTACAACAAGATATTAAGTGCCTATGAAAAGAAACAACTAGCATATGCCACACTCAAAATGAAAGCAATAAAGAAGCACTTGATTTGTTTTTATGCTTTGGGCAACCCTACAAGAAAGGATTAGTAGCCCTTGTGCATTTGGAGCTTTAACATGCGTTCTTTTGGAAAATATTCAAGCAATGAGAGCACCTACAAGCACAACTTGTTAGCCCCACAATAGTTAGCACATCAAAACCAAATAAAATATGCAAATCAAACTCTATTCTACCACAACAAACTAGAAATCTGAAGCAAACCAATCAAATTCTTGCAAAGAAATGACTAAAACCAGTCACTTCCAGGCCTGTGTGATAGTTCAATTGCCAGAAGAATCACATGATACTTTACAGTATAGTGGTGTGATATTTTCCTCCTAGACGATACTTTGCACTATGTTAAGGTGATGAAGCTCTATATGGCCATGCGACAGAAACCTGTAAAGCCACACGATACTTTTATTGGAAAAGTATTGCATGGGTATATAATAAAGTATCACACGATACTAGAAGACTATCACACAATAATCTGTCAGAAAAACATAAAAATAGAGCTGAAACAGCAAGCAAAAATGATGACAAAAAATTGATGGAAATGCATGAAAAGAAGGACAAAACAAGAGTGTTCCACCCCATGGTGGGCGCCAAAAATGTACACTCAAATTATGCACTTCTCTAAGTCATTACTTCCAAGAGAATCCATGAATGGGAAACCTTGAGAAAGCGACCTAGAGCTCCCTAGGCATGGAGTCACAAGGATATTAAGAATGCTCTTAGCTAGAGCTATGAAGCCTATAACCTTGCTAGTAAACCACACAATGGGAGATTTAGAGAGATAAGGGAAAGAATGCCAATATCTTCAATAATCAATAATAGAATGCAATCCAACTATGCTAAGAATGAAGATGCAAGTAAGCTATGGAAATAAAAGTATTACAAGCCTTGCTAATTAAGCTATGTGAGCTAAGCTAGAACTTGAAAGGAAATCTAAGCTAAGAAAGCATAAACATGAAGCTATGATGCAAAAATGAAAGCTAGAATCCAAGAAGATCTCCAAATCTCCAAAGTCTCCAAGAAATCCTGTAGCATAAGATTAGTATTCAAAAGTGAGATCCTAGAATGAGAAAAGAGCTCTCCTTTTAAAGGAACTGAGAAGGAATGGACCATGGAGATTAAGAGGAAAAAGATTTAATCAAGGGTGGATCATGAAAGAGGAGCAATCCATGTGCACAAATCTCCTCCAATGAGAAAATAAGAGTTGACTTTTGTGCCCCATATGAGACAAAAAGGCCTTTTCTTCTTTTTATAAAACAAGAATAATGCTTTATTTGTGCAACTTAGGATAAGAGGAAAAGTGGGGGCTTTTTATTTAATAAAAGGGAAGGAAATTCCTTTTGATTAAATAAAGACTTTAGGATAAAATGGTTAGCCCATAGAAAATAATCAAATAAATGATAAAAATAGGATTTGATCAAGGAAATTGATTTAAATTTGAAAATATTGATTTTTGAAAATATTGATTCAGGGATTTGATAAATTGCAAGAATGGGGCCCAAAGTCTAGGTGACCATTTTAGGGTGCATACAAAACCTACTAATGATAAAATAGTTACTACTGAAGTTCCATTGACTCCTTCTGATATGGATTCTCGTTATGGTCCTAGTTATCATTTCCTTGTTAAGAAAGGATTCAATTGTCAAGGATGTGGTAAGCATAAATAGGGAATTCAAATGCCCTTACACACTGGGGGGCATGAGCATTCTTATGGATTGGGATTTAATCCTCAACAACAAATCAATGTTAAAAAAATCTCAAATAACACTTCAAAACATGATGAACCTATGAAGGAATTTAACCAAGAAGTTCTTTTGCCTAAACTCCTTCGTGCTAAGATGATTACTAGACCTAAACATAAAAAGAAATGTAGTCCACACTTGAAGACTCTTCCTTCTTTTTTTATATCATAGATTTCATGATCACTCTACTAATGAATGTCAAGCTTTACATTATAAGATTAGGCAGCTCATTGATAGTAAGGTTATTTATATATCATGTGGCAATGAGTTGTATTTCAATCATGTTTTCTCTAAATAACATTTATGTTCCTATTATGGAGCTCCATAGTATGTAAACAATGTTAGCCTAATCCTTGGGGGATCATTGTCTTGCATAGTGTTGTGAGCAATATAATAGGTCCCCTTCCATCTTTTTTCCTATGCTTGGGGGGCAAGGATGCCATCTCCTTCTTTTCTATCTTTCTGGGATCCACTTTTCCCTTGGTTAAGAAATATCCATCTATTATGTGATATCCAATCATACATAAAAATTTTGGTTTGCATTGAGGATCTTTGTCCTTGATCACAACATCTTTCGTTATTTGATATTGGGTTTCCATGGTTGATAAATCTCTCACCTTGGAAGCTGAATAGTGTGCTATCCCTCACAAGGGTTACTTTTTCACTTCTTGCATGATATCTCTTTGCATTTGTCCCTTCCATGGCCTCATAGGAGCTATGACCTTCTTGGCTTGGACTGGGTGTTGTCTATGGATATTGTCTTGATGTTGAAGAAGGCTTTATCCTTGTTCTTTTATTTCCTTAACATGTCAAAATAGTATATTTTTTTCCATCTTAAGGAGGGGGGCATATATATGGCCTCCCTCATTCTATATTATGTATTTTTGTTCTAACCTTTTGTTTTGCAGCATGCTAAATCCTCATATGGTAATGCAGATAAGTTGCTAAATCTTGAAGAGACACTTATTTCCAATTTCAAATATGCTAAATCCTCAGAAGGTAATGCACATAAGTTGCTAAATATTGAAGAGATGCACATTTTACAAATGTATTCTATGGTGATATGATGATATGGATCCATGGGTACTTTATAAAAGCCATTAGAAGATGCACTACATACATGCACAAAGCCACCAAAAGGTGCACAACTTTATGGGGTGACTATCAAGTTCTTTCTTGGTGGGTCATCCTATCCTTTTTGTGGTTCACAGTGAGATACACACATCTTACTGGGCAAGCTAGCCACTCTTCTCCTCCCTTTTTCTCTTTTTTCTAGTGATGTCTCTCTTATTACAATCTTGGAGTTGATGAAGAATCAAGTCCCTGGGGGCTTGAGGATTCCTTTATCCCTTTGATTTCAATAAGATTGTCTTTTTCTTTGAGATCTCCTTTACCAAGAGTTTGCATTGAGTCCATACTCTCGCTAAAGTGGGGACTTAATGTATCGTCTTAAAATGGAAGCACTTCCATGTTAAGAATGTTTAGCCCTCCGAGTAAGTGGTTTTGGGTCATGTTGAATTCCTTGAATGGGTCTTTGACTTGGATTTGGATTTTTTCGCTGTTCTGCCCCATTTTCCACTTCTTCCTGACATAATTCTGGCATCCTAAATTACAAACCTAAGATTCTTAACCTCAGGGTCAAGGTCAACCTCTTAGGTCAAGGTCAACCTTGACCCTGACCTAGGTCAAAGTCAACCTTGACCTTGACCCTAGGGTCTGGGAACTTCAGGGTTAGGTTCCAATTTTGGGGTTTCATCAAAATCTTGTCTTTTCCCTCTTCGTGGCCACTATTTCTCGGGTTAAGTGTCAAATTATCAAATTAATATTTGAGGTGGACCTTTCTCGAGCTTTGTGTAGGATTCCTATTTTATTATTTGAGATTAGCCTTTCTCAAGTTTTGTACCTAATGCTCACATTAACTTTGGGGTTGGCTTTACCTCAAATTTTGTGACAAGGCTCTTAAATAATTATTTTTATTTCTATATTAAGGGTGGTCCCCTTCTAGAGTTTTGTGTCAAGACTTTAATTTAATTTCCTCTCCATGTGCACCTCTCTAGAGTTTTGTGTCATGGACCCTTAATTATTATTTTCTATGTGGCCTCTCTAGAAGTTTGTGCCCTAGATCACTATAAAATGAGGCCTTCCTGTCTCATTTTCTCCATCTCTC